>OZ038372.1:128832937-129305358 GCA_964036015.1 Leptarthrus brevirostris
CATCGCGCCGAGATTCTCACGTGCCGGCAAGAACATTTACACCATTCTCCAGTCCCGCTGCAATCATCCCAACTTTTCATGCTCATTGCGGCGTAAACGGTTCTGCCCTTTTTCCATTTGCACGCCAGATGTTCAATTTTATTGAAATTTTGCTGCTTTGGCATGAATAGAATTCTATTTTTAGAATTCTTTTTGCCGTTTTTGGTTGAACTTTTGGTACTCTTTTAATAGGCGGCTGAGGATTTTTTGTTTGGACGCGTTAATTGTGCCGTATGTAGGCGGGGTTTGCATTTTCGTTGCCGTTTGATCGACAGTTGCAATTTGAACACTTGCAACTTTTGGCTTTAATTTGCGATGTTTAAAATTGCACTTCTCGATGCTTTAAATCGTGTTAAATTCCATTCATTGCTTTAGGGCTTTTTGGAATTCTGTTGCACTTCTTAAGGGCTTCAAACTGTGTTGGATTCCAGGCACTACTTTGGGGCTTTTTGGACCACCACTTTTTTCGCGTGTGCCCCACGTTGGGCGCCAGTTAGCAATTCTCTTTGCAACTTTTTGGTTCTCTAATTTACTTAAGACTGAGACTTATTAATTCTACTCGACTTAATTCAGGGTTTGAATTGCTACAAAGTTGTAAATTGCCATTGCTTTTACTGTGCTGATGCTGAAAATACGTCAAATTTTCCATTGAGTCCTCGTGCTAAAAAATCTTTATTTGCTATGCTGATAGAAACTGAAGAACAGGTTTGAAAGCATAGGCAAATATCAAGCGCAGTCCTGAAATTTATTCAATACTTTGCTGTAGATTTTGTAAATTTAAAGCTTAACGATTGCTTTGAGTCTGGTCTGCTATGCTTACAACTGTAAGGTATGAAAGTTTCGCTATTGCTGTGGAAAAATTAGCTACTTTGTTTGATAGAGCTGAACCGGCTATCGTTGGGGGAGTCTGGTGTCATGACTCCCTTCGTATGGCCCGTGCCCCAACCACCCTTGCATCTAGGGGGCCGACGTCATCTAGATGCCCTTTTGTTGATCTGCAAAAAGAGAGAGAGGGTCACTCACCTCATAATGAGGACCCCGCCCAACGACGTAGCGATGACCGGCCTGTAGGGAATACGACGTGAGAGAGAGATATGAAGAATGCAAAGACTATTTTAGGTCCATTACATTTATTAACAATCTAAAAAAGGAAAAAGTGGAACTTAACAAGTGCTGATCTGCTAAAGAAAATGTACATTTACATGTGATAAAAAAAACTCTGATGGTAACTTATATTATGAACAAAAAGAAATGAAAACTATAGAGTACTGGAAAGAATTAATCCAGAGGTTAGAGAGGGCAAAAAAAAATTGCGCAATTTTCCTTTTTTTTCTTCCTAATGATGTTTTTTTTCTTCCCAAGTGAGGAAGAACTCAGGATTTCATTGCCTGACTTTGTTAGAAAAATAAATAAATTTTTAAACCAGTAATATCAAAAGCCAGTTATAGATAAACCTGGCCAACACCCTGAGGGAATACAATTGAAATCTATGACATGACGTTACTTACAACTACAACTTATGTTCCAGTTCAAAGTCTACCTTCAAAGTTATATTAATTATTATATATTAAGCCCTAGTTCGAATAACGTTAATGCTGAATATTTATGTGTGAAAAAGACTATACACAATAATATTGAATATGAAAAAACAACAGAAGAATAACGAGAAAAAATAAACCTGAGAAGAATGGACCTTTTGTGTCTTTTCCTTTTTGGTGTCCCGAGATGTCGATGTCCTGACCTTCCTTGGGTTGTGTTGTGTTGTCTTAGCTTTATTATTCCGTGCGGTGTTTGTTATAATCTACCCTCGTATATACGAGATTTAATGAAGTGAAGACGACAACGTGTAAAGTGAGTGAATCGTTAAATGACTGATTATCCTTTTAAAAGCACGCGCGAATAACGATAAAAGTTTATTTAATAATTGAAACACCAAAGTTACAGATTTAAAAGATTATTTATATAGACTTCAAAGTTTGTTACTGTTACAAGAAAATGACTAAAATTAAAAGATAATTAGAAAGATATTTAAGTGAACACGACTGGTTCGATTAGAGATTTGGGCGCAACTGACTTTGTGAGTTCAGCTCGTATCACTTATTTTTCGTATCGTATCTTTCTTTGTTTTTTTTTCTTATAGGCGTCGCATTACCGTCGCATCCGTGTATTTGGGTGGTCAGCATATTAAGTGCTTCAGCATGGCCGAAATTATATTTGTATGACGTTATTTTATGGCGGTCAGCATGTTTTGTAAACATTTTGTATTTTATTTCAAGTGCTTCAGCATGGGTAATATTTGAATAAATTTTACTCATGTTGCACTTGGATGGCAACAATTATGGCACATGTCTGTAATGCGATATCTGGAGATTTTTATTTAATTTTCCAGATATCGATTCAGCATATGCGTGTGGGCCATAACATGTTGTCGTAGTTTTTAATTTTCTTCAAATTTAGCTTGTTCACTTTTGTTTTTAATTTTGTTCTGCTGTCGTAGTTTAGTTTCGCTTCAATTTAATTTTTTTTTGTCACATTTATATGTTTGTTTTGTCGTAGTTTTATTGGTTGAAAAAATTTTTTTATTTAGTTTGTTAATCTTTCACTGCATGTTTTATGTTTGTAAGACTTTGTATTTCACCTTTTGTTCATGTTGAATATTTCTGTCCTGTTTCTTCTTTTTCTCACTGTATGTGTTATGTTTTTAAAATGTTTAATTCACTTTTGTTTAGTTTCTTAATTTTTCAGTGTAGGTTTTATGTTTTTAAAATGTTTAATTCACTTTGGTTGATGTTGAATCTCGTCGTTTAGTTTCTTAATTTTTCACTGTAGGTTTTATGTTTTCCAAATTTTTAATTCGCTTGTTGCTCATGTTGAACTTTGCCGTTTAGTTTGTTAATCTTTCACTGTATGTTTTATGTTTTTTTTTTAATTTTGTAATTCACTTTTTGTTCGCGTTGAATATTTTCGTTTTGTTTCTTCTTTTTCTCACTGTATGTCTTATGTTTTTATACCGCCTCTTCTTAAACTCATGCTTACAGAAAATTCGCAGCGTTCAATTTTTCCTCGTGACGCGCGTTTCGAAAATCGACCCAGAACTAACTCCCCAACTCGCGCCAATCTGGCTTATTGCCGGCAACAGTCGCACACACAGACAGCCCGTCCCGCTGTTCCCATATTCTTTATGTCATCATCATCAATACAACTCCGCTTAACCGGTTTTGTCAGATGATTGCATGCCAGATGTTGCAGCTTGGTTTTAATTCATTGCAAAGTCACTTTTTAGAATTTGCTTTGAATTTTATTTTTTTGTGGTTTATCGCAGTCAGACAGTTTTCAAGTTGAAATTTTTGCACGTCTTCATGAGTGGCTGTGGATTTCAACTTTCTGATGCCGATAAATATACCGTTGGGAGGCGGGGTTTAATTTTTGGTGCTGTTACATTCTTATTGGAATGTAACAATTTTGACGATTTTAAGCAATTTTTGTGCGGGAGCCGAGGATTTTTCTGAAAATAATTTGATTGATTTAAATTATTTTCTCGGCTCTCCGTACCGAAATTGAAATATGTTGAAATTTATTTGTAATACATTTTATTTCTACTGGGGAAATTGGAATTCTATTGCGCGCGTATAATTTTTGGTAGGGTCTTTTATACCATATTCGTTGTGGCACCCGTTTGTCATTTCTTTATCCGGACACTTGCTCTTGTTAAATAATGAGCGCTTACACTGAATACACGGCAATGGCACACGCATTGTGTTCAGACAAATTTTTTTCTTTCCTTATAGGCATTGAAAAGTTTATCAGTTGTGCGACAACTTACAAATTACGATTACAATAATCCTTTCTACGTATATATCACTAAGTACTTAGCTGTCACGCATTTTCTGTGTCCTGTCAAATATGTAACGTAATCGAATCTTGCAATTAGGAATTAAATTTAAAATATGAGAAGTTTAGCAACATTTCAATACATTTAGTACTAATAATATATTAAGCCTTAAAAAAAATAATAAATTATGTCAAATTCTGTACCTTTAGTGTCTTCGTAATCTTAGGCACGTCAATTAGGTTAATATCGTCTTCCTTAATAGAAATTACTTTTTGTAAGACAATTTTTTGTCAATTGGTATTAACTCCTTCAATCTATTGGCAACTTTTTCATCCAAGTTTTCGGGAAAATCCCCAATTTAAACAGGAACTTATTAATCACGGATGAGTTAAATCTGTTAGATATTTCCGTGTATTGTCCATATGCGATGTGATGATTCAATTTATAACTTTTTTCTTACGAAAACTTCCGGGACATCGGCTGCCATTAAACTTAAATGCTATAACTCACTCACTGGATTCGATTAGATAGCCTTCTCTGGTGTTTAGATGCTCCGTGTTGAAAGGGGCTTAATGTCCGAGGTCTGTGCTTCCCGACGGAGTTTTTTTTATCCCAGGCGTTCGACTCTAATTCCCTACAATGTTGGAATGAAAGCAAAACTCTGTAACTTGTCATTCTCAGCAAAAATTTTTAAAAATTACCGTTTTATATAAATATATGTAGGATGGGATGATTGTTTTAGATTTTTTCTTTAAAGAAAATATTTTGGCGAAATTCAATTTTATTAGCCACGATAATTTAAACAAGAAAATTCAATATAAAAGTTATGTGGAATTTAATAACAATAAAAATCCGAAAACTGATTACTTTGCGTTGACTCTACTTTACAGATTTAACCGTTTGACTTCTAGTGGTCTGTACTTACCGAATACTTAACCGAGAGTGATCAGCACTTTTACAAAAAAACTTTTATTACTCCTCACAAGAAAACAGTTTTAAACGCTGCCGTTATTCTCTCGCTCCCACATATATATCCGTCAGCTTCCACGGATAACGAGGGAAAATGTGGATGTCCACCTAAGCTATTTTAGTCACTAGCGTGACGATAATTTCTTGGTTGCGCCCTATCACGAGCTTTCCTTAACCCGACTTTTCTTGCCAACTTTTCCAGGGAATACAACAAAAAGAAATCGCGTTGAACTCAAATGCGACGATTTCTACTTCTTAGCGCAACACTGTAGAATGAAATTGATTTATCCGAGTGCCGATGGCTCGGATAAATAGGGAATTTAAAAAAATGTAAAATTGAAACTTACTTCCAGCTGTCCGTCTGCCCCGGGTGATACTTAATGAATTGTCTTCTTCCTCCTTAAGAATTGACACTTTCATCTCGTCCCACCAGAAACAGAGGTGTACAGACTGGTTAGGTTGAGTAAGGCTAAGATACTTGCTCAGCGCTGCCGACTTCGAGATACAACTATCAAGTATTAAACTTAAAGTCTCACATTACACTCGATTGAGCGCATGCAACTGAATTTCTATGAAGCCAAAACTGTACCGGTGGTCCATTGTTGGACACCTGGTCCAAAGTTTGGGGAATCGACGGTACTTTTTTAATGTTTGTTCTCTTATAACATCACGAGCACAAAACTGGGCTGTGTGCGCTGCACAACCACAATGTTATAAAATGCCAAGAGTAATGAGACAAGGATGGAATTCTTCGAAGTTCTCAATGTTTTCAAGTAGATATTACTGTTTTCCTCACCGTCAAGGTCCTCCTGAGAGTGAAGAGCTTGAGAAAGAGGCTTACTCTTAATCATATTCGCGCCGTTATCAGATGTTATCGAAATGATTTGTTTCAAAGATATATTGCATAGATCCAATGTTTCCAAAATTTTTGCGAGCCTTTTAGATGCAATTGATGAAGTTCCTCTCAATTCACTCATTTCCAATAAACGTGACTATCAATTTTTAACGATAAAACTTTATTACTAACTTCCGTTGATATAGAACATGTGATATTATTTGCCACAATTTGTATCGTCTGCTTGCAGTTTGTGAATTTAAAGTGAACTTTTTACTATCAGATGCGCCCAAACCTACACAAATTGGATCCACAATAGATCTAAAATTTTCCGGCTTTAAGGTGTTTAGAGGTAAACCGCCCTCTGTTACTAATCCAATATAGGATCTTAATAGCTGCTTTTTGTCATTCTGCTTCCTTCGTTTTATGTAAAACTGTTGAGGTTGATGTTTTGTTTCCTAAATTAGTCAAATCAATGTTATGGACACGATACAAGTGCTGCTTTAGATTATGTGTCCTATCAGCACTATATACAGATTTGCACTTTGCAGTTTTCTTTTTCTCATTTCTCTCTCTTGTTTCCACGCATAACAATATAATTTTTGTTAAATTATAACTATAAGCAACAGAAATTATATGTGTATATAACATATTAGCTTTCTATATTCAGCAAACGCTAAAAAATACTCCTGAAATTATTAGCTGTCCGCTTCTACTCTTGCAGATAAACCAAACAGAACAACTGAAATAAGGGACAGGAATAAATGTACCAGGTGCAGAGCACATAATCGGAATTTGTGTTTTTCCTTCAGCACGGCAAAGTCCTAAATTTCACGAGAGGGATTTTACCCCATGAGTGATGAAACCTATTTTTTTTCTTGGTGAGAGACGTGAGGTAAGAAGGGGGTCATCTGTGAGTGTCAATCAGGAATCGTAGGGCTTTTGTTTGAGATTTTCCTGATTTGCCTTTGTCCATTTTCGTAACTTCCTCATTAGGGTTCGAAAAATTTTTGGCCACAGGTTGATTTAGTATTGCTTGAGCAGGTGAATACAAATTTTCAACCCTGCAAAACACTAAATGAACCGGTTTTTAACGTCAATCAAAGTCCCTGTCGTAGCAACACTCCGAGGGTTTTCTACTTTTGCACAGTAGATAATTGCCGTAAATCATGGGGTAAAAACCCTGTAATGTGTGCGCGTGTATGTGCAACGTGAAGTTGCCGCTTGATGTCCAGGTGGCACGCCTAGCTGGCACCACAACAGTATTCGCGTGCCTGTGGCGAAAGAAAGTTGTGGAATCCTTCTTTCAGGTCTGCCACGAATTAAAGAAAAACGAGAGAAACAGAGAAAAGGAAGAGCAATAGGCCTGATGTCACTTGTTACTCCTAGCCGCGCTGAACTGTCATGAAAAATGCAAAAAAGAAAATTTACCCCCTTGTTCGACAGTTCAGGCATCTAACCCACTTCACCCCTGTACCTGGCTAGGGTACAGTCCCAGCCTATAAGGGAATGCTGAAACAAACATCAAAAACACAATTTAAATTAAAACATATCGGTAGGGAGAGGGGATGGGGAAGCAAAAAGCATAGTAATGCATCTAGCTAGATTCATTTTATTTTATTTTCTTCGCGAGAAACTGCCATAACGTACTATGTGGAATTAGGTGTGTCACAAAAAAAAATTCAATGTCAAAAACTCATGATTTAATGGCTATCAGTGCTTTTTCTATATCGAGTAGTTATTCTACGCTCATAAAAGATCACTCAAAAACAAACCAAAGCAAAACACCAATAAACTCAGGAGTAAAATCGAACGCGGAATGTTCCTTTATAAAAAAATTATTCAGCACACTTTTTTATAGGCATGTATCAAGGATAATCAATACATGGTATCGTTCAAATTGTCACTGCCATCTGTTTAATTTATAACAGGTATCAATTGGTAACTAGATTAGCCTCATGTCCTATTTCGCTAAACAAAATGGAGGCTAATGAACTTAGGATTTCAACAGAAATTCTTCATCTGTAAACATGAACAAAACAAAAACTATCTCAACCTTAGCAATTCACAAAGGTAAGGGTGAGAAGACTAAATCTAAGTCTAGCTAGCTTAAGAGACCTGATTATGAGTTAGGAGTGAACTGCAACTACTTATAAACAAATATAAACAAGTCTTTCGAGCAAGAAAGTTTCTAATTGATGTAGAGTACATCAAAATTTAAATATGTACATCTTTATTTAAAAATTTTTACCATTGTAAACTTCTAAAAGTTTGAGAATAATCATTTCCATGAGTACGAATTATAGAAACTTAAATTGATAAACCGAATGCTCCTTCACATGCTCTAAATGTTAAAAATACCCCACTGAAATAACCCTCATAACTTATAATATTCAAGTATAAAAATAAGAAAAGAAATAATCCTAATACTATAACATATGTACTCTACTTTCAATTTTTGTTGTTGTTGTAATTATTCAACCAATTCAAGACAGAGTGACGCTCTGAGTGCAATACAAGGAAACTTCCCTAACACTGACAATTCGTTTAAAACTATAACTATATCTAGGATACGAGAAAATCCTAAAACAGGGTTCTTACCTGAGGTATTCTAAATTGGACACTATCAGCCTTTCAGGCATGTTCGAACACTTAACATCTATAGCACTATGGTTCATCAGGGAATTACTTGCCCTGTCTATTCACATATTACATATTCTTCCTTTACCGCTGCGGAAAGCACTAGTCGACTCCTTTGGTGTGTTTTTGTTCCCAAACGTTTAGTCCACACAGGAGTTACAAAAAAAAAGAACAACAATCCCTTCTCCTGGGTTCATTGAGCTTTGAGGGATCTTTCTAGGTCGGTGCCTCTGTTCACTTCTTATTTTCATGGTTTTTACAGGCCTGTGTCGAAGGTAACTTGAAGAGACGAAAGTCTAGGGGCTGTCTGGTGGAGTGTTTCCTACCGCTCGTACAACGGCAAATACCTTCAAATTCTGGGGGAGGGAATTTTATACTTTCTCGCTTAATATAAGTCTATATGAAATAATTTTACCTTTTTCTCCTTCTTATTATAGAGAGGGGTTGTGATAGAGCTGCCTACAATTGGAGGTGATGCCAGTTGTGCCTGTGAATAGGGACACCTCTGGTATTGTAGCTGTTGTGGATTGGGGCCCTATTAGCGGTAGCCACGTTTTAAGGTGGTTGAAGGGACAATTTGCAAGATATCCCATGCAGCCTGCGGACTTTAATTATTAATAATTGATGTGGCCGAATTTATTATATGTTTTCTTGATACAAGAAAGTTCACGCCAAATCTATATCGCTGCCTCTGTACACCAGTAGCGATAAAACTCTCTTTCTTCATGAAATTCCGGGCAATTGACGTGCTTTAAGCAAGTGCTGGAATTTATAAATGTGAGAAGTTTATCCAAGCCTGGATGACTCGGATAAAATTGGGAATAATTATACGAAATGATAGGTCTGTCTGTTTACTCGAAAGTTTTTACACAAAACTGAAAGTTTTCGTCCCCACTGCGTCTGTTTACTTTTGACTTGAGGAAATTTGACAGTGGAGTAATTTCCCCTTCTGTCCAAATTTTACACACGCTGATGAGTGTGGACAAAATTTCGGCAGTATTCTTCTTCTTGTATGGTTGACAACTAACAGTTGATTGATGTTTGGCAAGTAACAGCTTAGAAATAAATTTCAATTTACCCAAAAAGCGTCTGTTAACTTTCGTATTTTCATCCCCTCCACCAGAAGAACGATTTTTACCCACGTTTTACACATAAAATTAAACAGACAGACCTGATTACACTTACCCCCTGTTCCTGTGACCATTCGCGCTAAAATGACACGGAACAGAATGTACACTAAGGCACAGCTGTTCAGTGGCAAAAAGCATGAATGCTACGTACAGAAGTATAAGGGTGCTTTCACTCTGACAAGATGACATAAATGATGACGCAAATCAACTAATAGATGGCGCAGGTCATTCTTTTTATTTTGTTTTCGGGGCTCACATTACAACCCTATCGTGTAATTTGGGACTACGATTCGTGATTGACACTCATAGATGACCCTCTTCCTATCTCACTTCTCTCACCAAGAAAAAAACAGGTTTCATCAATCATGGGGTAAAAACCCTCTCTTGTAATTTAGGACTAAGCATGGGAAATCGTCAATCGTGTCGTCACCATGAGCACAGCAAAAACAATAGCAATTTGAAACTTCTCAGCAATTCAAACTCTGCTTTCCAGCTAATAAGCAGTTGAAACTTTAATACCTTGGAGTTGTTAGCATAGCAAAACTCAGCAATCCAAATTCGACTTATTTTCCTAAGCAAAGTAAACGCTAAGCTTTAAATTTACAACAGCTAAAGCAAAGTTTAGCAAAAATGTCAGTGCTTTGCTTGCTATTTGCTAATGCTTTCAAACCCTGCTTAATTCTACCTGTTGAACTGATATTGACAAGGATAATTCTCACACCATACCAGACATACCATAAGCATTTTCTCTTTGTGGGAATCCTGGTCACATTGCATCTTCACCTGAGACGTTGGGTTGTCGTGCTAATTATGTTTTTAGTAAAATATTTCGTTAACTGATACATGCAACAAGTTGAAAAAATTATTATTGTGTCGTGCTTAAGTTCGTTAGTTTCTACTCTTTGAGCTAAAGGCAAAAGTGTAAGGTAAGGTCACCAAATAAGGCCTACCTTAACTTTATTATTACCTAATTTGTAGGTAAGAAAGAAAAATAAGCAACCATTTAACTTGGATTACTAGAAAATAAACTTAAATATCAATTTTAAACTTAATGAAATCCTTCTAACAATAATATTTGGTAATTGTAATCAGTCTCGCTAATCATCTTATCATATTATGAGATACTATCTTAATCAGCCCTTTTTATCTTTTGCTTTAAGCAATCTCCTGAACAAGTCTTCATCAGCATCAGGGAGACCAACACAGAGCTCATGATACCAGACATTACAAGTAAGACATTGCCGCATGTCATCCATTCGATCTTCTTTACAGGCTGGACAGTACAATGAAGTCCTAGGAACGGCCTCCGATCTTGATGATGGCACATTAGTCTGCGATGTGGAATTCGTAGCATTATCACCAAATAAATCTTTTGTAAACTCTTGAGCTCTGTAATTGAAAGACTTTTTAAGTGAGCCTGTCTTGTTGACTTTGAATTTTTGGTGTCGGTAAGAATTCATGAAAATCACACTTGGCTTCGATTTGATCACCTGTTTTACATGGAGTGTTGGTATGCGGATGAGATTTTAAAAGCAAAGAGAGTGGCAAATTTTCAGTATTTGTGCCCGAGCTATCGGAATCTTCAACTGTGGCAGTAGAAATCTCCTCGATTCGTGGGACGATACAAGAATATTGTAACGTAGATGGGGCTCTTTGGGGTCGACGGATTAATTAAGACACTTATGTTCAATCACAAATGTTCAAAATTTTATTCACTTCACTTAATTAGTTCGTTTAACAATTTCTTTTACACGTTCTCTTCACAATACACTGTTTCACTTTACTTATTTTCACTTATCACTGCACTGGTTAAAACTCAAGTGACTATTCGCACTATCATATATAAACACTTCGCAGTGTAAATCACGACAATACTAACCAGGCTGATACTCAGCCCTATTTATACTACTTAGCTTAATTCTAGAAACGTCTGCCACTTAGTTCTGGATATTTCCGTTACCCATTTTCACCTCACATATTCACCATGGCTTCGAGTCGTCCTTGACTTTCCCCGTTTGACATTTCCTTCTTTTGATTTCTGGCCACCTGGGGCTAGTGGGATTTGGGAGTTCTGACAAAGCAGAAGGGGCAAACACTTCTTTAGGAATGGCATCTGAATTGTAAGGATATAGTCCTGTGGCGCGAAACCCATTCATGATATTGGTGATGGTCATGCACTTCGGCCATACTTGCAAGAGAATGACATTGGAGCTCGACTTGTTCATTGTTCTTCTGGGTGCTGACTGACGTATTTAATCAACTCTTGGTCCCAATGATGCTCAAAAGATCGAGAAACAGACTTGACCATTGGCTGTAACTCGTCGGTAGTATTTGATGGAAGACAATACAAAGTAATGCCGCATTTATCAGCTTCATCAACAATAGTGAAGTCCAAATGGCATTTAGCACCATCAAAAATGAGGAGACAGGGCCCTGATGATCTAAATTTATTCAAATGGTTAATAAACTCAATGAAAGTTTCAGTCATCATGCTTCCTTTTGGTGTCATCTTTACCAGAGTGCCTGGCGGTAAATTACCTTGGAATTCTGGCTTTAGTCTCTTACCCTTAAATAATACCATAGGAGGAATAGCTGAACCTATAGCATTCGTGCAGCCTACCACACTCAAACTTTCAGCGTGTTCGTTTGCAATTTGGTGAACTCTCTTTTTCCCTTTTGCCGTCAGAACTTGCTGCTGATGGTGTAAAGATATTCGGTAATTCTTTTCATCTATGTTGTAGAGGGTCTTTGGTATGTATTCAATCCCAAGTCTATCCAGAACGCTTTTATATTTGGAAAAGTGGTCGCTAACAATATCTTTATTTAATTTTTGGGCTTGAGCTGGATTTACCATTTGTGCTTCACGGCGTGCAAGCTCTGGATGTCGTTTGAGAAATAACCTCAGCCATTTCTTTCCGGCGGCGAATTTGGCATCGTTGAAAGTGTTTGGTATGTTTTTAATTTTACAGAATGAGAAAGCCTGTACACGCAACTTTTTTGAAGTCAACGGCATCCCAACATCAGCCGAACGTATAATCCATCTAACGAGACAGGCTTCTGGTTCTGTAGTAAGAATGGACGAGCGACCTAGCTTTCGTATTGTAGAACCATTTGTAGATGGTTTCGTAAGGTTCTTCATGGAATATTAAACCTTGCTGCAGCAGCATATTGAGATAATATACTCCTTTGTACCATTCTAATAGTATTTTCCATCTGTTGAGAAGTCCATTGAGCCCTTTTTTTCTTCGTAGTTGAAGCTGGTATTCCTTCTCTCATCAAGTGACTGAAAACAAAGGTTTTATATTTCACTCTTATGATTTTTAAACGAACTTTAAACTGGGTCCTAATAAGGCCTACAAAAATTTGTTAAGGCCTTATTAGGACATACCAAACGAAAATAAAAAGGTTCATCACATAAAATATACTGATAAGATAGCTAAATGCATATGAGGAGATTGCTTAACGTGCAATTAACCAATAAACAAAAGACAACAAATAAATAAAAATACTCATCGCAGAAATTTGACTGCAGGTTCCAACACGCTCGTGGCACGAGGCGTGCTTTACATGTGAACGTTAGATATGTACACGCACAATTTGTCGTCAATTTGAATTCGCGAGACGGTAAATTTTGATTATTTGGGTCAGGCCCCTTATAATGAAATTGAATTCGAGGCTTAGGTCCTATTAACGCGAGACTTGACTCTTACAAGTTAGTTTTCTTTTTAAATGATTTTATTCTAAATATTTAACATACTTACTTTTTATGTAAAGCGTTTCTTAATTTTATATATTTTTTCTGCAGTTACCGGATCGATATGTTATCAATGTAAACAGTTGATGTAATTTTGACATCAAAAAACTACTTAACTCCTTCACTAAATTTTGTAAAATGAGGAAAGCTGTAATGATCTGCCGCAGGGTGTATATAGCATTATTACCCGCATCTAAGCTTGGGAAAGAATTGATCTCTCCGACTTTTCTCAAATTGATTAAATCAACAATAAAAATGTCTTTAGAAAGAATTTAATATTAAATTGTTTCCTTACATAAACTTTAAATAAAATGCTTTAAAATAATCAAAACTCTTTCAAACTCGAAAATTACTATTGATTTGATACTAAAATTATTAAACTTCACCTAAATATGGTTCAACCAACATAAAGTTAAGCAAAGTTTCTTGTAATAAATAATTTTTATACTTACAATTAAAAAACAGCTTGTGAGCTGTAACAAGATTCATTATTTTAAATATTATTTGCACTCTGAGTTTTAAATGACTTCATATCTGATTTAAGATAATTAGTAAACGTAAGATTTAAAGAATAGGGAAAGTATTGAGAATGACAAACGTGATTGCACAATTAAATTGATGATAAAAATAATGCTGAAGGAAATATTGTGAAGTTTGAATAAAACAATTTATATATTATTATATTTGTTGAGATTTTCTTTTCATAAATTCATTTGACTTGAGGATCTAGGAGAAGTATATATTTTAGAGGTGATCGGTATAAAAGCTGCGTTCCATTGGGCCATTCAGAGTAACCCGGCGTACATCCAAATACGCTCAGCTACACCTGATCATAGATAGGTGTAGTAACGCCGAGTTTTTCCGCTAGAGTTTTTGTGCTTTAAAGGCTCTCAATAGGTGGCTTTTTCGCTGTTTTCATTTTTCACAAATATTAAAAGTTTTTAAAAAGAAGCATCGGCTTCCCGTAAATATCAAAGACTTTAAAACTTTTTTCAAAATTACTGCACTTATCGCATAACATGTTTTTCACAGCACATCAAAAATCTGTATGTACAATTTCTGAAATGACAAACCTGGGTTTAGAAAAACCGTTCCATTGGGGAAGTACGCCGGAGTACTCTGCATGGCCCAATGGAACGCAGCTAATGTAACTGGTTTCGACTTAATTGGTTATACTATGATGTATGTTTGTGCCGAATGAGCAACGTGAAGTTACCGCAGGATGTTCAAGTGGCACCCGCTAGCTAGCAGCACGTCCTAGCTCGCGGGTATGGGGTGTGAGTCCTTGAAGATCATCACACATCCACAAACAGAAGTTCGCTTGCCTGTGGCGAATTGTACTTTTGTGTCGTGTGCGAGTTGTGTTGTGTAGATTACAGGTGTTGTGTTCAGGTAAGTACAAACATGAGTCCTCACTAGCACTAAATCTTTACACTTTATTCAAAATTTGTGAACTTCTAAAATATTGAACTTTTAAAATATTAAACTTTTGCGTATGCAAATTCTGTGTTTTAAAGCGGCTAATCAACTTGGTGGTTCCGAATAGAATGCAAAGATGTACAAGCGTTCCGTGATAAGCGGGTCCAAGCAACGGTAAGCATCAAAAGAAAATGCAGCTTCTGAAATGATCTCGATGCCAGGGCAGAGAAACCTGTGTCAATACCAGTGAAGAGAAACCTGAGGGTCTGTAATTATTTAAATATAAGTTATTTGCTTTTAATTTGTATAATAATTTCTCTTTTATTGTTTCAGGTTCCAGTGAGCGTCAACAGGAGTCCTTCCCTCAGGTCTGCCACGAAGGATGACAACAAACGAGAACAGTTGAAAGGGAGAGCAGCAGGTCTGGTGTCACCTGTTACTCCCGGCCGCCCTGAACTATCTTGAAAAAAAGAAAGATTACCCACCTAGCGATAGTTCAGGTCTCAACCTACTCCATTCATACACCTGGCTAGGGTGTAGGCCCAACCTAAAAGGACATTGAAAAATAAAATCAAATCAAATAAAAATAAAACATGAGGAAAGAGGAAATAAGGATGAGGGAGAAGGGCACAAAATCGGATAAGAATTTTCCTGGGTTTTCCTGAAATCAAAAACTGAAATTCATTCACATAATTCCATTTCTACTTTTAATAAATCATGTAGTTCAGACAATCAATAAAATTTATCTTACAAATATCTATTAGTTCGGGATCTTTATAACTTACAAAAAGGTACTAATTTGACACAAGGCAAATCTTAAACTATAATTTAATATACCTTTTATAAATAACTTATGAGTTACAATTTAGCCTACCAAATTATTGTTTATACACAATGTACCTGAATATATCAAGGTATTCACAGTGAGTTCTGTTTCTACTGAGGCAAAACTACCATTAGCAATGTTTGCAAACTGTAACAAGATTGTCCTAAGAGTGTCAACCACAAGGCTAAGCGATGGAGTTATGCAAATCAAATAATAAACAATATCTCTGATAAAATAAGCTGACTTAATTCTCGTCAGTCCACTATATGGTATATAAAAACAAGAAGACAAATCAAGCCTAAATGAGAAAGAATTGTCTCATACGAGTGTACTTAAAGCCCTCTGTCACGTTCTCACGAAAATATTGTGCACAATGTTAGCATGTTATCTTGTCCTCAGAAGTATGTAAAATGGAGACTATTCTTTTTGGATTAAAATTAATTAGTATATTGACATTCATTGGACATAAGGCGAATAATTATCATTGACACCGATAGCGTAAGCCACTGGTTGATATAATCATATATAGTCTAAAGATTGTATGAAAAGATGGGACCCTTGTATGCAAACATTACTAGGCTGGTGTGTAATGTAAAATTGTGTGATAAATCTATCTACCTGTATTCAATATCCCATATGGTCTAATAGTGCAAATTAATATCAACTTGGCCTCTTTACAATACGACAAATCTTACTATATAAGTATCTACTACTGTAAAATTCACGGACGAGCCAATTAAAGGGATCGTAATATGCCACAGTATATAAAAGTTTCATCCAATTAAATTCACGTTTAAGAAGTATGTAAGATATATATATATATATATATATATATATATATATATATGTATATGAGATAAATCCAAATTGAACTAAGTAACCTAATTACAACCTTCTTCATGTATTTAATAGTATCTATAGATAAATTCCAATAACATACAGGAGTCTCAGCAATAACCTTCAGAGTTGTATATTATAGAGAAATGATAAAATGAATCGACGACGAAATATCTAATATGTTCGCTTTAAGGAAATTCGCTAAAAAAAGGTAAGTTTACGTTAAACAGTCACAAATTTAAAATCCTTATCCTCTAATATGACTACTTAGGAAATAATCGATAATCAAAAAAAAATCACCAAAATTCCAAACTATTTACCAATTAATTTGCAGATTTATCTGAACTAAGCTTGTTGAATGTTTTCAACAACAAAATTTGGTAGAACTCACTTATATAATTTGAAATTGAGAATATTGTGATGTTCTCCACCATCATTATTGGTTCATAAGTGCATTCTGCTACTATAAATGGATATCAGTTACACTCAATTGCAACCGATAACATTCATCCATTTTAAATGGGCAAAGCGCTTACATCAAAATTTTTATTACCGAAGAGTGTGCTATCAGTTATGTATCTTATGTTATTATTGAATTTGGTACTTAATAAGAACTCTTACCAAAAAGACTCTAACTTATTTAACTTATTTTTCAGTGTTTTTTTTAGCTATCCCATCCGAGTTATGTTTTCGGTTATCTTTGCTTATTTCCGCAGCAGCAACTTCAATGCGCTTTTCAGGTTTTTTTTACTATTCTTTTTCACTCCAAACCCTTTCTTTTTATTTTGAGTTTGGACGTAGCTTTGTTGAGGCGTCCTGCCATGACCTAAGGCGAATGATGGTGACGTGCAAGCGGTGGCCGGGCTGGCGTTTGAGGCACTTTATGTACGCCTGAATGAACAAAAAGGAAAAATCGACAGATTTGTGATTTTTCACTCAAATTTTATGAATGGAAATAAATTTTACCCTTTTTATGTATCCTTGGATTATGGCGATGACTGAGATAGTCTCCTAGCGGGGGTCTGGCTCTTACATTAAGGAGGTCACTTGGATTTCTTTTTCTCGGGTCGCGTAGGAAATACATATATCGCGTTCCCAAAAACAGGTACAATACTTTTGTATTCTGTGCTGCAATTTAAGGGGGTAGCCAGGTTTCAATGACCTCTTTTTTCAACTACATTTTTTTAACATTAATCTTTATTTGACATTTACAAATTTTTAGTATGTTTTCTAACATGTTAATAACTTCCAAAAAAAATTTTATTTTCATTTTTCATTAACATCCGGTTAATTTATGGCCGATCTGATGACGCCATGTTAAGAAACGGTTGCCATGATTTCTCAACTTTGGGTTATCTAAAACACAAAACAAAAATTGATTATAAAAGGCACATAAATAGCTATATCTTTTTTTTCTACATTTTTTAAGCAAGAACTGTTTCATATTGTTATTAAATATTATTTGAAAATCAAGACCGAGGTTCATGCGATTGTTAAGCTTTTTCTGAATATTTAAAAAAAAATTGAATGAAATTGTCCTAGTAGATCGACTGGAATCGTGGCGACAACCCAAAAAAAATGTGTTTTGGGATAAACGCGTTTAAAAGATAAAGTGCGAAAAACACGTCTCATCGTCGAAATATGGGAATCAAATTATCTCACTTTTAATCAGCAATGCCTGCTCCGTACAATATTCCTTCTTCGTCCTCAAAATGCTCGTTCTCGCGGGATCTATCTGCTCTCATCTGTGTACGATGTTCTTTTGAGGCCTCGCAACTGCGGTTTGTAAGATGCGAGCGCAACTGCCGATTGTAAGATGCGAGCGCTCGAGGCTTGGCGGCGTGATTCATTTTTCGGCCACTTCTGATACGCTATGAGATCAAAAGTCGTTTTTATCTTATTTCTGAGGTTATAGAGTGACTAAATATTGAGAAAAAAAAGGTTCAATTTTTTGAAAATTTCAAACCTGGCTACCCCCTTAAACTGATTGGATTACCAGTTTATCCAAGCAAGGAAGACTTGGACAAACGTGGAAATTATTTATAAATGAGTTTCACTTACTTTTGGCTCTGGCTGCTGTCGGGCAACTGCTGCTGTCACGGAACGTTTTGTCTTCTTCTTCTCAGAAGTCAGCAGTATGACATCCGCTCCGTAGCAGAAAGCAGTGGCAGCAATTACAGAGGAAAAAGGTGCGTTCATAGTGGCGTATAAACTGTCACACATTACAATACGTAGTTAGAAATTCCAAAAAAATCTATTTTTTTATTACATTTTCGGAATGTACATATATTTGAGTATATTCTCTGAAATTTTTAAATCGATGAGGCAAATATTCTTGGAGATACAGGCATATTTATAAGGACGTCTCAGAGCGTTAGAAAGTGCACAGTGGGCCAAACCAAAAATCACCCAAAAATCGATTTTAAAAATGTTAATGCCATTCGATAGTCAACTAAATGCATTACCTGGCAGCAAGTTTTTTTATATTTATTCTCCCCTCTTTTTGTTTGGAATAGTTAAAGTCAGAGAAAAATTTGAATAGCTCATTTTGTTTCAAAAATGTTCGAGTTTTCTATGATTTCAAAGTTATATTTACTACGTATCCATGCAGGGTTGAAGCCAGGTTGTACCCAAGTTCAACTCTCATGTATACCGAAGTTGAGTTCAAAGTGGGTCGAGTCAACTCAACTCAAGTAATCTGGCTGAGTCGAGTTGAACTTTTGCATGTATACGCGGGTTGAAGAGTTGAAGTGACACATTGTAATTTGACAAGTTATTTTTGTTTTTGATTTTGTTACAGAAGTTAGTTATTATTTTTGTAAAGGTTGTTTTGTGTTTGTGAAGCTTTTAAGATAGAAAAGAGAAATATTTGGGAACAAGAGGAAACAGAAGCTATATTGAGCATTATGTCAAATCAACCCAATCTCAATCTCAACTCAACTCTTCAACCTGATAAACGCATATACGCGAATTGAAATCTCAACCCCAACTCGACTCAATTTTTCAACTCTGCATGTATACGTAGTAATTGTGATAATGTTTGTAAGGAGAGGTTGAATTTTTATTAATGAAATCACTTACTATATAGGGGGAGGAGTTATTAGATCAATAAGTTATGATAAAAGTCTAAATAGTTTTTTTAATAACAGTATTTTAATTACAAAGGGTTAAATTTCGTTCAAATTTGTGTTTCTTTTTAACTTTTAAAAAATGTCCAGACGTGTACACGTTCTAATTGGTATCAAATTAAAGTAGAAACCCTCCTGCATTGTTTAAAAAAACTGGCTGCGACCATCTGCGACCTACGGAGAAAATTGCATTTGAAGTAAAGTCTACCTTGTTGTCGCGTTCGTATTTCCACACAACGTTTCCACTTATGCAGGAATTTTACAAATTTTATGGCTGCATAATGTTTGTTTGGAAAATAATTACAGTTTTTCTAAGAAACGTTTAGGATTAATGATCTCATTTATATTTAAAGAAGTTACTATATGACATCCAGGTAGATACAAGTGATGATTATTGAGTTTGCTTTTTATGACACCTAATTAATATTATTATAATTACCTGAGGTAAGGGAGAATTGTAAATTGTAATTGTTTTTGTGTTTAAAAGCATAAGTTGCAGGTACGTACAAGTAACGGAAAGCTAAGCTAATTACAGGGAAGATATTTTGCGTATTGAACTTTGTTTATCTTAATTGAAAAGAGGAAACACAACACCGCTTTGGCAAATTTAATTAAACGATAAGAGTATTTTGTGTTCGTTTTTAATTACATTTATTTGTGAACTTTATAAAATAATCCGCGATAACAATGTTATGGAATATGAACAGTTGGTGCGTATTCTTTCAAATAGAAAGAAAGAGTTCGGCGATACTTTCTGACTTAGTACTAGAAGCTCACGAAAGTTTGAACAACAGAATGTGTCGTGATTAAATACAGTAATGGAAATCAGTAATAAAGAAATAAAATCTTCCCTGTCATCTCAACCATAAATTTCAACATTTGCGACGCCTTCGTCTTTACCGTCTACATCAACATCGGAATTTTCTTCGTCAACATTGGAGTCTTCTGCATCAACATTGGAATCTTCTACATCATCCGGCAGAGGCAGAAAATCAAAATCCCTGGTCCAGTGCTCGGGAATCACCAAAAAAGCGAAAACTCAAACAGCATAATGAAGATTTATCAACAGAATTAATAAGCCAGTCACTTTGCCAACGATATACGCCGGAGAAGCTAGTTAAAAAAGCCTTTATTGTAAAAGCTGTTGATGAAACTAGTCCAAACCGTGTGAGCAGAATTAACGAGAGTATCGCCACCCCAAAAGACCAGCCGCAGAAATTCACTCCAGAGTTTCTTATACTTGGAACTTTCTAAAGATAAGTATAATTTTCTTAGTTATGAATTCAAAAAGAGAAACCACAATGCTTTAACAAAATTGTCGCAGCAAAAAAATAGCCCTGATAATAAGCAAAAGAGACTGGAAGAGAAATACAGGATAGAACAATAGTTCAGACGACAATTGTTTTTAATTATTGATACACCTAAGGATTTGGAAGTACAACTGACGGGAACACAGCGAGGAGGTTTTTTGAATACCCGGACATATCAGCGGATATTACCAAAGTTGAAGTGAAAATTATAAAGAGATTTAAGACCATGTTAATGTTCTTTCTTATGGTCTTCCTATAAATGCGGAAAAATTTCTAACATATGCAGAATAAACAGAAATATTACTAAATGAGAAATATACCTGGAGAAAATTAACAGCGACAGCCCACACAGTTTTAACGCATGGACAAAATATAATACTGTCTTTTGCAATTGCCGAATTATCGGAAGAAGCCCAGGAAGCCAAAAATAAAAACTATAAGCGCTACAGACACCACAACACCAGAAAAATTTCAAGGCAGAACAAAACATTGATCTCATGAATATGCTGATTATATCATCAAATCCATACATCTCATTATTTCGGAGAATACGGGACAAACGTTTTAGAAGCAGGGAATATCCTGAGGAAATGACTAATTTACTACACACAGATGAAAATGTAAATAATACGTTCGAAAGTATTCCAGCCAGCTGATTAGTATTTGAATTAGATATGTATATATATTTTTTTTTGTACATATTCGTAAAATTTTTGTTTATTAAATATTGCTCTGGAGATAATAAAATAATTAAAGATTAAGTTAAAAATGTTTTTAAATGACGCTAACAATTCATTTATTGACTACTTCAATTTTTGTTAATATATTTTGTGGCACCCTGTAAACCAATTAAACTCTTTTTTTTAACAATTAATAGGTAATAATGTCAAGATTGATTTCCCAAAGTTTCATTATGATATCTTCAATACAACAAAAGTTACAAATTTTTTATAGCCTCCAAGTCATTTTGGCCCACTGTGCGGCGTATACCAAACAAGTGAATTTCGTCAACAGTGAAACAAGTGAAACTTTTAACGCGTTTTTCTCAAAATGGTGTTTTTAAAGTCGGTGAGCACGATTTATCAAAAACGGCTCAACCGATGGGTCTGAAATTTTAACACAACCTTCTCGGATATATCCTTCAGGGATGATTGATCGAAGGAATAAGATCTCCGATTATTTCTACTTTTTTAACCAATTTAACGAAAAAATGTTGGTCGAAAATCTGATTTTTTTCTTGTTGGAGCCGCCATTTTGCCAAAAATCTAAATTTCGAGTATTCCTTCGATTAATACCTAGATTTATCTATCCACTAATAGAATTTTTTGGTTTTTTGTTATTTTGGATAAACCAAACCGGAGTTATCGTGCTCACCGCCAGACAGAGGACCTCCAGGAGATCGTATACAGGAGCAGTGTAACTCAATATTTAAAAAAATTAAAAGTGCCGATATAAAGTTAAAAGTTACCACTACAAATATTAATACTTCTTGCATTTGTCAAATAAAATCCCTTTTCAAAAAAAAATTCGTGAATAAAAGACTTTTTTAGATCCTGTGTATAACACCTTAACCAATGCTTGTAACACAGCATTAATTAAAAAACAAAATCCTGTCGAGCAATTTTTGGTGATTTCTTTATATAAGGAGTAGTTTCGAGTTTTTTTTTGCTTATTCATTCACTTCGAAGTACGTGCTGCCATCAGAGGTTTTAGTTTTTTTACGATGTGGCAAAGCCTAGGAAGAAATTATTTAGAAGATATTTTGTTCCATTTTACCAGTTAGCTTACTTACAAAATTTCACTAAAACGAAATTGCAAAAATTTTCTTTAAAAAACTCGAGGAAAAGAAGAAATATTTAAATATTTCTTTACACGATCGGCGTTTCTAATAAAGAAAGCTGAATTCCTTTGGCTTTACCTCAACAGCAGCACCAAAGGGTTAGCTTTTCTTCAGCTGTTGATCCAACAAAAATAAATAAACACCGGCAGCTGTAGCAGATTATGATCACTACACTGTCACATCAACCTTTCGGTTAAAATATTTTTCACTAGCACAAAAATATGTACGGAATAACACATGACCCGTGTGAAGACGTCCAGCAGCTGAAGAAAAGCTAAGGAAAAGCCAAAGAAATTTAGCTTTTATTAGAATCGCCGATCGTGTAAAGAAATTAATATATATTATAAAAGTAAGTGTACAATGTGCGTGCCACTAAAACTCAGAAACGAGACCCGGTACGATCAAGGGAATTATATGGTGTGGTAGCTCTCTACCCCCATCCATGAAGAAGGTTTCCGTTTTTACCTGAAAGGCGTGCTTTTGAAAATACAACGGCTGGAAGTTTCGCCCTCTAGAAATTTCTAGAACAGTCCAGAACATTCGAGAGTACTCGAGAGCGTTCCACAACATTCTGGAATGTTCGGTAACATCCGAAATCATTGTGGATCATTCCAGAACACACTCGAATGTTGTGGACTGTTCTGGAACATTGTGGAACATTCGAAGTCTTTTTTGTATGGTGGTATATAAAGCAAAATCCGACGTGGGTTCGAACGTCAATTTCTTATTAGTAAAGTGCACTGACGGAATAAAAACAAACAGTGAAGTGTGAGTAATCAAAGTGATACAGTGACTGAATATAACTCGAAAATAAAGTGTGAAAAGTGTTTAAAGTGTACTTAGTGTATTTCTTAATAAAAAGTTGATTGATTGCCTAAACGTAAAAGAGGAGATCTTGCCATTTCTGAAGCAAAACGGCGAAAACAATGAACGAGAATGAGCACTGTGAGAAGCGGAGAAACCCAAGAACAACGAAATCAACGAATTGAAGAATCAAGAATTGCGATAAAATCTTATAATAAAAGACTGCGAACGCAAGCGACCCATGAAATTATCACCCTACGAGAAGCGCGGACGAGGACAAGTAAATAGTATCACCTAACCAATGAAGCATTCCACTACGACCCACGAAAGAAAATAAACAACAATAAACACAAATACCTCATAATCGGATAAATGGATAACATCTGCCAATTTTGCAACGCGAAAAAATTCAATAGAGAATCACCAGGAATCTGCTGCATTAATGGACAAATTCGGTTACCACCAATGGAAGCACCTCCGCAGGAATTTCTACATTACATGACCAGAGAAACTCCAGAATCAAAACACTTTCTTCAAAATATAAAAGCGTACAACGTCTGCTTCCAAATGACTTCTTTCGGTGTCACTTCTATCCACACTAACAGAGATGAAACCGATACTGTTTTTTCCATCCAAGGACAAATCTATCACAAAATGGGATCATTACTACCACTACCCAACGAAGACTAAAAATGTCTGCAAGTATATTTCATCGGAAATGAAGAAAGAGAAATTGATCAACGATGCACAAACATCAGTGGATTGAGACGAGAAATAATCCAAGACGTACAGAGGATCTTACCCAAATACAATCAACTTATTCACATATTCAAAGCAGCACTAGACCGAATGATTTTTTATGACTATAAAGTTATAATTCGAGATAACAAGAAACCACCTGGAGAACACGAACGTCAATTTAATGTACCTCAGATAGACGAAGTCGCCATCGAAATTGTGGACAATGAAAACACAAGCCGTGACATAATTGTACAACGAAGAAGAGGACTAAAACGCATTGCAGAGACACACCGTTCATATGGTGCCCTCCAATATCCATTAATATTTCTGTACGGAGAGGACGGATATCATTTTAATGTGAAACAAATCCAACCAGAAATAGGCGTAGAAACAAACAAAAAAGAGAGAGAATATACAAATCGCTCGACACGATGGTAAACGTTGAAGTGTCAACTTCTCTACAGAATTTTTAAACTCTTCGGAAGTACCAGGAATGCCATTACACTGCTTACACTGGATAGTAGTTTTTTAGCGTTTGTTTGATGTCGCTGTGTTGGGTAGATCGAAAGATTAAAATAAAAGAGTAATGTGCATACCATAAAAAACTGAAATTTATGAATCACCCTGTAACTCCCAAACGGTTGAGATATATTATAAAAACATTTTTATTGAGCCAACATGTACATTGTTATTTAACATTAGATTTCTTATTTCGGTTTCTATTTTTAACATTTGCCACTTCGTAAAAGTTGCTGCCAATCTTTTTCCTCTTCTGGCTTCTCTCCAAAGCTCGTCGCTGTTTAGCAGTAATTTTCTTTTGATTTGCCTGTTCTTCAGCTTCTTCTACTTTAAAAAGTCCACTAGTCGTCTTTTCTTGCTGTACTTTAGATTTTTTGTGTACAACTTTCTCCAAGTCTTCATTGTACTCATCTTCGGAATAGAAATCGCTTACCCCATCAGATGACTCAACTTCTTCGTTATTTTCAATTCTGCGTTTCTTTTTTTCCAATCGCTCTGCCTTTTGAGCTTCCAAAAGCTCCAAATCTATTTTGTCTAGTTCTTTAATATCATCTGACGCAAATTCAAGTGCTACTTTTATTTTTCGGAAGTCCTGCAACTGTTTTAACTCTCTAGCCTTTTTAACTGTATCCACCGTAGATGCAGTTTCACTTTTGCTGTCATCTTCCAAGTGACTCTTTTGTTTTACAGCATTTGGAATTGCAAATCCTTCTGGAGCTACATAAAACGGTAACTTACCCCTCTGCCAATCGTTAAGTACCATTTTAGCTACAGCAGTTATATCTGGCTCTCCGCCTTTAAGTAACTTCCCAGATTTCTGTGCTAACTGCTCTAAAAAGTGATTAGTGGATTCCCAAGAATCCACTTTGTATGTTTTTTTCATATACTCCTTTCGTACACGTTCAAGTACAGTTTCAACATAATCCTCCGGGCTGGTCACTAATTCAACACGTACAACGCCTTTCAAGACTTTTTCTGTGTCAGTTTCAGCCGATGGGTATACAACTCCCGGGCAATCAATTAGAAAAATTCTCTTCATTAACGTGATATACTGCCACACTTTAGTTTCTCCAGCAATTGGGGCCACATTACAAACCTTCTTGCTTCTTAAAGCGTTTATAATAGATGATTTTCCTACATTTGGATACCCAATGAATCCTACACTTATTTGTTTTTTATCCATGTGCAGTTTTCCAATTTGTCTTAGTAAATTAATAAGAGCACCCTTGCCAAAGGGATGTGTCAATGAAGCGTGAAATGCGATCGTCGGGTACTCTGAACTAAGGATCGCGACCCATCTTTGTGTTACCCATGTTGGAACCAGATCTACTTTATTTAGAATAAAGAACAAATGCTTATGAGGTTTCTCTTTTCGCAAAAATTCTTCAATATATTTAGAGCGAGTTCCCATAGGATCCCGAGCATCAAGCACTTGAATTAACACATCAGAAGAATCAACAACTTTATGGAGTTCATTCCAAATACGTTTACTCTGTCCAGCAGCAAAAATCCAATCACGTACTGCATCTTTTACACCATCATCTTCTCGTACTAGATCAACGTCTTTCGTTTCTTCATATATTTTTGAAGATTCTTCTACAGATCGGTTAAGATCTTCAAAATCTCTGACTTTAAGATTTGGCCTTTTTCTTTGTTTTTTTGGTCCAAATACAGAGTCGAAACTTTCTGTGTCTAATAGATGTACCCTTTGATGTTTGGCTGATTCATTCAACAGAGTTATAGGGAGTTGTGATGGTCTCATGACAACCTGATAGGGATCCTTAATTGCCTTTCCAATTTCATCCTGGAATTTTTGAAGTGCATTCTGAGAAATAACTCGTGAGTTGCTAAACCACTTTGGCGTGGGTTCCACTCTAGCCATAGAACCAGATGATAATCTTCCCTAAAAAGATAGGATAATTTTACAATTAAAAAGTTTTTCTTGTGATAATTTACATATTTTCAGTCTAATGAAAGGCAACGTAAAATTGCGGTTTAAACAAAGTGATTGATCCAAACCCGCATTCCAATTGTTGTAAGCAGCCGCCTTTAGCGTCCCCTTACACCTGTAATCATACGATGATATGATAATCTATCAATACTTAACATCTCGCAGTATCACACATCTAAATCTCTTGGATACGACAGTCCTAAAAATAACGCAATATCAACATACCACATGTTGATACTTGGTTGCTTGTAGCATACCCTAAATATCTCAATATTTCAATAAATTAAACAATCTGAAAACTAAATGACCCAAATTCCGTCGTCATCATTTCCAAACATCTAGCAATCCCCGATTTGTTTACATCAAAATAAACTCTAACATGAGTTCGTTTCCATCAAATCTGAAGAGATCTTCAGAATATCTTAAGGTAAAATGATAGCAAGCCCATTTTTTTTTTACATAGATTTTAACTCAGAACTAGCATTTTTCCTCTCGTGTTGCAGTTCAATGTAAATTGAGCTCGAACGATAATGCTGTCGTTACCATTTTTTTTCCTTGAGCTCAAGCTTACAAGCTTGAGTTCAAAACACAGTGCATCTAGTTCTACCGCTAAGGCACAAGAAAAATTAAGTCTAAAATCACGTTACCTTGCATATATTCCATTGAAATAAAGTACGATAGTAAGTAACTTAGATTAAAAACTGCTACAGCCGTTTTTAGTCGGCTCTCGAACTGCCCATTTGAAAAGACAAGACTTTTTTTTCCTAGAAACAAGGTAAAGGTGCACTTTAAAACGGTAAAACGCTACATTGTTTTGGCATATGTGATTTTAATTGCTTATTCTTCTTCCCGCAATCCAGGAATTTAAAGAAATCAAGACCTTTCACAGTGAATAGAAAACAGACGTAATTGTGAAGATTCCCAAAAGAAGCGACCTGTATACTTTTGTCGCATACTGTATATATGCAGTTTTACTTAGGAGAGACATCACGGAAAAAATTATCACCATCATATAGGAGTCCTACTCAGGAGCCTAATGACACATCCTACAGAAGGGAAAACTGTCGGAGCCTTCGGAGTGCTGAATGGAGTGAGACAAGGATGCATACTGTCACTTTTGCTTTTCCTCCCGACCATCATTAATGACGTATTCTACAGCGCTCTAGATCCATCGCGAGGGATTAGATGGAAACTGTTTAACAACCTACGATGTGTCTCCTATCCAACAAACAGAGTCATTTAATCGAAACGTCCGAACCCCTGAGCACAGAAGTTCGCAAAGCAGGGCTTAAGATCAATGCTGCAATGATGCATGAAATTTATCTAGAAGAGCAGCAAATAGAGCAAGTGGATAAATTTTTCTATCAATAAGGCTTGAATTGCAGTCAATACTCCGGATCTTCGATTCGAAAAAGCTACAAGCCATTGTCAACCGGTGTCTCCGATGCAGCTATTGACCGGAGGTTATTATCAACGAAGACTTACAGGCCAAGACGGAATAGATAGTATTCGCAGGCGAAAGTGGCAATGGATAGGCCACACACAAAGAAAAGAGCAAATAACTTCGCACAACAGGCTCTAGGTTGGAATCCCTACGGATCCAAGGAAGACGCCGAATTGTTCGACCACGCAACAAATGAGATCCGTCGAGAGGAAAGGTACCCAGATCAACCAATCGTGGCAACAGTTGATGGCATTGCGCAGAACCGGACCATGTGGAGTGTCGGTGAAAAAGTCGCACTATGCCCCACAAAGTGTTAAAATAATAAAGTACCAAACAGCTTTAACATGTATCAATTAGTACAAATATCAAGAAGAATCTCCTTTTGACAACGGAGCCATTGCACCGTCTCTGACCCTGTACTTTTCGTGTACATGGAAAGTACACGAGAAGTAAACAGTTTTTCCGGAATATTTGAAGACTTTTTGTACAAGGAACTACAGATGGAGTTGGATCAATTGCTAGAACGGCACGACCACCATGTCATGGTTTCCGGATTCGAGACCAAGTCTTAAAATAATCCGCCTCTGGGCTGTTGTCTAGCTCGTAGCAATGCAAAAACAAGACATACAAGTTTCCTCACTTCCCTTACCCTTATTTTCTTCCGACCAAAGCCCTGCTAACGCATCAAAGGGTTGTCCCATATGCTTTGGTCACATCGTATAAATAAAAAAAAGTAGTACTTTAATTATGTGAACTAATTACAAGAGGGCCTTTTCAAATGTTGGAGGGGTTAATAGTAACTCGATTTTTCTACTGTAGACTTTCCTAGAACGCAGTATTCTCACGCATTATCGAGAAACTATTTTTTTGTTTGGGAAGCAGCAGGGAAATGAATTCGTGAGAGTTGAGAGCAGAGTAACTTCCCTGCCAGGGATCCGTCCGTTTATCCACATCCTTAAATTAATGTTAAATTTACCTGAAAGGGAGCTGGTACAATGATTTTTCCTTTGCTATCACGCTTAGCTTTGAAATTTCTATACATTTGCAGACGTTTTATAGTAGCCTGTGTTCGGGGCTTCGCAACTCCTTTAAGACCATCCTTGGGCCTTTCAGGATTCATCGAATGATTTGAACGATTGAATTGCTGTTTTCGGGGCGGCCCCGAGGCACTGCGAACTTTAGGCATTTTTGTACTTTTATAATTACAAAACTTTTCACAAAATCCACAAGGCACCCTTAAACGTGGAGAAGATTATAGGTTAACCTATTCAGAAATTTGACAATTGTGTATCGAGTGACATTTCGCAATTATAAATTTGTCAAAGTGTGTTCGAAAATTATTCAATTGGGAGCTGCTCTGTCCAAGTTTCGGAAAAATTAAGCTATTCACATTAAATTGTGCATTAAACAGACCTATAATCAAATATAGTAATATACAATAAAATTAAATTTGAAAAAATTATAATAAAAGTTAGGAATGGATTTGTTTTGTCAAATTTTAATCGCCGAATGATACCATTGGATGTGTCAGATCGTTGTCAAGATATTTTTCGACTGCAAAAACAAACAAATGGTTTAATTTTTTGAAATTTCTGGTGTATTTATTGAATGCGTACGCAAAATAGTTTGTTGATAAGATATAAATAATTAAAAGGTGCACTGGAATTAAATTTGGTAATTAATAATTAAATTGTTCGCATCGTAACTAAGGAAAACATGGTTGGTTTAGTCGACGATTATTTTAAGAAGTTTCCTATTAATTCTCGAATTAAAGTCTACGATGATTATGGAACGGTACGATACGTTGGAGAGGTAAAAAAACTTTCATTATAAAGAAGCCTAAATATTAACAATTTCTTATAAAGGTTAAGGGTTATCCTGGTTTGTGGGTGGGCGTAGAGTGGGATGATCCCACCAGAGGCAAACATGATGGAGTTACAAATGGTGTAAGGTATTTTAAAACAAATCATCCTACAGCGGGATCTATGATAAGGCCAGGAAAAATTCAAACTTTTTCTAAGTTTGAAACTTTGGAAGAAGCTGCCAAAGAAAGATATTTACCCAAAGACCAGAATCCTCTTGATGAGAATTTGATGCGAGAAGCCCAACAATATATACATGCGTCAGTATTTGAAATTGTTGGGATGGAAAAAATAGCACTAAAGCAAAGTCGGATAGAAGAGTTGGAAGATATATCTGTCGCATATTCTTGCACACACAGTGCTGGCGATCTTAGCTCGTTTTGCCGTCTAACTTCCGTCAATTTAACTTCTACGCTGATATGGAATTGGAAAACTGTCGCAGACATAGCAAATCAAGTTCCTACTTTGACGCACATCAATCTGGGGTATATAGAAAAAATTTGGTTTATTGTAGTTTCTATATAATATTCTTTTAAGATCTAATCGACTACAATTGCCCAATGAAAAGGATATAGCAGAATTGGAACCCAGCTTTCGAAACATCAAGCATATTAACTTAAGAAAGTGCGGTTTTAAAAGCTGGGATGATATCGTTGTTACAGCTCTCTTATGGCCATATATTGAATCACTGTCTCTTCCGGAAAATGAAATCGAAACAATATCAAACTTTGATTGTAATACAATTTTTAAAAACTTGAGGTAAGTTCTCGATATTCTTAATTGGTTTAATGGTATGTATTCCAAAGCTGTAGTTTTGCATCGGCATATAATTGGCAATATTTATTAAAATTCTTATCGTTCGTAAAATAATTTACTTCTCGGGTTTCTGTCAAGATTTTTTTTAGTAAACGTAGCTTTGTATAGATTACAGCTAAAAGAAATTTCAGATACAAGATACTTCCAAAAGTCCTAGAAAGCTGAAATTGTATGCAGGCTAGAATTTGCACACAAACAACGATAAATTAAGAAGGGGGTACATGTCTGTATATCAAATTTCTTATGGGGAAGTTCTTTTAAAAGTTCTAGAAAGCTGAAATTTGATATGAACGCTAAATGTTATTACTACATAAACAACAAAAAAATGAGTGGTCTATAAGGAAAGGTACTGTGGGGGGGTAGTCTAACTTCGTAACGTGTGGACCAGTTTAGATAATTTTTCTGTGGAACCTAACTTTGTAACGCGTGGTCCGATTTCGATGGTTCTTTTTCTATTGTATAGTGTGATCCCTCATTGCTAATAGGAACATAATTTGGTCCTAGGGTGAGGGGGGGGGGAGTAGTCCAACTTCGTAACGCGTGGACCGATTTGAATAATTCTTTTTCTGTTGGGTAGAGTATGCTCCCTGGTTGAGGTAAAAAATGTTGGTCGGTGGGGGGAGGGGGTTGAAACTAACTTTGTAACGCGTGGACCGATTTGGATGGTTCATTTGCTGTTGTATAGAGTGTGACCCCACATTGCTAATAAAAGAATAATTTGGTCCTATGGTGGGGGGGGGAGGGTAGTAACTTCGTAACGCGTGGACCAATTTCGATGATCTCTTTTCTGTTCGGTAGGGTATGTTCCTTGATTGTTACCATGAAAAATGAATGTTGTGGAATGGAGGTGGGGTAGGGAGTTAAACCTAACTTTTTAACGCGTGGGCCGATTTGGATGGTTCTTTCTTCGTTGCATAAAAATGTGAACACGGTTCAACTTTTTCATTAAAAAACTATTTTAATTATTTAGCCAATTTGAAGATTATTTTTTTAGCTTATTCCTAAGCTCTAAAATAAGACAACTTAATACGAACTACAAGTTGTTACACTTGCAGTGTTATTACCGAATACGACACGATTGCAAGTGATCCTAAACATAGCAAGTTTAGAATTGAATGAAATTAAAAAGAGAGGTATTGTACCTGCCAGAGTTGCCAGCTTAGGTATATTCAATTCTAAATTTCTATATTTACAATCGATTGTAATTGAATCGTATTCAGTAATAAGGCCACTGTACGACGTATATTGTTTGTGCAGTTCACCTCCTCTCCTATTTAAAGCGGGGGGCCGGATTTCTAAAAAATTAATTTTGAACCGATTTAAACTACTTTTTATAAAGTGATCTTAAAATTTAACAATTTTTCGAACTATTTTTCATCCGCAAAAAATTAAAATATCGAAAATCCAGCCAGGTTGTTCCTAGTAAATCGGATGAAAAGTATGATCTGAAAGCTGTCAACGCAGTTTACAAAACACAGTTTCCAGAAAACGCGTTTATAGTTTTGAGTTTGGTTTCTTTTTTGCATGTCTTATGCTCTGTCGCGCTCATTTTAGTAAACATTAACGGTAGAAACCTGATTGTAGAAGGTTCAAAGAATGTATTTATAAAAAAAATCATTTTTTTGAGTATTTCAAAATAGGAATATGTTGTGATCCATGTTTCCGTTTCCTCTTAATACTGGATTTTTTTATACAAAAACTGCTTAACATTTGAAAACTGTGATTAGTAGTATGATTAAATACTTGAAAAATGGATTTGTATTATTACTGAAGATAATATCAAAAGTACGCACGAACTAAAAGACTGACTTGATTAATTTAAATATTGAAAAAAAAAACATTTTGTATTGAATGAAAAGAAGGTCTTTCCAGTTGATTATGATATTTATTATTAAAAATAAAAGCGAAAAGTGAGAGTCACTAAGCTTGAATTGATATTAAATTGAGGGAATAAATTAAGAAATTAATTAACCATTTGAGTGCCACAGATTTTTGTTTGATGGAAAACTAGCGTGATTGTGCTCCTCAGCATTCAAAGAGTTAATTCTGTGGCTTCCATTAATAACCACTGAAGTCCAAAAATAAACTTTACGAGAAACATCGTCTTTGCACCCTTAAAGACTATCTATACTTTTCCAATTTTTGTAATTACTGCGGAAAATGTATAGAAGATCTATAATCACATTCGATCAAATGAATAATTATAAAATGTACGCTTGATCAAATTTGTGAGTTTACCTTTAATTACATTCTGGGCTTCTTTAATATTTGGTATGCCCTCCTTTTGCAGATAAAGCAGCCGTAATTCGGTCCGGCATGCTGTTAATTAAGTTCTTACAAAGGTCGTCACTGTTTTTGGGTGCAGTCGCATAGCTTGATAGTAGACGTTTTAGGTGCCCCCATAAGTGTTCTATAGGGTTCAAGTCTGGGGATTTTGGAGGCCAATCCAAGACTTGAAAGGCCTGTTTACTAAGCCATTCTTTCGTCACTTTAGCAGTGTACTTGGGGTCGTTATCCTGCTAAAAGATAACTTCAGAAGCACTCTTTCCAAATTTATCAAGACTGTTACCTAAATTAGCTTCCAGTATGCTAAACGTAATGTTGCGCTGTCATTCTTCCTTCAATTCGGTAGCAGCTACCGACTCCTTCACTACCATGCATCCCCAAAGCATAATATTTCCACCTCCAAATTTTAAAGTTTCCTTAATGATTCGCTTACTTATGGGTTCTCCCTTCTTTTTCCACACCCACTCACGAGCATCGGAACTAAAACGATTTATCTTGGTTTCGTCCGAGAAAATTACGTTCGCCCAGTCTTCAAGAGTAAACTTTTTTTATTTGATTGCGAAATTTCGACGCAGCTTCTTATTAAGGTCGGTGAGAAGTGGCTTCTTCATTTTTGCCCTTCATTTTAACCCGGCCCTTCGCATGATCCTCCTGACAGTTTCTGCGCTAACGTCAACGCCATCATTTCTAAAAAGATTTCTCTGCATCTGAACGGCGGTATCTGCTTTCCCAGACAAAATATCGCGCACTATCTTGCGTTCTAAGGGCTGCGAAATTAGAGGTCGACGTCCTGGTTTGTTTTGAGGCATTTCCAGAACTATTTTTTTTCTGTAATTAGTAATTGTTCCAAGTGACAAGTTTAGTTTTTTCGATATTTCCCGATGAGAGTATCCTTTGGTCAGCAGTGAGCCCAGTTCTTTTAAAGTGTCGGATGAAATTGGTCTCATTTTAGATGTACTGCAATAGAAGATATAACATGCTCCAAAGTTTTTCGCGAATAGGCTGTAGAATTAATTTAATGCACGCAGTACAAAATATTATTAAAAAATCTAAATGAAAATGCTTTTATTTTACTCCTTACTCATATACTTTGCCAAAAAAAGTTTAAGACCTCACAAAACTGATCAAAGGCACCACTAACGCTGAAAGTAAGTAATTCACTTGAGTACTCCCGACTGAATGATCTTAAAATAATGCGATAGAATGGAGTTAAATTCTGAGAAGGAATGCGATCGAATGTGTGAGTCACTGTATATGGTTTTTTTCATAAAGCCACAGAATTAATCATTTTAGTAGTATTGTTGTATCCTGCTCCTCCAAACATAGGAAAAAGAAAAAATTCATAAAATTTAAGGAAAACTATTATAATAGACTCATAACTTAGGCTCTTGTAATTTCAGGGAACTCGACCTTCATTTAAACAAACTGTCTAATTTCGAGGAAGTTTGCAAATTAGGACAGATAAGTACTTTGACCTCGCTACTCTTAATGGAAAATGGAATTGAAGTGATAAAATTTCCGAACTGTGATTTTGACAAAAAAGTATCAATATTTCCTGCGCTAGAGAAATTAAATTTGTACCACAATCCTCTTAATGATGACGTTAGTTCTCGTTTTTATCAAATGTTGCTCATATCCGATAACACCATTTTAATTTGTAGTGCACTACATTTAATGAACTGGACAAATTACATGCTCTCACTAATTTATGTAAAACACCGGACATAAAGACTGGATACGAAGAAATGTTCTCTAAAGCAGTTGCTCTCATACAACAACTGAAGGTAATTGAAGTCTTTGTACAAGTAATGAAATTAAATATTTTGCTCCCAGGTTTTAAACAAAGTGGAAATTTCCAAAGAACAACGTAGAGGTGCTGAATACGATATCTGGAAGCAATATGGCCTTGAATGGCAACAAACAGAAAATAATCCCGAGGCCAGAAAAATATTTTGCACAAAATTCAGAGCTTATGCAAAATTAGTATCAAGTAAGTCGAAAATATTTCGATAAGAAATATAAGCTTGTAATTATGGATTTGTTCTCAGAATACGGATCACCTGCTGAGTTCTTAATCCGTCCTAAAGTCAAAGTATCAAATTTAGTAAAGATAAAAGTTCAGAATAAACTCACGGGAGAGATATTCGAGAAAAAAGTGCCGCGTAAGATATCTGTTCACGCTTTGCAGGGATTAATTATAAAACACTTTAAATTGGAGCAAACAATGCCCAAATTAAGCTATGTTGATGCAAATCGTCCTGAATTAGTTGTCGAAATGGATAACGTGTCTAAAAATTTAGATTACTATTCAATACAGGATGGAGATACAGTTATCTTAGAATGGTCGAAGTAATTTAACACGTATGGTTTACGTGCAAGTGTCTTTCTGCATGTAGCGAGCGTCCGTTTCATACAATAGGATATATTTTTTATTAAAATCAAATAAAATATTTATTTTCAGTTCAATTTTATACTTTTTTCTTTGATCCTAAAATTTCAGATTTTTATAACCATGAAAGAATGATTTATTTTATTTTGGTAAGTTAGAAATTTTTTTCTTTGTTCGAATCATCAAGAGCGGAATATTTAGCCAAACGATATAGAAATGTCCCCGCTAAGGATTGTAAGAAGGTCATCTGCTCCGATGACACCAAGATAAACAGTTTTAGCTCTGATGATCGGCAGTAATCAATGAATTTCTTAAGCAGTCAGAAATGTTGAGGAGGTAATAATATACGTTGAAGATAAATTACTAGGATAGGAATTAGCCGGTATCAACAACTCACTGGTAGAACGACTACTGCTTATATACGTTAGCATCCTCGAGTCTGGTCTTCTCGACAGCTTCTAACAGTTCAATTGCTTTTAACGCGAGCTTTGGTGTTCTGCACGATTGAAGCCGCCATTACGACTAAAGGAGTCCACAGAAGGTAAAGAAATCTTATTTAAAAAAAAGAATCAACTCAATGGACCAAATACTTTTTTCCAAAAAATGAGAGTAAGAAAACGAGAATTAAAGAGAGAATTAAATTTTAAAAAAGCACAATTTTAAAGGAAATAATGAAGACATTGAATACTTGATGTACTCTTCACGACGAGAAGACTGTGGCAAAATAGTTAATAAAGTGATCTTAAAAAATTCACAACATCCCATTTAGTCTTTTTCGTCGTTTTTTTTTTATACATATATGGCCTGTATGTAAAGATATGTTTAGATATGGCCTGTATGTAAAGCAAAACTCCCCAAATCGAATTGGTCCAATCGCATAATTTTTATTTTGTCAGTTCGCATTTTATTTCATTTTTTGAAGTGAAAACTTCTTTAGGCGCGCTGAGCACTTTATTTTGAATGAGACTGAGCCGTCACGCTCGGCTATGTAACGCTCATTTGGGTAAAGTCGGCTCGAGTCGACTAAGAGAGCGAGAGAGATATAGTCAACGCGTCACTGCTATACTCGCTCGAAGACCGTTACATGAAGGCTGGAACAGAATTTGGTGCTGGCGCGTGGTGCGCGAGCTGTCAAAAGTTAAAAACGTAGCCATCTGATATCGCCGACAGAATTGGTAGCTGGCTATGGCGCGTGGTGCTGGTGCTGGCGCGCACTTTTGCCTACTTTCAACTTCTTGGTGCGCGCCAAATGCGACATTTCTAAATTAATGGATTTGGAGCACGGTTTTAGAGAAAAATTTAAGTAAAACTATTCGGAAACAACATGTATTCTGGGATTTATCGCATCCCGAATATAAAACTTAGAAGCGAAGGCAAAACTGTGGAAAAATATTTCAGAGGAATCTGGAATAAGTGTTAAGTGCTTTTATTTCTGTTTAGTTGTACTGTTGCTTAACTGAGTATAAGTTTTTTGAAGCAATTTTTGAATACTTAAGGATAACAACACTGCTTTTAGGTAAAATTTCAAAAGTGACAGTGCTACATATTCTGTTCGTACTTAGCTACAGACCGAGCACCAGAGAGCGCGCCAGCGCCAAAGAGAGCGCCAGCACCAAGCGCCAGCTCCAAATTCTGTTTCCCACTTGAGAGAGCATGACGCATCAGTCGCATTCAATATCGACATAAACACTGTATGTGCTGTGCCAATACGTTTTATTTAATACGTTATTTAATATTATACGCGTGTGTACATATGTGAATGTGTTGTGTTTTAGACACTTGCTGTGTTTTACTAATAGCGAAATTATTTCCCGCTCAGGTAAGTTACATTTTTAAAATGATATGGATGACTTAGAAACTAATCAGTATATGTGATTCGTCTTTTAAGTAAGAAATTAAATGTGTTTATTCGACGCAAGACGCGATTGAACTTTAAAGTTTAATCAGCTCACATTCTAGCATTTGGCGTCAATAGCTAGCCATACACGATGCGATTTGCATGCGAGAAATCATTTTTTCTGTTGGTTTAGAAACGATTGCGCGCTCGTGTGTGGTTATGACAGCACGCCATGATCGCGCATGAGCAATCATCTCATTTTTTCCCCAAGTTTATCTCTCTGAAAGCCACACACCTACAATTGCGTGTGCAAGCATTCCCTCCAGCTTTCCTTCGTTATTCATTTGTTGTCGAAAATTTGAAACACTCATTTATTTTGCCTGTTGCCAAAAATTCAATATACGGTTTTATTTTGGATAGCAAAATTCCAAAGGTTCTTGCGTCCATTCTTAAATAATTGTACAAATCGTGGGGACTACTGTCGATCAACTCCCTTAAGAGCCAAATATCACTTAATTCATTTCTTAATTTTAACTATTTGTTTTGCCAGAATATCCTAGTCTTCTTTTTAGTCATTTTCACACTGCTAAATACATACATATAAATAATTATATTCTTCAATAAATAAAACACCGAATTTTATTATAAAATGTTACAAGAGTGTCGTCTCGAACGGTGAAATTTTCAAGAGGACAACACTCCACTCCAGAATAGACAAATTTATATGAAAATGTCAATTTCACGTGAAACGTGAATATAACTATAAGATCGAATAGCTAGCCATACACGAAGCGATTTGCGTGCGAGCAATCATTTTTCCTCTTGGTTTAGAAACGATTGCGCGCTCGTGTGTGGTTATGACAGCACGCCATGATTGCGTGTGAGCAATCATCTCATTTTTCCCCCAAGTTTATCTCTCTGGGAGCCACACACCTACAATTGCGTGTACGAGCATTCCCTGCAGCTTTCCTTTGTTCGGCAGTAGCAAAACGCCTGCATACGACACAAGGTTTATTTGAAATTCGTAATAAGTAATTAATATGTCAGATTTAAGGATTTTGCCAAAGGAATTCCTAGTTAATTTCATAGACATTTATAAAAAACATGTGGCAAGAAAGTAAAAAGTCCAGAATATAAAAACAAAAATTTGAAAAATTAGGGCTACGATGAACTTGTGAATTTTTATAAAACGTATGACAGTACGGCCAGCAAGGAAACTGTCACAAAAAATAAATACAATCTCTGCGAGGCTCCTTCAGAAAGGAACTAAAAAAGAGTATCAAATCGAATCGTAGCGGAGCTGGTGCCGATGAAGCTTACGTCTCATCGTTGTGGTATTATAGCTTATTAGATTTTACAGCAGATCATGAAAAACCAGCAGACAACATCGACAATTTCGATGAACAAGAGGATCTCTTCGCTACGGCAGATCTGGAATTAGAAAACGTTAATAGCACCAATATCGCAGAAGTGGATGAGATTAATGAAACAGAGGTAATTGAACCAATTTATTTAAAAATACTTTTATTTTAATGAAAAGCAGAATGTTGTACAAAAGAGATTATGCTTTACCACTCCTTATCATGTAATCCTGCCATGGTACTTGCCCATTATTTAAAAAAAAAATTTTACATATAATTCACGATTTTCTATGCTTTCATGGTTATAATTCCTACTTATTTGAAGTGGTACAAAATCGTAAGGAATGTCTTTCCTCCAAGACCCATTTTCACGAATTTCTCGAGTTTTTGGATCCTCAAAAGAGTGTGGTGTGTGGTAATTTGAATTATTTCGTTTCAAAAAATTATGCAATACACATATAGCTGCCACAACGTTCTTAATGTGTTCGACAGAAATGTTCATAGCAGTATGTAGAATTCTAAACTTCGTTGATATTAGACCAAATGTGTGATAAACGATAGTTAAAAATTCTTCTCTCGTAATTCAAGGTAGCTTGTGCGAATGGCTTCAAAATATTTTTTTTCAAAGGAAATGCTTCATCTCCTATTATAACGAAGTTTAAGTTTTCGTTCGTTTCAAAATTTTCCGGCAAGTGTATTGTCCCATCCTCCATTGTCTGACTAAGTTAAGAAAATTCAAATACACCACCATCCGAATTTCTGCCATTTTTGCCAACGTCTATGTAAATAAACTCTTAATTAGCATTTACAAGGGCAAGAGGAACAATACTATAAAAAATTTTATAGTTGTAATATGAGGCTCCACTGTTAGCCGGTTCTGTGATTGGTATGTGCTTACCGTCTAATGCACCGCCACAGTTAGGCATATTCCATTGCTCCTGAAATCCTTCAGCTATAGTCTGCCATTCTGCCTTTGATTTCGGAAACTGCAAATAAAACCAAACGTAATACGATTATTTCCAGGCTCACCGAAAAACTTTTCAAGCTCCACAATCCGAAACTCCGAAACCACCGAAAAGGAAGAAAGTAGATAGAGATCAAGAAGACTTTTCAGTGCTTGCACTGAAGCGTTGAAAGAAAATACATCAAATCGTGCTGAACAAATGGATGATTATGATCACCTAGGAAGCTACATCGCAAAAAGATTTAAAAAAATACAAAATGCAGAGCAACGAGTTCTGGCAGAAGGTCTTTTGATGCAAGTAATGCAGAAAGCAACCTTAGGAAAACTTTCCGCATATACAATTTTGGGAGAAGCTGTTTTAACGCCAACGCCGTCTTTTTATCAAGATTTCTCCGAAGAAAGTGGTGGAATTCTGTAATTTTTTTTGAATAAAATAAAAACAACAAAATACAAACCTTAAGGTATTCTTCTTTAAGAACTTGGAAAATTGCTCGACATGTTTCTGGAATTATCTTTCCCAGCGCCTGTGGGGAAATTGCTGTCGAAAATTTGAGACACTCATATGTTCTGCCTGTTGTCAAAAATCTCAGCGTTGCTATAAGCCTCTCTTGTGCTGGAATACTTTGCCTCATAACTGTATACTGTTTTTCAATATACGGTTTTATTTTGGATAGCAAAATCCCATTCTTAAGTAATTGTACAAATCGTGGGGACTACTGTCGTTCAATTCCCTTAAGAGCCGAATATCACTAAATTCATTTCTTAATGTTAACCATTTCTTTTGCCAGAATCTCCTAGGTTTCTTTTTAGTCGTTTTCACACCCGCTAAATACATGAGAGCACACTCAATTGCTATTTTTTGCCTGTTTGTCATACCGCATTTAAATAATTATATCCCTCAAAAAATACAACGCCGAATTTTATTGTCAAAGGTTACAAGAGTGTCGTCTGGAACGTCGAAATTTTCAAGAGGACAACACGCCACTCCAGAATAGAAAAATTTATATGAAAATGTAAATTTCAAGTGAAAGCTCTAAATTATACACTCTTTCTGTTCGGAAAGAGTGTATCGTGTGTTGCGAACGTGCTTTTTAGCGCAAGCCACACAATCCCACGAGTTTTCCGGGAGGAAAGGTGCACAAGATTGCTCGCACGCAAATCGCATCGTGTATGGCTAGCTAATGAGTAAGAGAAAGGCATTAGCTAGCCATACACGATGCGATTTCCGTGCGACCAATCTTGTGCATCTTTCCTTCCGGAAAACTTGTGGGATTGCGTGGCGTGTGCTAAAAAGCTCGTTCGCAATACACGATACACTCTTTCCGTTCCGTAATTTATTTCCGTTCGGAAAGAGTGTATCGTGTGTTGCGAACGAGCTTTTAAGCACACGCCAAACAATCCCACAAGTTTTCCGGAAGGAAAGATGCACAAGATTGGTCGCACGCAAATCACATCGTGTATGGCTAGCTAATGCCTTTCTCTTACTCATTCGATCTTACAGTCATACGCACGTTCAATCAAAAGTATTCATTTCATATTTTAGTTACTACAAACCTATTGTTTCATTTTTAGAGTACGATACAAATGACGATCAGTCGTGTTGTAAATATTATTACTTTATGAATATAGAACAAAGAAAAACAGTTGTATTACGTATTATTAACCTTGCCTTAATGAAGTTTTCACTTCAGCCGTGTGTGTGCACACACCTTTTTTTTACATTTGGTTCGTCCAGTGAAATTTGTAATAGTTTTGTGAGGTCAAGACCTTTTGATGCTTCAAAAAAACGTCTCATCAAGTCAGCTGCAGTCGTATGGCCCAGAAATGATGACCCCTAATATCTAAATAACTTTGTAACGCGTGGACCGATTTGGATGGTTCTTTTGCTGTTATATAGAGTGTGATCCCCCATTGCTAATAGGAGAATAATTTGGTCCTATGGTGGTTGTGGGGGAGGGGGAGGGGCCGAATCGATGTGGAGCGGAGCGATATTTTGTATTAATTCGGAACCCTGTTATTTTGTCTAACCAATCAGCAAAATGTTCACAAAATTGTCTTGTCGAAACACTAGGCGAATTGTAAACAGCAGCAATTGTAATAAAAATATTATTGAAACAAATCGATACAACTAACCACCAATGTTCTTTCCCAACAATGACATTTTCAATTATTTTTCACTGATAACTTTTATGTAAATTGTACTGTCACAACGTATGAAATTATAATTTTCTAATTCAAGTTCAGTATCACCGATATTTTCAGTTATCAATCAAACTTTAAAGTGTCCCCGTCTGAGTGTAATTACTTATCAGGCTTTGTATATTCAAATATGCACGTCCTTCTGTGAGTCGCCGTACTGGCAGGCTGGGCTTTCTGTTTTTCCCATCTTATGGAGGTAAGCGTTAAAGTACCCGTGTCCGGTCAAGCACTGCGTCAAGTAGTAGTTTACCTCTCCATGTTCTCGCTTTAGCCACTTCTTCAGGTCTGGTATTAGTCTAGCGGTCCATCTCCCTCTGTTTTCTCTATTCCAGCAGTCTTGCCATCTCGTAAAGGCGTAATCGCTGGTTTCGACTTTCGCTGCCTATTTTCCGATTTCGGCCTGCCTGTCATGACGCTGTTTCCGCCCTTGCGTCAATAGATCTATGGGGGTCACGCTGGCTCCGATACCGTTCTGTAGTCGGAGGCAACTCTAAGGGCTCCTCTCCTCTGTACTGCCGCCATCCGGTTCCTGTACTTTTCGACCATCAGCGCAACAGCCCAGATCTCACAACCATACAGTAGGATCGAGTGCGTAAGCAGCAGCAGTCGCCTCTTACTTACTAATGGGCCTCCCACGTTGGCCATGAGCCTGCTCAACTGGGTTGTGGTCTGTGCTGCCTGGTCTGCCGCATGCCTAATGTGTTCCCAAAAGATGAGTTTGGAGACCAGCATTATTCCCAGGTATTTAGCTGCCTGTCTCGTCAGAATTTCCTCATCCTCCACTCGTACTTCCCTAATCGTCGGGATCCGCTTTCAAGTGGGCAGGACAATCTCGGTTTTCTGGTTGGCTAGACTCAGGCCATCTTCCTCCATCCAGGTGAAAAGCATCCTGTTTGTCTGAGAGGCCTCCTGTGTTCTGTATGTCTGATGCTGGGACCTCCGGATTGGAAGGCCGACATGTTATCGCTAACTCCACTAACTTTTAACTTATACTTTTTAACAATTGCCTTAAAAATGTTGTCATCTTAGAAATTCTTCTTTAAAATAGGCCTTCATTTTTACGCCCGAAAATCTCTGCATTAGTGCCAAGGCCAAATAAAAGTTCTATTTGCATTATCTTTCACTGTTTTCTGTTTTTTTATACCTCCGTAAGTGAGTGAAGCAGCTCCCAGAATTATAAAAAAAGAATTAATGGAAAACAGATTTATTAATAGCTTAACTTTATAAATTAAAAAATTTTAGTTAGAAGGTTAGAAGAAACCAAACAAATGTGTAGAATTTCAAAATATTATTTTTTTCCAGCAAATTGTATAACTCCATATTTTGCCGTTATCATCCATGTCGGATCTTTCTTCGTTAAAGCCTCTGCTTCTCCTGCCTTTAGTCCGCATATCAGGTCAGCCTTTACCGTTCGTAGGACGCACAAATTCGTGGGGAGAAAACCTTAAAAATTTGCTCGATTTAAAAGTATATATTAAATTTGTAAAAAGTAATACCTCTTAGACAAGTTTTGAAGTCCGTTGTAAAGTCCCATGAGAAGTCCCCGATTAATTTTCGATAATTAAGATCTCCTTTGAAGATTAGTAAATTTGCTTCTGATAGCTTTTTATACAGAGGTTCACAAATTTCAGGCATTCTGTAAGGAAGATCACAAGGGAATAAATTATTATTTTTTTCTACGATGTGGGCAAAGAATAGGGGGACAACCCGTTGGTGTGTTAGCATGGCTTTGCCCGGAAGGGAATTTAGGGTAAGGGCAGCGAGGAAACTTGAATGTCTCGTTTTTGGATTGCTGCGAGCTAAACAACATCCCAGAGACGGAGTACATTTTTTAATTCAATTTTAAAACCCACGGGGAGACCTAGTCTCGAACCCGAGTACCATGGAATAGTGGTCCTGCCGGTCAACTAATTGATCCAACTCCGTTTCCGTTTTTTTTTGTTAGCGAACAAAATACTTTAAAAATTAGGCACTTTGGTACAATTATTTACCCTTTATTTTACAAATATTTTAAAGTCATAAAATGTAAACAAAATGCGAAGAGTTGGAACCTTTTGTTATTAAGGCTAGCTCTTTTCTGCCGTAATAAGAAATTGTGCTTTACACCGAATAATTTAGAAAGCATTAATGAGATAATTAGATCAATCCCAAGAGTTCAATATGAAAATTTAATTGAGCAAGTAAACAGCGAATTTAAATTTAAATAAGTAAAGATGAAAAAACCAATAGATGAAGATGTAAATGGATTAATTATGTGAGAATAATAATGGATGAAGTTGAGGTGATAGGACCAATACTTATTGATATTATGAATGCTTCAATACCAGTAGAGAAGATTAAAAGTACACAAAATTTCAGACCAGTTAATATGCTAATAAAGTAAGAAAAAAATTGTACAAATGCAACTAGATAAGTATCTTGAGAGTAACCAACTAATAATAGAGCAACAGTCGGGCTTTAGGAAAGGTCGCTCCTGTATAACAGCATTAAACTGTGCAATTCTAAAAGGAGAAAAAGCATAATGCAAATGTCGTAGTAGCGGTATTTATTGATCTGAAGAGGTAGTCTAAGAGCCCGTGACACTAAAGCCACAGGCATTTGTTAGAAGCGTACTTTTTGAATCTCAAGTACAGTAAATCTTTGGTCAACCCAGAAACGTATTGGTTGTCGGACCAAGTGTTGCAGGGCCTGAAAAAGGAGACCTTGTCCCCCCCCCCTCCCCAAATGCTTTTTCCCCTCATGTGCTACCCGCAAGTTTTTTTTATTGAAAGTTATGAATTTTCCCATGCCAAGCGGATTCACAGTAATCTACCTTGTTCTTATTTAGTTCTCTTGTGTAACGTACATTTTCTTCTAAATGCACCTAAGAACGTCCGGAAATACGCTTTTGATTTTGCAGTTCGCGTAATTTAAAAAACAATTTCAACACAGACACGAAGATGGCAGGTGAAGACTGGTTTTCCAGCTTTAGGCAGAGAAATCCGGAAATCACAATTAGAAGACCAGAGGGTTTATCTCGGGCGAGAAATAAGGGCATGAAAAAAGAGAAGGTGAGAGAATTTTACAAGCTGTTGGGCTGCCTCTAAACAACCGTCCTCCCAATGTGATTGCGGCAAAAGGAAGTAAGGATGTGATAAGCATGACTAGTGTTAAGCGAGGCGAAAAGGTAACAGCATAAGCGCCGCAGGGCAATTCATACCACCATTCGTCCATTTTAAGGATGTGCGTAAACGAGATGACTTGATGATTGGTATCCTTGCTGGTACCGCGATTGTTATGACAGAAAAGGGTTGGGTAACTGAAGAAGCGTTTAAGATGTGGTAGAATCATTTCAATCGTACAAAAATAAAGGTGATTTTTCTTTTGGACGATCACTTATCGCACACAAACTGGGCAGTGGTAGATTTTTCATTTTTTTATTTTTTATATATGATGTGGCCAAATCCTAGGGGACAACCCTTTGATGCGTTAGCATGGTTCTGGCCGGAAGAGAATTAGGGTAAGGGAAGTGAGGAAACTTGTCTTGTTTTTTGCATTGCTGCGAGCTAGACAACAGTCCAGAGACGGAGTGCATTATTTTAATTTTTTAATAAAAGCTCACGGGATCATCTGGTCTCGAACCCGGGATCCATGGATTGTTGGTCGTGCCGCTTAACGAATACATCCAACTCCGTTGTGTGAATCTTCCGAAATTCAGCTCGTACTTATTCCCAACCCATGCATCTGATGCTCTGCAGCCGCTTGACGTCTCTTTTTTTAAGCCAGTAAAAACTTACTATCACCAGCAGGCGACTGCATGGCAACACTCTAACACTGACAAAGGAATTACCAAAATTGTTTTCGGAGGCTTATTAAAGCAAGCTTGGAATTTATCGGCTACGACTGGCAATGCTGTAAAAGTCTTTAAGAAGACAGGAATAGATATATGGAATCCCAATGCCATACCAGCTCACAAGTATGTCGCCGATAGCACCACAGTTGGTCACCACATTCACTTCACTTCACCTTAAACGAGCGGTGACCTTCTACTAGTGCTACCACTGAAATTGTTAGCACCATAAACGAGCTTCTTCCAATACCTGAAAAAAGGACAACTTAAAAAGGGGCTTAGCTACAAACCTGATCTAGCATATGACATCCCTTGAAAACAATACACAACTTCTTCAAAAAATTAAAAATAAGGCACATAAAGAAAACATAGCGAATGCTGCACTAAGTAAAGAAAAAAAAGTTAACTCCATCGATCAAAATTAATGGTAGAAAAAATACATAACAGAATGGCGCTGTATGCATAGAAAAATTTCTATGGACTGGATCCAATGCAAAGCTTGTGAGGAGTGGTGCCACGAAATTTGTGCGGGTACAAATGGTGGTAGAGTACCTTATACTTGCGATTTGAGTACCAATTGATTTTTTTTTGTGCGTATATTAATTACGGAGGAAATGTACAACCGTATTTTTTTAAGATTATCAGCTGATTTTAGGCTACCAAAATTGTTTAATGTACAAGTAGTAGTCATTTGGTTCTAAAAAAAAGGTTACCTGGAAAGTTTCCGGGAGTTTTGAAAATGGGTAATTTGATAGATTTCGATGGAGCTCAATAGAAATATTTAGTCTGAGTCATCAGTACACGACTATCGTTTCACTGCATTTATAGAGCCATGGCTTCTAATTAAGTAAACTGTTTAATTTGTGCAAGAAAGTGAAGTGATTCATGAAGGAAAAAGGATTGGAGACTTTTCGTAAGTCAAGTATTAAAAGAAAGGACAACAAGGATAAACTTTTGGTGGGACTGAGATCAATAGTGGTTTACAATGTATGTCGAAAACGATACAATAATGAAAAGTTAATCACTACATCTTTGCGTAGAGGAAGAGATGTCACGACTTCTCAACTACAACTGCGATCTACGCGCCCAACATTCTCATTGTTTTTTGTGCGCTGCTGAAATAATAGCATAGTTTATAGCGAAAGAAAAACAGACGCACTTGTGCGATCGTAATGTTGTGTTAAGCGTACGTAAATTATCGATGAAAAACAGTATTTCAGAACTTGCTCGAGCTCGTAATGATAATTGGGGTCGAGCGATTGTTGAGCATCTCGGGCATGTTAATGATTTGGTCGCAGCTGATGCACAATATCACATTTCGTGCATGAAAAACTGGTACCCAGCACCCCCGACTGAAGGAATAAAAAAAGAGGTCGTATGCAAAGGAGATAGATACTGCGATGCAGTACATTTATTCTTATCTCGAGCAGAATTCCGAAGAATGTCAGTTTTTTTTGACGAACTGATGGCCAAAATTGAAGGTGATTACCGTTCACACATAAAAAACGGTGAAAGCACAACTCCTCAAAAAATATGGTGATGATACTTTAATTGCCGTCGCTGCCAATAAGGCTCCTGTGGTTTGTTTGCGAAATACAGGGTTTAAGTTATTGACGGAAGCCTGATACAACTAAAAAAGTGATAACAAGACAGACAAAACATTATCCTCCATCAGATAATTTTTTTCAAGATGTTGAGTCAGATACCTGAAACTTTACGCATTTTTCTGGATGATGTGATTTTGAAAAATAAGCGTGCGTCTCTTGAGAAATGGAAGAAAAACAGCATTGCTCTCGCACATTCTATAATTGCCGCAGCAAGACCGAAATCTTTCATATCATCGTTACAGGTCGAAGTAGCTGCATTTTTGTTTCAAAAGTATGGATCTTGGCGATTAACAGATAAATAATCATCTCTCGGATTTTGCTCTTCTACTCTTCGTACGCTCACCGTTGGGTATTTGTTTTCGACAACGCTGATTTCAACACACAGACATTAGATGGTCACAACACTTTTCATGACTTTTCGGAATTATTGTGGCTATATGGAAAATGGGTTGACCCGCATAATATACCTGGATGGAGTGGATTCATGGAAGAAGCAACGGCGGAAGTACCCTTCGCAAAATCATTTGTATGATGCTACACACGCACGTTACATTTGTTGATGCCAAAAGGCTGGGTTAAAGTGCCCCGTTATATGACGAATAATGGATGAAGAGGAAGAGACTATTTTCGAGCAAACGTATGATGAAATCGAGAACAAAGAGGATAGCGATGAAACTGATAATCCCATCGCGGATGTGGAAGAAATTTCGGTCTGTGTCGTTTCGACCGGTACTTGAACTCGCAACACTTGCTCCATCAACAGCGAAGCGAAGTAGAATGCGCTAAATTTTTGAATAGTGAATTGCATGTGGATAAGCCCTACTGGGGATACGACGATGAAAAAACGCGCCGCTTACTCTACTGCAAGGTGGTGTGGAAATGAGTTTTTTGGCCAAAATGCGTGTTGAACTACACTTTGCGGCGCTCGTACGCCAAAACTATTGATTTTACAAAAAAAAAAAAAGGTTTTTACATAAATTGTAGGCAATTTACTCTAGTTTCATTTTGTATGTAAATGTTTTTATCGTGAAATGAGTCGGAAAGGAAATATTGCCAAAAAACTGCTTTCAGGCGCCACTTTTCCAATATGACGGCGCGAGCGGCTTAGATACGAGGTGGTAAAGGTGAAATTCGGAAAGAGCACATCGAAATTGTAACGTGAGCCACGGCTTAACATTTGTGTAAATCGAGACCTGTTGTTTGGCACCGCTGTTGCTGCTAAAATTGAACGGATGTGCCTCTTCTGAGGAAGAAGACGCCATACTCGTTCCGTGACAGCAGAAGCAGCTGGTCAACTCACATTTAAGGTAAAATTTTCCTCTTTGCAAAATTATTTCCAAATTATCCAAGCCATCCTTACTTGGATAATTTTCTAATTGACATACAACCTTTCAGCCATTGACGGGGAGAAATAAGAAAAAAATTTAAGGCCAAATTTTTTTTTCAATTTTCTGTAGATATCAGAAAGTGCAAGCGTCGCAGGTAATTTTATTACAACTCAATTGCATAAAACTTTAATTCAGGGTGCTTATCCTTAACAGCTCGAAGACGTAGCAACGCTCATATAGCGCTCCGTACAAGGAACAACGATTGTAATAGTAGTGGATCACTACATGGATACGAGGCACGCTCAGAATTCCTTGCATCATTTTTGGATGATAACGGGCCACTTTTGGGGTATTTTGAACTAAAGTTCACCGTTTATCGCATCCCAAAATTGCCACAAATAAGTCGTCCAGAGTTTATTAACATCTGGAAAGGATTCAGGAGACCCATTTGATACTGACAGCTCTGCTAGTCATGTTTGGCAGCCAATGCAAAGTGTTGTCTCGAGTGTCTAGTCTGAGGTGACAAATAGGTGACGGTATATGCCCGGAATGTAGTCAGATTGTCCTTTAAAACAATATTTAATAGACCCTATGTAAGTAGGGATAACAATTTATTAAAATTTATACAACCTTAAACTTAAATGAAATAAGAAAAATAAGGTACTTTAGACGGCAGTGTCATTTTTTTTTCTCGGTACATTAAATGTTTTTGAATGATCCCTTCCTTTCGTCAAATTATGAGGAAGATTTGTTATAAAATTAAATAATTTTTGGCGTAATTTTATAATTACGTAATAAGGTGGAAATTTAATTATGGACTGAATTAACTCAGGGAAATAATTATACTTCCACACTTAAAATAAACATTTTTCGACTTCTGGTAAAGGTTTAATCAAAAGTGGAGTTATATTTCATTAGATCATAAACTTATGTAAATAAAAAAAACAGGACGAGTTATTTCAAAATGTTACCATATTTACGAAAGAACGAGAACTCCTAAAGGAAATAATTATACTACCAATACCAACATTAAGAACTTTATTAAAAAGAAAACCAGTTTACTTCATAAAAAACATATATTACTTAAGTTAATAGTGAGTATGCCCACCGGCGTTCTTAATAACTTCCTTCATCCGATTCGGCATTGAATTAAAGAGGTTTTGGAGTTCGAAAATTGGGATTTGATTCCAAACCTTGATGACCTCGGATTTAAGACACTGTAAATTGTTGTACTGACGTCCATTTGAGTAAACTTTGCTTACGATTATACCCCACAAATTCTCGATGGGATTTAGGTCAGGACTAAGTGCAGGCCATTTCATAACCTCGATGTTTTTGTCCTGGAACCCTGACGAGACGATACCAGCTCGACGTATAGGGGCGTTATCTTTTTGAAAAATTGGGTTTGTTTCGCCTATTCCGGAGAAAAATGGTAAATAATTTTCATCCAAAATATTTATATAGTCGACAGCTTTCATTTTGTTTGAAAAAATACACAAGGCTGTTCGCCCTTTGTAACAAAATCCCGCACCTACCATAATGTTACCTCCTTGAAAATTTATGTGCAAGCTTATTGGTTTCTTGGTTCTTTTGTCATGCCAATATCGTTGATAGGCCATCCAATGTGAACTTTTTTTCATCACTAAAAGTAACTTTCTTCCATTCGTCGGTCCATGACAAATGCGAAGTCACAAAGGAAAGCCGATCCCTTTTATGGTGCTTTTTTAACTCTGGTTTACCCTTGGACTTTATCAATGTGAGTGTATCTGAGTCATGTAAAATTTATCTCACCCGTCTCGTGGTTACATTTAACTCCAATTTCCGACGAATTTCAGAAGCACTTAGTTTTTTAGAACTGGCTTCTAAGATAATGCGACGTTTTTGACGGTCAGTTACAGACGGAGGTCGCCCAGATCGTCTTGTTTTTCCGTAGATCGTCCCCTGTTTAATGACATTTGACACGCCAACGTGGGATCTGTTAATTTGTTTTGTTTTGTGTTCTTAATAAAGTTGTTAATGTTGGTATTGGTAGTATAATTATTTCCTTTAGGGCTTCTCGTTCTTTCGTAAATAGGGTAACATTTTGAAATAACTCGTCCTGTTTTTTTTATTTAAATTTGCACATTAGTATATGATCTAATGAAAAAAAACTCCACTTTTGATTAAACCTTTTCCAGAAGTCGAAAAATGTTTATTTTAAGTGTGGAAGTATAATTACTTCCCTGAGTGTATAATATGGATAATCATATGAGCTAAATTTAGTTTTTTTGATTTCAGAGAAACCCTAATGAAGCTTCTTGTCCTCCTTGTTTCCACGCCCCCCCCTGTTAACATGTATTTTTTATTTATTTTTTTATTGATTTCTAGTATTTTCATTTTGTTGTTTGCAGCATTTTTTTCAGGTTGGGCCTACACCTTAGCCAGGTGTAGGGTTGGAGTGGGTTAGAGACTGAACCATCGTTTTAGGGGGTACATTTTCATTTGTCAGTTCAAGATGGTTCAGAGCGGCTAAGGGTAACAGGTTACACCAAGCCTGTTATTCTTCCTTTTAACTGTTTCTGGTTTTTTTTTTGATTCGTGGCAGACCTGAAAGAAGGACTCCACAACCTTCTTTCGCCACAGGCACGCGAACTTCTGTTTTTAATGTGTGATAGGATGTTCAAGGACTTGAACATCTTGCGGCAACTTCATGTTGCTAAATCATGCGCTTACATTACAAAATCTATAAAATTACCCATTTTCAAAACTCCTGGAAAAATTTCCAGGTAAAACTATCAAATGACTGTACTAAAGGGACTTAAATAGTTTAATGAATTACCAAGTTATATAAAGAGTGAAAAGAATTTAAGGACATTTAAAAGGGAAATAGTTTCTGATGTAAGAGGATTTTTTGATCACAAATGAAGAAATGTGGTTATAATTTATAATTTGTAATTTCGTTTCGTTTTAGTTAGGATTCATGCCGCCAAATTCACAAATATATTTCCTTACCTGTAAAACTCATAAGGGCTGGTCCAAAAGTAGTTGTCTTCTACTAATTCAAATTTTCCATTATCGAGGTACTCTATCCATTTATCTCCTACACTTTTCAGAATTTCGGAATCACCTTTTCTCAGATAGTCGATAGTCCAGTAAAAATCGTATGAAGTTAGATCTGATATAAACCAAGGAATTGCTTTCACATTAAACCTTACTTTTGTTGCTAACTTCTGTTCAATTAAAAATTCTGCTATTAGAAAGTCGGTAAATATTTCATATCCTGCGTTATCATTAATGAATTCGATTATTTTCTCTTTTCCGGTCAGTGATGATATGCAATTCCAAATGTCTTCCGTATCATTAACCAGAATGTATTCATCTAATGAGTCAATTGCATTAAAAGGATCCTCAGTGTGTTTAATTTCTTTTCCTTCTGATATTGATAAATCGCATCTGTTGCCCCATAAATTCAACTATAAATAAATACATAATTTAAAGATATTAGTTAACTGAGGTGACTATAAAATATTCGTTATTTACCTTTACCAATTTACGTAAAAAGTTTCCTTTATCTTGATTATTTGGAAACTCTCTGACTCGTTGTACTACTGTGGCAAGTACTTCAATATTTCCAGTGAGAGCATTTTCTTTTTGTTTCCGAAAATAATCAAAATCCTTTAAGTAAGAAGAACCTTCAAAAATGACCTTTAATCGTCTGTACATATAGCACTCGGCATATAGCCAACATGTTGTAAAGTATGAATTATGTTTCGGATCCATAGAGTTTACAAAGTCGTTCCACATTTCCTTATCCGGTGCTTAAAAAGAGTTTAAGTGAAAAATAGTCTTCTTTTCTGTTTTGAAATATTTACTGCAAAGATTGAATGGTGTAATAGGCTTATCCGTTTGCAGCTCATATTTAAGTTTTGATATTTCTCCCACAATTTCCTTCAACTCTTCTCGTACTTCCTAAATTGTTTTATTTGATTTTAAAAAGTATTTTTGAGACGAACACCGTGAAAATAGTTGGCGATAATAGGTACCTCGCTAAAATCCTGGGCAATTTGGTCTTTATCCTTTGATAGATTATCAACAACTTGAGTCAAAATTATTGGCAGCCGTTCACGTAATGTGTAATATGCGAAACTTCTAAAAATGGAAATAATTTTATATTTTAGCAATAATTGATTTGTTCAAAACTTAACTTCTTATAGTGGGCTGATAACAAAGTATTTGGAGGGGTATTTTCATCAACTATGTTATATTTTTTATCAAAATCACTCATTTTTACTTCTAAAAATTTATTTTTAAACGAGAAAACGTGAAAATTCGAATTCTTCTTCTTTTCCTATAGATTTATACGTGTTGCCCCCTTGGTCATACGCACTATTTATTTAAAACATTTGAATTAAAGCACTTTTTGTAGTTGAGCGCTATTAGTAATGCGAACGTAACAACGTTACGACACGGCTAAGCGTGAAGGAGCCCATAATGGTACTGTGAAATTAGAATTCACATGAGTAAAAAAATTCCACGGTATTCACTAATCACTAGACCGTGGAATAAAATTGAAATAATTCAACAATTTGACTGACGGGGGGACAAGTGGACCTTTGATAAACTGACATAAAATTGAAATCAGCTGGTTTTTTTCTCAACATATCTACTATATACTGACTGTTTCGCCTCCTGCACGTTCGATTGAAAAAGGTTGTGTTTGATAGCCCGATTATTATGGACGCGAACCCTTATACAACACATTAAAATTTCTGCCGAACATTTTAAATTCAATTTGGAGAGCTTTACAACAACAACTTCCATAGTAGGTAGATTAAGTTGGTTGCATTTCAAATAAAATAAACATCATTTTATTTATATGATATTTTTTAAATGAAATTCACATTTCTTGAAGGAAATAAGTCTGGGCGCATGTAGTCTTCCTTTTCATATATCATGTGGTTGCCTACCAATTTCATTTTAAATATATAGTGCTGCAAAAACATCATAAATAATTCAACGTTTAAATTGAACTGTTGCCAACTTAATCTACCTACTATGGTAGTTGTTGTTGTAAGCTCTTTCGAAGCTTTCAAAAGGTCTCTCTCTCATTTAAATGGGTTGGTGAATGTGCTTTTCGGAAGGGACTGATGAAGTTGGCCCCTGTTTCAATTGAAAAACATGATATTTTTAAAATGATTAATGCCAGTGAACTCATAAATAGAGCTCTGTAAATTCTCTATCTAATCTATTGACTTAAATGCGACGGAAATATTTCAACAATTTGAATGATGGAGGACAGTGGACCGTTGATAAACTGACATAAAATTGAAATCAGCTGTTTACCGACTATTGCGCTCCCTGTATGTTCGATGGAAAAATATTTTAAAATAAGATCTTGTAACACTACACTCAAATCTTGTTCTTCTGTCCTGTCAAAGCGTTGACCGCTCTTCATTCGTAACGGGAGTATTTTTGTTGAATCCAAGTGCGTCGGCGATTAATACTATTCCATAAGGATAAAATTGAACTTGAAGATAAATGCTAACTAATTCCTGCTAAACTTACGTGAGTATTATGTTTGTTTGTACTATTATTGCATTTTTTTATTTTGTACCGAACCATTGTTTGTAATTTTTGTTGTCGCTTTTCATAGAATTGTACCAGGTCCCTATCAGTTTACTCCCATTAAAATAATTCATTTAACAAAAACAAACTAAAAGGTATAAATAATATGTATTACAATATGATAACCATATGTCTACTGAAAAAATTGATGTTTTTATCGATTTTGCACACTCTCCTTGTGTATTTTTTTTGTATAGCGAATCCTGTCAAAATGTCGCTTAAAATTGTTTTCATTCTTCATTTATTCCGATTACTTGTAGAATATTTGTATATGAAGGAAATGCGGAGATAATCAGGGAGTTATTATTCATTATTAACATATTCCTTGTTAACATGTTTTAACAGTGCGAGTTGTTTTTTTAATAAATGAAGTTGCAGGGAGTATGCATACATATATGTACGCTATTAGGACTCCGTAATTTATTAGGTAACTATGTTTAAATGAATAGTTTTATTATATCAATATGATAACATTTCTTTTATGGTTTAATGAAAGATTTCAACCGCTTATACCTCAGATCATGATAAAAAGGCCAAGGAGGTTACAGAGAAAATGTCAGTAGTTCTGGATCCACAAGCAGCAGGCCCACTTACAATCGTTTTCAGAACAAAATTTTGGTTGCTCTTATAACTAGTGCTAGGACTATATGTAGGTACATTAACAGTCAAATTCACCTAGCTTGAACCACTATCTGCCATGAGTTTTATTTCGTCTTGGAAAGTTCAACCTATAGCTACATTACGGTGGGTGAATCCAACATAAACGAGACTTCATTTATAAATAATTGTAATTTGGCTTAATACAATAGCCAAGCACGAATCATTTTTCAACATAATCTCCTGCTTTGGAGAGGCATTTTTCTCATCGGATTGCGAGGTTTTTCATCCCGCCATCGTAAAATGAAGAGGGTTCTGTTAGGAGCCATGTTGCGCACGAAGATCTCCACTCCTGCATCGTCCTGGAATCGTTATCCTCCGAGTGTTTGTTTCAGCGGCCCAAACTGATGAAAATCGCAGGACTATATATCAGGGCTATAAAGGGGATGCTCAAGTGGAGTCGAATTTTATTTCTTGCCAAGTTAAACGTGAACTATAAGTCGAGCGTTGTTGTAGAGCATAATGTTTTTTTTTGTGTGTCACGTGTCGTTCCAAACGATAAGCTTTCCTCACCTTATTCAAAAGCTCACAGTAATAAGCAGCATTTATTGCGCAACACTCATGAAAAAAATCAATGTACAAAAGCCACGCAAGATAAAAAAAACAGTTGTGAACACTTTGCCGTAACGCTGCTCCAAGGAAGGCTCGCTCAAAAACAAAAGTCTCGTTTATATTTGATTCAATCTCTTATATTCAATGATATTACCAAAGTAGAAGGTTCATGTTATATTTAACGATTTTCGAATTCGGGGGTATCATAGTACTAAAATTATGTATTTGTTTTTCTAATGTAGTACTTGACCGCCCAGAACATACAACAACGCTGCACTTTACAGATAGGAGGTCTGTAGTGTGCACGAAACTAGACTTGAGCAACTTTCAATTTAAAGTAAGGGAAAAACCGAGAAAAAAGAGCAGATAGCTCAATGAACGCTATTCCGAAACTTTCTGGCCTGTGAAATGTCAAATTATTATTTTATATAAACAGACCCTTATGGAACTAGGGAGATAAAACGATGTCACCCTAATATACGTGCCGAGGCACTGTGGTATTCCAGCTAATGAAACCGCAAATGAGTTGGCGCGGAGGGACGAAAATGAGAACACTCCAATAATGCTCAACCTGAGCATACCCATCCATGAAATCAAAGAAAAAAATCATGGAATGGGTAACGAGGAGGCATAAAGAAAAATGGGGGAATTGGACATCGCCAGACATACAAAGGCGTTTTGCGGAACTCTGAATGCATATGAATCTGAAAAGATCATTAAGCTTAACAAGGCAAACTGAAACTTCTTGTTTGGCTTTTGACAGGACACGCAATACTAAGGGCTCATGGCATAAAAATAGGAGGGGCAAACACTAATAATAATAATAATCGTTTATTGTTTTACCATCTAACAAGTAAAAAAAAGAATTTAATAAAATGGATTAAATTAAATATCAATAAGAATTTCAAATCGCAATAAATTACAAAAAAGATAAAGAAATTATATAAACTACAACAATGGCGTTGAGGCCGTTTGTCGAGGTTGGCAAATTTGAAAAAATAAACTAAATTATAATTTAATAAATAAATAATTTTACTCAGTGAATATTCATTTTAAAATAATTTTGTGCTGCACTATACATTAGTCTATGCAGGGGATGTGGGGAAGACGAGACCGTATTACACGTTCTCGGCCGATGCCCAGTCCTAACGCAAAAAAGTTCTCGAGTCTTAGGAAAATTGGTTTTTCTTTTATCGGGAGAAGTGAAAATCTTTCGAAAGACACCGGACTGCCCGTGCCCTCCGGTAGTGTAAGATTTTTACTCACTGAAAACACCTCTCTGGGGATAGCCTAAACAGACCACATAGAATCGGGTTCCTTTTCGTCCCCTCCCAGTCTCCCTTAGTGGGAGCAATTGAGTATCCAAGCCTAAGACAACCTTGGAGTTAGGGGTTTTTATAAAAGGTTATCTCTTCCCGCATTAGTTACTTGCTACCGCTTGGAGGTGTAACTAACACTTGAGAATGTCCAGATGAGGATCGCCGTATCCTAGAAGGCTTCAACTCGTCCGTTCTCCAGCAACCATCTTAGGAACATACTATTGCGAAGATTTAGCAGAAATTAAGAAATCATGGTATAATTATCCAATTCTTTACGGGGATCAGTTGTTCGACAGTGGACTTTAAAAGGGTACGCTGCCGAGCAGGGGGCGTACAACGGGCCACTAAAGGCCTCAGTGCAAGGAAGAAAAAATTGAAAAACAACCAATCAACCATTTCTGTTGAATATTTGTTGGTGTGAAAACGAAACCTACAAATTCGTTATTTGAAAGAAAATTACGAAAATTCTGAATTATAAATTTTTTTCTTCTTAAATTAACTTCCAAAACCAAATATCGCAAGCATCATTTGCGTTAAATTGAGAGTTGAACTTTATACCCACATTTGATCTACCTAAAAAAATATCTGTTCTATTACTTGCACTAGTGATAACTAGTGCACACTGAATGACACTGAAGTCTAGATAAAGTTATGTCAAATCAACGTCCCCTCAAGCACCTTCTCGCACTGAATATTTTCCCAGTGACTGACAATTCAAAACACATGGCACTAAAATTTCAGTGCCAAAAAGTGAGATATAGTGGATATGACACGTTACCCTGCTTTCTATATCATTACGTCTGTTCCCTAACTTCCAGTGCCAAAAAGTGCAGTGATAAAAAGAGCTAGTTGGTGGGGGCAGCACAGCACTGTGTTGTGGAGCACTAAAAGTTATGGTAAAGATTACTTACTACTAGATAACCGGCTCCCTAAATTACCCAGCTTATTTGAAAAAGTAACACTGGCACCACAGTAAAACGAAATATATCCAGCTTTTAAGGTCATAAGAATATACATGCAAATAAAGAGTACAGGTAGTGTGCAGTCATTTACTCCTGTCAAAATTATTTGAGAGAATCACTTACTCCTGTCAAAATTCTGTTCTCATCCGGAGAGAATCACAGACCACCGCCGAATCTTGTCGAAGAGAAAAATGTACCAAAACGTACCACCAATAAAAAGAATTCATGTGAATCACATGCCTGAGATAGTTACTTGTGTTCGTAAGAAACTTTCAAACTGTCAATGTTTTCTGATCTTTTAATGAGTGAAGTACATTTGACATTTGTAAATGCACATAAGAAAAGTATACTTGTCTCCTACCCACAAACTGTCCCGGAAAACAAATTTTTAGTTCTGACTGCAGGGTTGCCCGATGCGGGAAATATATAAAAGCAACCAAAAAATTTTCACTACTTTGTTCGAAGCCGTTTATCTAGTAATAGTAATCTTTGGTTATGGAATGCTTTTAGCGAGCACGAGTTATTACTAGTGCTTGTAATGGAACAAACCTATACATAATTGAATTGTTAGTTAACATTTCACACATTCGGCATTGAAAAGAACTCGACGTTCTAATATTTCAGTGCAGTACTATCCTCCCCCATCTACTAGGACTTTTTAACACTGAGTTTTTGGCACTGAAAATAAGAGAACTCAAAGTCTGCGTACCTTCCAACTCGTGAGATAAGGAATCAACCAGCAGGTAGAAGAATGTCTCTGTGCTTATGAGAGGTAAGAAAAATGAGTGCAATTATACAGTAAAATAGTTAAAATTTGCAATAATTTAGGAACTAAAGTACATGAAACTTCCCACGACGAGACGGTTTAAGAGCTAACTGAGATTCCAGGCGGTGCACAGCAGGGAAATTCGCACGTCAATTCAAAAGACGGTGCTAGCCAAACAGTAAATTTTACTATAAAATTGTTAACCAAAGAAACTAATTAATTATTATCAATTTAGAATTGATTATGAGTGTAGCAAAGTGCTACAAATAATGAAATTAGAAAAAGGAGTTACGTAATTGAAAGGCGAAGTACAACCGCATCAAAAAACGAATGAAGAAAAGTGAAGCTCTCTGAATGGTTCCATCCGCGAAATCCTAACATGAGATTGCGACTAGAACGTCCCGGCAAGAAATTGCACCGGAATAGAGACGATATATCATCAGCAATATCGTTATATTCGGTTTTTCCTAAGGCATATATAATAGAGAGGCATACAAAATATAACCGCGATTTAAATTAAGGAGAACAAGAAAATAAAGAAAATTGTTATGTGAAATACGTTTTTTTTTGTCCATTTTATGTGAAATGCTACACTTTGTCTACATTTTTTTTTAGATTTTACTGTGGAAAGTGATTTAATTTTTAAACACTTAGGGTTTTAAGTGAAATGTCCTGGATGTACAGCACCTTTGTTAAGGGGGAGTAAGGTTAATTCGATACAAATAAAGCATATTTTCGATAATTGTTTGACGACACAGTTAATATATATTTATTTCTATAATTACTACATAATAACGTAACATTTGAAGAATATTCTGTGATTATTATTAATTTTTATGAAAAAATGAGCCATTGACAGCGAATCTCCGCGGACGTCGTATTGCGGTGCCCCTCATAACGGGTGACACGAATGAAATGAGAATGTTTTATAAAACAAGTAGTCGTTTCTGGACAACAAAACTGATTAAAGCAATCGTTCGGTCGAACAATTTAGAGGGTGTTATATATTAATAAAAGTTAGTTGTTTCATTTCTCCGTACAAAAATGCCGTACAACAAAGATTTATTTTTACTGTTTGGAGAGCGAACAAAGAAGGAAATTCTGAATCTTGTTAGTGCTTAAGGATTTACGGGTTCAAAAATTTACAGGCATCTAAAAGCATTTGAAAGTAAAGTGCAGTTATTTACCAGTGAGAGAGGTTATCGCAAAAATAAATTTTGTTCGAGTGATGTGAAAAAACTGAAGAAATGCGACAAAGACATTGAAGGGGTCTCCGTTCGAAAGTTGGCTCAAAAATTTTGTGTGTCAAGAGAGACAGACAATTCAACGAAATTTAAAGAGATTACACTTAAAATATCGCAAACGTAAATCTGAACCCCATTACACTGACAAGCAAAAAGAAATTAGTCCTGGGTAGCGATTCTCAGACAATTTGGTTGCCTAACCGTTACAATAAATTAAGCGCATGCCCAAAAAATGTTGTGGCAACAGAAAAATATTTCATAGCAACGAATAAATATGTCAAGTTTGTGCGCATGATCTGTAATTCTCCCATGCCGTTCCCCGGAGCTTGCATCTAAATACTTAGTCGCCTGGCTGGATGCTGGCGTGTGATTTTGACACTTCATAGTGCTTGGACTGCCATGAGTAAAAATTTTGTCAAACGGTTGGCATTCCCCTTCAACCGATTGAACACACACTTGTTAAATTCAAGCTCTACACATTTTTACAATTTTGCGTACTTACAAGGCACCCAGGTTGTCTGAAACAACCAATTTCGTGAGAATTCCTACCCTGTGATAGAATATGATGTGATGTGATGTGATGACGAGAAGAATTTCACATTTTGTAATCATGACATGCCTGGAAACTTCGGATTTTTTACCGACAATAAAGTCAATGCTCCTACTGATGTTCGATTTAAGTCGAAAGTTAAATTTCCGAAAAAAAATTTGGTTTGAGTTGCCATACCATCCAAAGGGATCTCAGAACCGGTAATATGGATTCTCGAGCGGAAGCAGTTAATTCCGAAACTTACGTTCGGAAGTGTCTACCTAAATTAAAGAAATTTATTGATCTGAACCATAAAAATCATGATTACTTGGTCTGGCCAGATCTTGCTTTATGCCATTATGCAAAAAATACAATTAAGTTCTACGAAGAAAATGGCATCAGATTTGTTCCAAAGGAAGAAAACCCTCCAAATGTTCCAAAACCCTCCAAATGTTCCTAAAGCCTGCCCAATTGAAGATTTTTGATATATACTTTCACGTACCGTGTATGATAATGGTCGGGATGCCAAAACAAGCAGACAATTGAGATTAAGAATTCGGAAAAAAATCAGAGAAATGGATCAAGTGGTCAAAGTATGATGATGGAGATTCGGAGAATGCTGCGCTCAATTGAAGACAGCGGACTTTATGCTATCGTGTAGATGTTACTTATATTTGTTAAGTATTATATATTATGACTCACCAGAATTATTTTGGGAAAAAGTTAAATACACTTAAGTACATCATAAAATTTTAATTCTCATTTCATTCGTGTCACCCGTTAACCCATCAAAAAAACCAAAAGGATTTTATTAAAAGTCAAAATGCCGATTTTTCATCAAAAAAATCGAAAATTTTTTTATTTTAAAATACGTTGAAATTGAAAAATTTAATAAAAAAAAAAAACTCGACGTCATTACCTCGTCATTTATTTCAAGAAAGGGTGTGCAAAATTTCAAAAATATCGCTGCAGTAGGTTTTGAGCTACAGTGGGCACCGACTCTGAAGAAGTGGAGTGTGAGAAAAATCAGTTAAAAAGTTTCAAAGATTTTTACACTACAAAACGAAAAATTTTAAACTAAACTTTCTGTTCATCACAGAATTTTAAGGCACAGGTACAATCATTTGCACACGTACACCCTTTGACTAAGAGAGGGATTGGAATGGAAATTCCCAAGGAAATCATTTGTTAGCGCTGTCAAGTAGCTGCCGCTGCAGCGCGAAACCGGACCGGAGAGGTGGAGACTTACAATCCCATATCTCCGTTAGTTTTACTCCAATCGACTACACATTTTGACACAATGTATCTTTTTATGATGCTTTACCACCATTCATAAAAATCAAATTTAATCTTTGGCACTTATTAAATATATTGAATTAACTATTTACAGCAGTAATAAAAAACATTCGGGAACTTGACTCTATTTCAAAACAATAATTTAAATTGCACTCCGGGTGACGTCACTGACATATGTCAAAATCTAGTAGACCACACAGCCTACTCAGATGAAACCACGGAAGCTAACATTAACAACTGAGCATTTATTACTTTCTTATTTTATTCGATGTGACCAAAGCCTCTAGGACAACTCTTTGATGCGTTAGCATGGTTTTGGTTGGAAGGGAATTAAGGTAAGGGAAGTGAGGAAATTTGAGTCTTGTTTTTGCATTTCTGCGAGCTAGGCAACAGCCCAGAAGCTTAGTAAAAGCTCACGGGGAGACCTGGTCTCGAATCTGGGACCCATGGCATGGGGGTCGTGCCGCTCAACGAATTGATCCAACTCCGTCTCCAAAACGAAAACAAACAAACGGAAACTTTCCACAGTAAACATTAGGAAAAGTTTGGGGAATTTACTTTTCCGCAATATTTTTAAAGTCTCAAATTGGATTTGACTTGAGGTTAACCTACAAATGTTCTGAACATGTTAACACGATAAAAAGTGTCTCTTTACAATTTTCATGTATTTTAAAGGATAAACTCTCTTATGCTCGTTTTGTTAAAGTATTGAACTTAAAATGCGTCAATGACATCAGAGCTTCATTTTGGTTTCGGTTACGAGAGTGCAGTTTTATTTGTGTGTAAGGATTGTTTAATTGTGGTACAATAAAACTGAAATAATAACGAAACGCTTGGTGGTGAAATGGCCGAACTGTCATGTTTTCCGGGCTTGTATCTATAGTAGGCTGTGAGTTGGCATACTTATAGCGTTTTCGATGGGACTTCAGTGCACAACGAGTTTCGATTTATTCTAGCAGTGTTGCTGTCAAAACATGTTCGATGGGACTTTTGACAGCAAAACTGCTAGACTCAGTGGACCACTGATTTCCCCTTCCTGGCACTGCGGTTTGGTTTCAGTGGAGCCAGTTTTACAACTACAAACATAAAATGTTTTGACGGGTCGAATTGTCAGACGGTTTTTTAGTGTTTTACAAATTAGTTTTTTGACCAAGCGTTCGTTATCCAAGCGATATATTTTCATATAACAATATTTTAAAATGTTTTATAATAGATTTTCGCTGTTGTTTTATTAAAATATTTTTTATTGGTGAGCACACTGTTCTATGTTTGTAGTTCTAAAGCTGCTCCACTGAAACCAAACTGCAGTGCCAGGGAGGGGAAATCAGTGGTCCTCTGAGTCTAGCAGTTTCGCTGTCAAAAGTCCCATCGAATATTTTTTGACAGCAACACTGCTAGAATAAATCGAAACTCGTTGCACACTGAAGTCCCATCGAAAACGCTATTAGTGGTTTAGAAATTGGTTTGTTGACTAGCCATGTTGACAACGTTATCGAAGCAATATAATTTGATATAACAATATTTTTTTAAATGTTATTTTTTTTATTGGTGCGCACACATTGATAAAGTCAAAAAGAAATGTTCCATTGATCAGTGGGCCACTAAAAGAAAACGTCAGAAATAGTGCGCCACAGAAACCGTGGTGAAAGTCTCTTCGAAATCGTTATAAAATTTGAGTAAAAGGGGAAATTACTCGACTGTCAAATCTCTTCAAGTACAAAGTAAGTAAGCAAGCGCAGTGTGGACGAAATGGACGTGGACGTGTTGCTTTATGTAAAAACTTTCGAGTAAACAGACAGCTCTTTTGATATATTAAGTTTTCCATCCTTAGAACCTTGACTTAACCGATTCAAAAATCTTAAGAATGATGTCCACAATAGAGTTAAATCTAAAAAGTGGAAACTTAAAGTACTTATGTACTGGAGATGGGCGAAATGAGTCTTTTAAGTGACTCGAACCTCTGACTCCGAGTTACTTAATGGAATCGTTCCGAAAGTTTCGTTAACTCGGGCTCATTTTTTCTGCCAACAGGTCTGATAACGAAATTGGTCCCGCTTATATACCCAGCTCAGCAGCGGATAGAGATTACATTAAAAAATCACAGTGGTGCTCTGTTTTGGTCCGGTACTATCATGTGCCTGTGCTTGTAGTGCGCTTACTAATGGACTCGGACTGAGTCAATGAAATGAATGAGTGCAACATGTCATACTCAATACTCATAGACAGACGGTGACGGAAACTATATTTAGAAGTACCTTCATACTCTGAATAATATGACTGTGTCACTGACTTACTTGCTTGCTGTGAGACAGACACAAAACTTACAAATGAACCTAAATTGACAACGTGGATTCCTTCCTTTAGAACGAATCCGTCGGAGTCGACCCATCTCTATTATGTACGAACGAAGTATGGCACGCCTGTCCTGATTATCAATGCCGAAAGTTTTTTGAAAGTCACCCTACGAAGTAAAATTACATAGAAATAACATTGAATAGAAGAAAAGCAATAAAAAAATAAAAAATAGGTAAAAAGACTTTTAAGTTAAACGTTTTTATTTAACATTAGATGATGCACTAAAAGCTAGAAAATAAATATGGGTCACAAATGTGGGGCCTACGCAGATATATGTACTGTCTTCTGTTAAGAAATCGGGTAGGGGCAAGAGGAGTTATATCCTGTAATGTGGGAGGCCAAGATCCATTTTAGGTGAATGAATCGATCCCCTTTACATGTGTTGTTTCATTTCAAACGAATTAACTAAATTTTTAATTTTCAGATTGCTTGACAACTCCAAAATAGCCGAGGTTTGAGAATGTTCCAATAAAAATAAAAATATAGGAAAGGTAAATAATAATTTTTTTAATTTACATAGTTGACTAATTTTATAATCATTTAATAGTCCTTAAGCAATACTCATAAGAAATGGCAATGTCAAAAAGCATCCGGGTATTGGAGAAATCTCTTCCTCCAAGTCCACACAGTATTTTACTTGAGCATCGTAACAAATCGGAGACTATTTTATTTGAATCGCAAGCAGTGGCAGCACTTTCCTCGCAAGAGACAGAGATAATTCGAAAACAATATGTAAAAGTATGTGATGCTTATGGCTGTCTCGGTGTTTTACAACTAAATGCTGGAGAAAGTACTGTTCTGTTTTTAGTCCTTGTGACGGGATGCGTTTCAGTTGGAAAAATTGGAGATATTGAAATTTTTCGAATAACTCAAACGCAATTTGTATCTCTTCAATTTCAAACTCCTAATGAAGATAGAATATCAGAAGTTCGAAAGCTGTTAAATTCTGGCACATTTTACTTTTCGCATTCAACAAATCTGAACAGTTCCACTGTTTTTGATATAACTTTGTGTGCACAAAGACGAAGAAGAACTGATATAACCGACAACAGATTCTTCTGGAATAGAATGCTTCATATACACATGTTACGCTTCGGAATTGATTGCAACTTTTGGCTTTTGAAAACTATGTGTGGCTCTGTAGAAATCAGGACTGTATATATTGGTAGTAGACAGGCAAGAGCTGCAATCATATCTCGTTTGAGTTGTGAGCGAGCTGGTACTCGATTTAATGTTCGTGGAACAAATGATGAAGGTCATGTCGCAAATTTTGTGGAAACAGAGCAAGTTATTTATATTGATAATGAAGTAACTAGTTATGTACAAACTCGTGGATCTGTACCATTATTTTGGGAGCAGCCCGGTGTACAAGTCGGGTCACACAAAGTCAAACTGTCTCGTGGATTTGAAGCATCCTCATCTGCATTCGACCGTCACATGTCCATAATGAAATCTCGGTATGGACAACAAGCAATTGTAAATTTGCTGGGAACTAGTTTAATAGGGAGCAAGGAGGGCGAAGCCATGCTGAGCAATGAGTTCCAACATCAGCACAATGAATCCCGACACCGAGACGTACCCCATGTAATTTTCGATTATCACCAGGAATGCAGAGGAGGAAATACGTCAGCTTTATCTAAACTGAAGGCACGCTTAGAGGCTGCAGGCGTGAATTACGGCATATTTCATGCAATTGGAGAAAACGTTCTAAGAGAACAATGCGGTACCATTCGAACAAATTGCTTAGATTGCCTTGATAGAACCAATTGCGTGCAAACTTTCTTTGGGCTTGAGACTTTAAACGAACAGTTGCAGATTTTAGGATTACTAGATAAAAAGCAAACAATTTCTAGATTTGAAGAGATTTTTCGCCAAATGTGGGTTAATAATGGTAACGAAGTGAGTAAGATATATGCAGGAACTGGAGCTATTCAAGGCGGATCAAAACTTATGGATGGGGCCCGTTCTGCTGCTCGCACTATTCAAAATAATTTGCTAGATAATTCAAAACAGGAAGCTATTGATGTTCTGCTTGTAGGATCTACTCTTAGCTCGGAGCTTGCTGATCGAGCGAGAATATTGTTGCCACCAAATATGTTACATGCACCAACAACAGTTCTCCGAGAGATGTGTAAGCGATACTGTGAATTTGTCAAGCCTAAAGAATTTAGGATAGCTTGCGCTACGTATAACGTGAATGGCGGGAAACATTTTAGAAGCGTTGTTTACAAGGACACGCTAAGCGACTGGCTTTTAGATTCCCATGCTTTGGCAAGATCCAAGTCGCTGGTAGATGTAAGTCATCCGCAAGACGATGCAGCAATACCAGTAGATATCTACGCTATTGGCTTTCAAGAAATAGTAGATTTAAATGCTAGCAACATTGTCGCAGCTAGTTCAGAAAATGCTAAGCAATGGGCTGAAGAACTTCAACGAACTTTATCACGTGATAATGGCTATGCATTGTTAACATATCAACAGTTAGTTGGAGTGTGCTTGTACATCTATATACGCCCAGAACATGCACCCTTTATTCGAGATGTAGCTATTGATTGTGTAAAAACTGGACTTGGCGGTGCGACTGGCAATAAAGGGGCAAGTGCTATTCGGTTTGTATTACATGGGACTTCAATTTGTTTTGTGTGTGCACATTTTGCTGCTGGACAATCTCAAATCGTCGAGAGAAATGCCGATTATGCAGAAATTACAAGAAAAATTGTATTTCCGATGGGAAGGACGCTAAAGTCTCATGATTATATATTTTGGTGTGGAGACTTTAATTACCGAATTGACATGGACAAAGATGAGCTTAAAGATCTTATTAAAGAAGGAAAGTTTGAAGCTGTACTTGAATGCGATCAATTGCGAAAGGAACAAGAAGCTGGGAATGTCTTTAATGATTTTCTTGAGGGCGAAATAACTTTTGCGCCTACATACAAGTACGATCTTTTTAGTGATGACTATGATACAAGTGAGAAATTGAGAGCTCCAGCATGGACAGATCGAGTGTTGTGGCGCAGAAGAAAGCCCCTTGCTGATTCAGATATGGCTAGCGATTGGAATCCAGGTCAATTGATTCATTATGGAAGGTATGTATCTTTGGCATGATTTAAATGCAGAAAACGTTTATCAATAGCAACCTTGTTCATGTAATATTACAGATCGGAGCTAAAGCAAAGTGATCATCGACCAGTAATTGCTATAATCGACATAGAAGTACAAGAAATTGACGGAGAACGTCGCCAATATGTTTTTGAGGAAGTCATCAACGATTTAGGTCCACTAGATGCAACAATAGTAATTCAGGTCAGTGCAGACTATCAAGATTATGACAACGAGGATGGTCCAAGCATATATGATGAAAATGTTATGAGTGCTTTAATTCAAGAACTTTCCCAAATTGGGGAGATAACACTTGTGCGGTACGTTGAAGACACGATGTGGATAACATTTCGCGATGGTCAATCTGCTCTTAATGCCGCCAAAAAGAAATATGCGCAAATCTGTGGGCTAGATTTAAATTTTAAACTTAAGACTGAGAACTGGTTTGCGCAAGTCGAAAGAGAAATAACTCTTTGTACTTCTAACACAATACCTTTGTGTAGTGATGATTTAAAGGAACACAATAAGGTTGGCATACCGGAAGTTCCTCAAAGACCAAAAATGCCACCAGTCAGGCCACCAGCGCGTCCACCATTACCTAAATCACCAAAATCGTCACCACGACATATTCCACACGCCGGAGTAATTAGCGTTGTACCTGAAATGATGCGACCGACAAAGCCGCCAGTTCCAAATTTATCAAACTCACAAATGTACAGCGATGAAAGATCGTCAACGACACAATCATCAGAAGAGAGTAATTCTCCAGCGCAAATATCTTCTCCGGTACAACAATCTCCAATTAATACTGATCAAACAACTGATTCGTCAGCGATTTATGAAGAAATTCAGGACGACATTGATTATCCGGAGCCAAAACAACCTCAACATCCGCCTCCTCCACCACCCTCAGCTTGTGGGGATACTCAGACGTCATCTGCTTCAGATAATAATAATAAAAGTAATCCACAACCTATGGGAACACCACCTCCATTACCTGCTAGACGAGGTGCACCACCACCAGTACCAAATCGTAGCAATGCTCCACCTCCGCTACCTGCAAGACCAAATAATTAACTATGGTGAGTAGAGAGAAACTAATAAGACTAACCTATATATAATATACACAAGATGCAAACTTTTTGTCCAGGCATAATTAAATTTGAAAAATATTCAAAATTTCCGTTAATTTTAGATGCAATGATTGGTATTTATGCTTATTATTTATGTAATTTTTTTAATGATACATTGATGTGAACTTTAATAGGAAACCATATTTCCTATTTGCTTATAACAAGTCGATAACTAACTATAGTATTATAATTTTTGACATCCGAGCTTGTATTGTAAATGCGATCAGAATATGAAAGGTATAGAAGTTGCTTCATTTTTAGTGCATCAGATATACTATAGGATGTTTCAACAAGAGATTTCATTTTAAATTGCGCGCTATTTTTCATGCAACAAAGTCGCAGCTGTATTTCTTTGACATTTGAGTTGTAAAAATCAAACTGCAGAAGAAGAGAATTAATCACTTTTTGTATTTAAAAAATGTTGTTGTTTAGAATCGGATTAGAAATTAATAAAAGTAAAAATACGTTGATATAATATCGAGCTCACTTGCGATTAGTCTCAATATACAAAAAAGAGAGCATTGACAGGGTAAGCTAAGACGGGATTGGTTCGAAAAATACCATTTTTTTAAAGTTCATTACCAGTGTTACAAACAATTTTCAGAAAGTTATGCTACTGTCAGGAAAAATTATACCAGCTGACATAATATCAATTTGATCCAAAAACAATTATTTCCTCGATTTTAGTTATTTATTTAAAAACAGTAACCACAATACTACTGTGAAGCGCAAAAAAATACAAAAAATAAAGAAAAAATTAACTAAAACACAAAAAAAAAAAATTAACTAACAAACGATCACAAACTTTATCTTTTCACTAAAACTTTTGCTTTTTCTTCAGATAACAAAACTTCAATTAATTTTACGTCTAGTTACAAAACTATTAGTTGGACAACAAAACAAAAACAATTGAATAGATTTTTTCTTAGTTGTCTTAAAGTGAATTTTGAGTCGAGCGTCCTGGCCGATGTCTTCCTGTGACTTATATTTGTTGATTGCTAAAATTTGCCTTTTGCAACCGGGACCAAATTCTGCCTCTGGAGAGTGTTTGACGCAGGCTATGATTCCAGAGGTCATTAGCGGACGAACAGTCAAGCTATGGCTTCTGGGATCATAACTTCCGCTGGACACTTGCCCGAAAGCAGAAGCTCGGGCGAAGATGGATTGTTAAAACGTATTTTTAAAAGGGATACCGAATGGCCACAACGCCGCACCAATGTATTGTTAAGCATCGAATAAATTCGAAAACACTATTTCCAATGAATTCAAAATACAATAATTGTCCGATATATTAAATACTCGATATATTCACCTTACACCACTATAAACTAATTAGACGTAAATATAATAAATCCAAATTACACTTAGAGTCAACTTGATTAAATACTAATTTCAATGAATTAATAGGACAACACCGTTTTGCGAACCTTTAAACCTTCCCACGACTTATTATGTTTTTCAGATTGTTACGAAAATCGCTACTTTCCTTAACCGTGGCCAAAACAAAACTCCACGATTCTACCTATCCTAAATCGGAAACAGCCGATCTACATGAAGAAAAAGAGCTTTCGCGCTTTTTCTTTTTTTGGCTTTTGCCCTTGATGTAGATGGCCGTCATTGGACAGAGCGGCTGTAGTTCGTTTTGTTTTTCACGCTGAATAAACAAGCTTCTTATGTTTATCGTATATTTGGCTACCGTGTTAAAAGAATGTCGACGGTAACCCGAACGCTTTGTTTATCATGAGTTGGATTTGAATTTATGGCAACTTTGTTTCAACATAATTTGATATATGATATCCAACTTATTGAATTTTATTTACTTTTGTTTACCAATGACAGATTGGATTCGATGGAATTTGGCTTATCTTAATAAGCGAATCCAATCTGTAACAGCATGCTGTCAGGCTGCAGACCCTGTCCAAAAAATTAGCACCACTACGCCATTTTCACAATTTTCAGCAATTTTGTACGCAATTTCAAATTTCAGGAGCATCATTCCACACTTTCTTAATATTTTCAATGAGAATGGTTTTGTTGAGGTTTGAATTCTCATATACCAATCTTTTTAAGAGTGACCAAACATTTTCTATGGGGAATTCCCCAGCCATGAAAGTATGGGAATATTTGTGCTACTGAGAAATTTTTTTATTATTTTCGCTGTGTGGATAAAGAAGTGTTGTGACGAATCAAACCGAATTTCCTCCAAATATGGCAATAAAACGTTGTTTAGGACATTTAAGTACTGATCCGACTTAATCGTGCCCTGTACGAAGTACAAAGGTCCGGGTCCTTCACCGCATATTGCACCCCATATCATCACAGAGGGCGGATGCCTTATCACTTTAATTATTTTAGAGAGATCCAGCTTTTCATGCGGGCGTCTTCTGATGAACTGCTTATGTTCCGTTAGGGCCTGGAGGATCGATTCGTCAGAAAATACGACCTGGACGTAACAAAAAATAAGTAAGCCTTAAAAACTATTCACTAATACTAAACTTGTAATTAATGCATTTAAGTTAAATGTGCAAAATACCTTTCAGTCCTCCACGGCAAAGTGTGAATATTTCTTCGCAAATTCCAGCCTTGCTTTTTTCATTCTGTGGATAAGACGAGGTTTTTTTACAGACCGCCTGCACTTCAAACAAGCGTCGTAAAGCCTTCTTCTTAGGGTTCTTTCTGAGATTTCTATTCCACTCTCGTTGACTAGTTTTCTGAGTTCCCTACAAGGCATTGAAGGATGTGCTGAAGCAATAGCCGTTATCTTACGGTCGCCTCTTTTTGTTGTAATTTTTTTCCTCCCACAGTTTTTTCGTTTTGGTATTTCAATGTAGCTATTTTCATCCACTTGTGTTGCGAACTGGGACCGACACTGCTGCTGGATGAGTGCCCAAGGCAGGCTATGACTCTGGATGACATCAACTGTAAGTCAGCTGATGTCAGCCAGGATCACGGCCTCCGCTGGACATTCATCTGTCAGCAGATGTCAGAGAGGGGGGTTCAAAAGGGGATGCCATCTCCGCCCGCGGTCGCGCAACAAAAGCAAAGAATCATGCCTAGGATGGGAAGGGTGAGACGAACAGGAAAAAAAAACAAAAAAAATTTAAGAAATAGAAAAGGGGAAAAGAAAAGAAAACCCGCGCAAATTCAAGAAAACAAAAAAATAAAAAGAAAGAAAAACCAAGAGAATTTTAAACTAAAAAAAAAACAAAAAAAGGAACAAAACAGGAGGAAGAGGATACCGGCAGGCGTTGCCCGACTTACCGGATATCGTTGGGGGAGTCTGGTGTCATGACTCCCCTTGCATGGCCCATGCCCCAACCACCCTATGCATCTAGGGGGCCGTAGTCGACTAGATGCCCTTTGACGACCTATAAAAACAGAGAGAGAGCCACTCACCTCATCGTGAGGACCGCGCCCACCGACGTAGCGATGAATGTATGTAGCCGCCCTAAGGAAGGACGACGAGGAGAGAGAGAGAGAGAAAGAGAAAGGATTTACTTACGACTCATAAAAAATATTTTTTTTTTTTAAAACAGATACTCCCTCCGTAGGAGGGCAAAAGACCCTCTAGCTTAAGGCTAGGGCCTATTTACCTCGTTGTAATGGGGCTCTGATGAAGTCCTACAAAAATTTACAATAGTGAAAAAAAACTTAACTTCACCTATGTTTTGACCCTGCTACTATAAAATTATTTCTGGTGATAAAAAAAAACTTAACTAGGTTAGGCTCAATTCTGATATTACAACAAAAAAATTGTCTATCACAAGGAAGGTGAGATGATTTCTAACAACGGAAACTTTAGTTTGAATGCTTACGATAGAAAGTTTTCAAAAAAAAATAATTTTTTTTGGAGGGGCCCGAAAATGCGCATTTCCGACCGTTGCAATGAATTCTTGACGTGCTACCTATTATCATACTCCTGCTTCCTTTACATTCATTGGCTTACTTTACGACATGTATACTATAATTGTAATACGGAGTGAAAATATAAACCTTAAAAGCGTTTGCCTTATCAGTCAGTTTTTACCATGTATATATATAGTTCTCAGCTCACATTAATAGATATTCTCTGTCCTATCTATATATATATTTCTGCAAATCTTCAAATGCGTTAATTGATTAACACTATTTAAGTTTTAAGTTCATGAATTGTATTGCTAACGAATTGCGTAAGTACTTAATAAAATATATATTTCTGCGAATCTTTAAATGCTTTAATTGAGTAACACTAATTAAATTTCAAGTTCATGAATTGTATTGCTGAACGACTCGCGTAGTCCTTGATAAAACACTTGTTTGGCATAACGTATTACTACCGAGTGGGAAACTCCCAAAATTCGTCCGATTTCTCTTTTCGAGTGATTGCCCGATATCAAAAGAGCCCGAATACCACCTTTCTGTTCAGCTGTAATATCTGCCCTCTTTCCCACTGAAGTTTTCAGAAGTCTTTAAAAAAATTACATATTCTAAATTTTTTTTTATGTTTTTTATGTTATTTTTGTTTCTACTAAGGGGAGACAATATATCACTTACGAATTTACATATAGGAAATTTTTAAAAGCTTTATCTATTAAATTTTTGGGGTTTTTTTGTTGTGCCATTTTGTTTTGGTGTTTGTTGTGGGAATTCACGTACCCATGCTGCCATCGTACGGTAGCATGAGGACATGAATTGGATGGAGGGTTGTGAGAACCCCGACTAAGTCTGGGCTCACAACCAAGGGATTAGGGAAGGTTACGGGAGATTACCAGGGTGAGCGTTAGGGTCGCCGTGCAGGCTGATTTCAATGTCCAATGAAGTGAGGGGCCCGCCTAGCTGGCCGTGCTAAGCTCGCCGGATTGGGGGGGGGGATCTTGCCTCCTTCATTGGCTCACTCACCCGAACTTTTTTGCGGGCACTCTTCAATGTCACAAGGACACAAGGCAGACTAGAAAAAAGGGAAGCACGACTTACTAAGGATAAGACAAGGAAAATGTATAAAAAGCGTCTAAAGTATGCCCCTGACGAATAGTGCAACCTCAGCCTCTGGGTGCTAGGAGGCTTGCAGGGCTTTCCCTCCCCTTCCTATGACTGTGCCTCGCCCTTCTTTTTGGCACAGTCCCTATGCGACAGTTGCCCGTTTCCGTTTAGAGAGAGAGAGAGTAGGTCGGGGGGAAACCTGATCTGTGTCTACCACTTCATCATTTCAGCCTGATACCAGAGTTCAAGTTTCAAATAATACAATAAGTAGCACCAGTATACGACTATATTACCTCGTACCAGAGAAAAATTGAGAATCAGGTTATAATAAATGTTCTTAGTCCATACGGAGAGACTCCTTGAAAATGTTTAAAGGCTATAGAAAACTAACGTTGACATGCTTCGAGTTAACTGGAACCCATTTATGACATACGAATATGTTAGAGTGATTTTCATTTCGTATAAAAGAGATTATCAAATGTTTTAGGTAATGTAACCAAATTCCAAGAGAAGCACGAGTATTCACCTCCGATTACCTCGTACTACATAAAGATTACGGATTGTATGATATTCAAATTTTCCTTTTTTTTTCATCCTAAGAAACTTCAAAGAAAAATGTTTAAACCATGTCGACTTGAATCAATTGATTGATTATTAATATGCTAGAACAGTTTTTAGTTCATATAAAAAGAGATTATCAAATGCTTTAGGTAATGTAATCAATTCCAAAGGGGTAGCACAAGTCTTCAATCATATGTCCTCGCACTACATAAAGATTGAAGATCCTGTGATATTAAATTTTCTTATTACTTCCTAAGAAATTAAAAAAAAAAATGTTTAATTACTATAAAAAGTAAGGTTGAGGTACCTTAGATCAAATTGCATCAATTTATTTATTAATACTAGGCTAGGACAATTTTTATTTCATAAAAAAAAGTTTTCTAAGGCTCTTGGTAATATTACCAACTTCCACGAAAACACGAGTCTTCGACCCGATTATGTATATTTATATTCTATACTATATCTCTTACCGATTTATTCATCCTATAGGGTTATGGGAATAATTAAGTGCCTGTACCTTCTAGTGTGCTCCTACCCACGTGCAGCTTCCCACATTTCGCCACATGGCATCCCACCTTCTTCCGGACCATCAACGAACATCCAGCGCCTTTTTGCTCTTCTGGTCCTCGGTTTTTTGTTGTTTTGTTTTTTCTTCCTCAGTGGTCTGTTGGGACTTTCCCTTTTTCTTCCTTTTGTTCCTTTTTTTCTTTCCCCCTTTTTTTTTGTTTCTACGTTCAACCTCGTCGCTGCCTTCACCGACTTTCTTCTTTTTACGCAAAAAAAATCATTCTCATTTCCTTTTTTATTGCCCTTGCTCGTAAGATTAACCCAAGGGATTGCGCGAAATACCTCTACACCAAAATAAAATTACAATCGTAATTCCCACTTATCTTCACTTTTTATCCTTTTTTCTTTTCGACCTCCCTCAATCACTGTCACTCCCGCACTCCGGTGGCACACTTTCTCCAGTGAGTCTGCCTGTGTTGGGCAAATGGGAACGCAATTACGTCCTTTCCAGAAGAAATGAAATTATTTTCTGAAAGTTGGTGAAAATGAGCAAATTATGTCTTCTCCTTAAAAAATGTTAGAAGTAGCACATTTGTTCAGAATAACCAGTAACAGTGGCGGAAGGCATCGAGCTCGGAGCGGTAAAATTTGATGAGCGTGTAATGTGTGTGCGGAATTTGTGCAACGTGAAGTTGCCGCAGGAAGTCCAAGTGGCACGCGCTAGCTGGCAGCACGTACTAGCTCGTCGGTAAGGGGTCAGGGTCCTTGGACATCCTATCACACATCGCAAACAGAAGTTCGCGTGCCTGTGGCGAAGAAAGGTTGTGGTATCCTTTCTTCAGGTCTGCCACGAAAAGAAAAAAAAAACGAGAAAAACAGAACTTGAAGGAGGAACAACAGGTCTGGTGTCACCAGTTGTTCCTAGCCGCGCTGAACTGTCATGAAAATTGCACTAAAAGAAAATCTACCCCCATATACTGACAGTTCAGCTATCAACCCACTCCATCCCTGTACCTGGCTAGGGTACAGGCCCAACCTGTAAAGGAATGCTGAAACAAAATTAAATCAAATCAAATAAAAATCAAAAGAAAACATGAGGAAATAGGGAAAAGGGATACTGGAAGCAGATAAGATGCTTCTTTGGGGTTTCTGAAATATGAAGAAATTTAACTCATGTTATTACAACTTTATATATTCTAATAAAACAATTCGTTATGTACAAAAACCTCATTCATAATATAGTACTATTTCAAGCATATGCAAACATTTAAGAAAAATTTACTTTAGTAGCATTTAGACTCCTAACATTTTTGAAATTACTCTCTCCACTTAGTTATATTAAAATTACGTATATTGATTAAACAACTAAAACTACCTCTAATCTATCCGATACAATTTCCAAAATGCTTCCCTTGCGTTACTGTAGTATTATTAAGATAGAAAAAAACACATAACAACTAAATTATCGAATCTTGAATATTAGTTCTTCCTTCGCTGATATCTGGTTCAAAAAGGAATTTTTTTGAATTGAGCAACTATATCGCGAATGTCCAAAGAAAGTTCGCGATTATTAATAAGTATTTACCGAGTTCGCGAGGTATTTATCCAGCTGGATACAGCACGCGCGAATTTACAACGTTACAACAAACTTACTAGGCATGACAAGTCAACCCGGGCCGGGATATCACTATTGTGGCTGATACTTCAAATTCATAAACAAGTGGAAGGAAGGAAGAAACACATCTTACAACTACATTGCTTACTAAAACATTAATTATGAAAATCTAATAGAAATTGAGAGTTCATCAAATGGCACATAGAATATTACAATAATTCGCAAATTTTCATTATTCCTATGTCTACAACTAAATTGCACCGGACCCAAAAACAAAATCTAATTGTTCACCGAATGTGAGCCAGTCTATCTTAGGAGAGAAAAAAAATTTGTGATTCTACTTTTTTTTCTGATACTATCAATCTACAGTGGCGAGCAAAAGTGGTTCAATATTTTCAATATTTTTATTGTATTCGTTCTAGGGTAAAGATGACCCGTCACATTAAAAGTAAATTAACAAAATATATTTCCTACTTAATTAAACTGAAATAATACAAAACAATTTTTTATGATATATAAAAATTTTAATATCTTCAAAGCAATTGTTGTTTATACTTCATTGTACCAGTTTTGCACGTTGCCTTATTCCTTAGTATTTCGTCCAAAGGCCCTTGTTTTTCCTTAGCTGTTCGACTCTGTTCGCCATACTATTATATAGGTTATTAATTAAGCTTTGTGGTATACTCTCCCATTCCTCTTTAACTCTATTCCAAAGCTCATTAATCCCCTTTGGCGGATCAGCATAATTAGCCAAGTTCTTCTTGATGTAAGCCCAAAGATTTTCTATGGGGTTCATGTCTGGACTTTGTGCAGGCCACTTCATAACTTCAAAATTTTGATTTTGAAACCAAGCCGTGACTATTTTAGCGGTGTGTTTGGGATCATTATCTTGTTGAAATATGATTTGGCTTCTTGGAACCTGACTTTTTTCGAAGGCAATCGGCAAATTCTCCTTTAAAATGTCTAAATACATTTCTTTTCTAAGAGTTCCTTCGATTTTGACTAATGGTCCAATACCGCTTTTAGTCATGCATCCCCAAACCATGATCGATCCCCCACCATGCTTCATAGTTTGAATAATGTTTCCAGGTTGAATTGTCGTATGAGACTTACTCCAAAACCACGACCGACCCTCTAATTCAAAGCGGCAAAATTTTGATTCATCGGACCATATTACCTATAACACGACCTTTTTATAAAAATTCCTCTCATAAATCATTTAAAACTACCTGCTTCCAGTCCTCAGATGTCCAGTGTTTATGCCTTTCCACGAAATGCTTTCTAGCTAAAATATTTTTAGCTGAAAGAGCAGGTTTTTTCTTTTTTTCTACGGCACGAAGGCCAACCCTTTGCAAAGTTCTGCGTGCTGTCCATTCGCTAATGGAAATTTCCAAGTCGGCAGCAGCTTGTTTAGGGGTTTTTACTCGTCCAGAAGTCAAAAGCCTGGCTAATTCCCTACTTTGCCTGTCTGACACTTTTCTTGGTCTTCCGCCTTTGGAAGAACATGGTATGTCTTTACAGTTTTTTCGTATCCTAACTACTGTAGGATGACTAATGCCACATTCCTTCGCAATTTCGCGCACAGATTTTCCTTGTTTTAAAAATAACAGTACACGGCTTCGGATTTCACTACTTACGGTCTTCATATTTATTAAAATTTTATGAAAGCAACGCGACGCGGTCAAAACACTTCCAATTGTAATTGATTCACGTAATAGTCAAACAGTACTGGCTTTATTTAGAAAAATGTTAAGTCGGAACAACAAAATTTTAAATTAAACCGTTATTTTCTTCGAAGTGCAAAACTGGTTCAATGAAGTCGTAAAATAAATTTATTTGTTTTTCTTTGTAAAATAATGTACAGCTAAATATTTTTTCATAATATTATAGCCAGATGAAATGAGAAACTAGATATATAATTTTCATTTTAATACAACCCTTCTTTTGTTTCTGTAAAATGAAAAACTGTAAAAATTAAAAGTATTGAACCACTTTTGCTCGCCACTGTATGTTAGTGATACAAAGGCACTTAACCGGACTTTGTCACTTAATAAAAAAAACAATGTCGTATTTGCGACTAATACTAGGTATTTTCCTTTTTCTTTCGGTCAAACTAAGCTTTAATATACATGAGTGTCTATTTCTTTTTTCCTCTTCAGGTCTTAATTTAGCACAATTTATGGAGAATAAAAACGCATTACCTTAAATGATATTCCCTTCCTGTAATCGGTTTCCGTAAATTTCTTACCCGAATGTTACAAGGGGGTTCTTCTTTATGTTTGAAGAGGGTTTTTCTTTCCCATCTCCGTACCTAACATATGCTTAGGCGACAACCTGACAGGGAAACGTCATTTGTTCCTTCTTTTAGGGGAGCGACTAGTTCTTTTGGGGATGCATCAACTGATGTGTCCGTTGGGCGGGAAATGCGACTGATTATCTTGGGGCGACTGATTATCTTGGTGCGACGGATTATCTTGGTGCGACTGAAATGCAGGTGGAAGCCAGCCGGTGGTCTCCAAATTACCCACTACTTGTGATGGTGAATGTTTTTATAACTACAATGATGTCTATTTTAGTTCTCTAATACACAAACTATTTTCAAATTTTTAAAGAAATTACCATTTAGTGACTAGGAACATGTTTCGGCGTAATGAAACACAAATAATCTTCCTCGCGAAGCACGATGGTCTTCCTGTTTTTTCTAGTTTTTCTTTTTCCTTGGTGAAGGATAACTAACCTCATATTCGAGATGAGCGAGATTTTTCGCATGTGTTCTTTTTTTTCTTTCTGTTGTTTTTCGCGGATTACTAAATACTGATGAGTAGTTACATGTCACTAGACAGTCTAAATGTGGAAAATTTTCCGCTTTCCAGCGTCAGACAAACGTTCTTGCCACGAGCGACTCTAAGATGATTGAAATTCCGTAAAGGAATCAAATTTCCCTTCCACTTATTGCAGTGCGCAATGAATGGGTTAACTATAAAGAATGCACGATAATTAGAGCTTTATCCAAGCATTGATGCTTGAGATAAATTGAAAATTTTTCTTAATAATGTGATATTACCTTTTTGTTGCTCTGCCTTCCACCTGCTTTAGCTGACAAGATACGGAAATCTTCTTCTTGATTACAAGATGGTACCTCGGAATCATGAGGTGTGTCTCACATTACAAGCGATAAGGAAATTATTCAGCGCCGCCAACGCATAGATAGTTACGAATAAACTTCAAATGTCAGAAGAAGTCTCACATTACAGCATAGTCCAATTCGTTGTCCATTGTTGGTTTTATAAACTTCACAAGCGTAGAGTAGCTAATTCGCTTCCTAAGTTTTTGCAGGAAATGTTGTGTATGTAAATTGCTGCGTGAAAGCATAGTTATTTCGTTACCAGGATTTAGTAATTTATAAGCAAGCTCATCTCAAAACTATAAATAAGTCATTTTTGCGCTGGATAACTCTTGTACATCTACTAGATTGACGAAATATAGTTAAACTTTGATCAACACCTTCTGTCAAGTATTCCGAATTTCCCTCCCTTAGCAATTTATTTAGAACTCGATCCTTATTAAATGGATGAATCACAGTAACTTCTAATCCACTCTGTAAATCTGTTTTAATGAATAACGTCTTTATCCATACGTATGAAAGTTGTTTTCAAGAGAGGTGGGAACGATTCCTTCGGCAAGCAACCTGATCGCAGATAAGTTTGTTTCGAACGCAGCAATTCTTCTCTCCATGCCATTTTCAGCAGTCTAAAAAATGACACGTCTAATGGCTGACAAAGGTGTGTGGAGGAAGACAGATAAAAGAAATGTCATTTTCTTGGCAAGATCTGATTATGTTATGTGAGCAAGCAAGAACGGGAGTTGTATCGGAGATATCACGCCCGCAATTGCCATTATTGGATTGCGAGCGTGATGTTCCCGAGACGAACTCCTAGTTTTAGCCAGAGCATCTACCTCAAATTATGGCTCAAGTACTGGTTGACAGTACCGACCGAAAGAGGGCACATGCGGTTTGAGCAAACCAAACGTAAATTTGGTAGGCTGGTAAATGTCAACACCACTGCAGATGTCCACAGTTCCATATTTTTTTACGTTGACGTTTGTCCGAGTTTTGTATAGCCGATAATTTATTGCTTTTATAACCTAAAAGATTATTGAAAATTTACAATATTGATTGAAATTATTAAGTGATAAGAGTAACTTGCGTTTGCTTATGTCACTTAAAAGTTCTTGGAGATAGTAGATGACTGGAAGAAATAATTGCTGAAAAGAAAAATAAGACTGATATACTGATATATACTTTCATCAGGGCTTATTATTAATTTCTTTCAATATCTTCTGCACCTTTGCCTTAAACCTTAATCTTAATAAGTGACTGTTTAGAGAATTAATGTACTATCTCTTCTACTCACTTAACAGCCGTAAGTAGCATTGCGTTCAACTTCAAGTACAGATTAATATCCTAAATTAGTTTCAGAGTTAGTTTTCATAGCTTATTGGTGGGCTAACTGCAAACTTTAGGTGTAAGAGGGATGCCACCTGCTCCTGGTCGCGCAACAAAAGAAGAAAATCATGCCGAGGATGGCAAAGGTGGGATGAAACGAGTACAGAAAATTGGAAAGAAAAAAGAAAAATCAAGAAGATAAATTAAGACGAAAACTGAAACTTTAAGCTAAAAAGAAGAAAAAAAAATGAAAACCCGAATGCAGAGAAAAAACTAGATCAAAAAAATAAAAAATAAAACCAAAAAGGAAAAAGGAAGAAGGATTGCGGCAGGCGTTGCCAGACTCTCCGGCTTTCGTTGGGGGAGTCTGATGGTATGACTTCCCTTTTTTTGGCCCATACCCCAACCATCCTATGCATCTAGGGGGCCGATGTCATCTAGATGCCTAATGAAACCTACAAAGAAAGAGGGCTACTCACCTCATTATGAGGGCCCCACCCACCGATGTAGCGATGACCGCCCTAAAGGAAGGACGACGCTAGAGAGAGAAAAAGAAAAGGCCTATCTGAGGCTCATCTTGAATTCTTTATTAATTTTTAAGAAAAAAGAGTTACCCCATCCTTCGGAGGGCGAGAAAATGCGAGAAAAAAAAACAAAACAAAACAAACAAAAAATGCGCATTTCCTTTCTTTCATTCTTTGTTATCTAAGATAAATTCTTTCTTTAAAAACTGTCAACCTAAGTGCAAGCTTGTTATATAGTAAAATATCAGGAGCATGCTTGCACTTGAACTTGATCATGATTTCGTTCGTGTTAAATCGCGTATATTCGTCAAATGGTCAAAAACAGAGCAAGTCAAAACGGGTCTGAAAGACTTGTACGCTCGAACTCATTATCTTGCACGAACTTGTCCACGCTTATTGACTTGCCGAGTTTTTCATCTTGTACGAACGTGTGTCGACTTGTTGAGTTTTTTAAAAGTACAACAATGATACTTCCTACTAAAATATTAGTCATTCTTATAACAAGTTGGTACACGTAACACAACTTATACAGTATCTTGAAAGTTTCAAATAAGAACTTGTGTTAATTAATAGGGGTCGATTTTTAGACCTCGTCGACCCCCAAAATCCGTTTTCCTTTATGTCGACCCCTGGGAAACTCGGACAATTGTCCGGAACTAGCGGTTAGAGAGAGATGGGATCGGAAGGAACCAAGCTAAACCCTCCTTTATCACTACATTATTCCGTGCAAGTGATAGTGGAGGTCATGACAAAATAAAAAAAAGAAAGTACATAAAGATATGCGGAATCAGTGATTGATGTTTCCGAAGTAAATGATGTAGTAACAGCAAGTAAAGTATATACATATATATATTCCGATTAGCAAATTATGTTAAGCTTTCACGCACTTTACTATCGAATCAATATAGGTTATATTCAAATTCAATTATTTTCACATGCTCGGATATATAAACTCCAATTAGCAAACTAGGTTAAGCTTTTCGATGTAAAAGATATACTCCATGTAATATGCTATGCTCGTATATAGATATATATCAATGAGAAATTTATGTTACGTTTTCGGACTTAAAAGGTTATAATACAAGTAATATGCTATCAAATCAATATGGGAATATTCAAATTCAATTATTTTCACCTTCTCGTAAAAAAATCGCCGCTGTCGATACAACTATTCCCTTTTGAAGTTTTTACCAGACTCTCCTTGCAAAATTTCATTGCTTTAAAATTGTCGTACCTTTTAGAAAATACTTTGTTGTTTTTCTGTTATCATTTTCCTGTCTTCTCAATGCATCATACTAGAAAGTGCACCTTTGGCTGTAAACGAATTTTATTATCATTCGGGTGTCTTATCGTTGGTTTGTTTACGTAGCATTTTGATGTGCTACGAATTGTGCACCCACTTCTAAGAATTTTATGACCTTTAAATGATTTCTTGGGTTAGCGTGGATATTGTAATTTTATTATTTTCCGGCGGACCCACCTTTTTACCATATCGGATTCAGGCTTATGGCTTCTTTTTTAGACATTTGGAATCCGATATATGACACTTTCGTTTTTAAGTACATATCTTGTAGTCGTAGGAATTCATGCGCACATGATGCCATCAAGTTGATTTGGCAATAATAGTTAAGAAAAATGTTACTGAAACACCTTTATAAGGAATAACGTTCTAAAGAAAATTTAATGTTTTGATACTGAAAATATATTTTAACTTTGATTTCAGGCAGTGAGTGGATTATCATTACTGGTAGAATATAATTAAAATGCAATTCATTTTATACACATAATTCCAAAGGAATTCAATAATCTGAAAAAGAATTCAAAAGGTGATAGATTAAAATTAATAGTAGATAAATTTCATTAGCTAGCTGCTAGCTGCAGGGTAATTCAATAAAACTTTCGTTAATTCAAGTGTATGCGGCTTATATATACTTAATCCTACCATCATTTGCAAAATAAATATAGTTTAAGGTGCAGTTATATCTGTGGCAATCAATAATTCGCTAAAAAAAGATACTCTTCAATGATATAGCTAATAATTATATTCTTTTGTCCAATTATAAGTTTTTATAAAAATTTAACTTTATTAAAATTTCTTCCTCTTTGTGATACAAGGCTTGTTGTCGTAATATGGGGTATCTTTACGTCAACAAATTATGCTCACATAACAGTCTTAATTTGTTTTTATCTGAAGTGTCTGGGATACGTTCCCTTTGTGTAACGGATTTGGGTTTACGTTTAGATAAACGAAATCTGATATACAGTTTGCGAACTAATTTTAGCCGAGCTCACATTTTTTGGAAAAAATCAAGTAAATTGAAAGATTTCGTTCTGATTTTTGGTCACTTTTATTATCAATTCTTAACAAATACATCAAACGAATATTTAATCGAAATTATTTTGTCTTTTCGATTTTTTGCACCCAAAAAGTGCGAACTAATTTTAGCCGAGCTCACAGTTTTTATCAAAAAAATCACATTAATGTTAAAAAATTGCGATTAATATTTGGTCGATTTGCCTTTGGCATCATGTAATGCGATGATGCGACGTGGGAGACTTCATACAGTGATTTGATTTGGGCCTGGAGGATATTTTGCCACGTCGGCCGCCTCGATGGCCACCGTCAATTCGTCTTGGTTGTTATATTGTCGACCTTCTTTGTACACATCGCGAGCCAAGAGACCTCAAACATTCTCGATTATGTTAATATCTGGTGATTTGGCCGGCCAATTGTCAAAAAGATGAATTCCACGCTGCTCAAAATCAGCTTTGGTTGACCTGGCCACATGAATTGGAGCATTGTCTTGTTGAAATTGCCAGCCTAATCCAGGGCATTCGAAACCATATGCTGGGAAATGGGACAACATCAATTGTTCATAACTGTTTACATAATGCGGGCTTGATTAATTTTTATCACTTTCCAAAACATAATCAGTTTTCTTGTTACCGATTTAGCTTACGGGGTTACATCTTATTGACACACCGAAAAATAAGATTTATTTGAAAGAAAAAAATACTAAATCTGGAAAATAATGGAGGTGGCCGCTGTACTCCCTCAACTCTTTCTTTAGAGCCGCCATGACCTCTTCCTTGGTTGTGCAGCCGTCAAGCTCCCTGATCTCCAGACTAGCTCTGGGGACCAGTTGCTTGACGCTGCTCGCTGCTCCAGCGGCGCCCTTCACAGCATCTGAGAAGGCTGCCCGGGTCTCTAGCGTGGACTGCCCGACCTCGAACAGGACCTTGCCAGACCTGGTCTGCCGGACGGCCTTAACCTTCACTCCGCAGTTCTCAAGGTTGACCGCCTTGTGGACAGTGCGGAGCACATCCGCAAAGGTCTTACCCGCTGCGGGCTTGAGCAAAATGGCCTCTGACTTGACCTTCCCGGCGGGAGCCACTGGGCGACTCGGAGCCGGAGACGGAGCCGAAGCTATTGCCACCTTCTTCTTCTTTTCCTCCGCCTTCTCCTCTTTGCGGCCTGCTCCCTTTTCAGTGGCCTTGGCCTTCCTGTCTTTGCGGACCACTTCGGTCCAGGTAGGCGCGATGGTTTCCCTCTTTTTTTTTACAGCCTCCCCCTCCGGTTGGAGCGGCGGGCTGGAAGCTCCCCTTTTCCGTCCCATCGGAGAGTCCCCCTCGACAACCACCCCGGCCGGTGTGGTTTGTATACCCAGGGACTTCTGGGATGTCCTGTGGTAGATGTTTCTTTTTGCTGTGTAGTTTCTCAGCGAGCAGAGATACCTTGGAGCAGCCGAAGGGCTTTAACTCCTATGGAGCAGACAGACAAATTCTCGACTAATCTTCTTTATTCAATTAACATACTATATTTATACAGAATTTTTGCTTACTACCTAAGTTCAAAAGTACTTATTTGCTAATATAACTTAATAGGTTATCATTATTACTAAATATTCAAATTATTGCAAAGTACTCAAATTATTGCTAAATACTCACATTATTGGTAATTACTCTAAATACACTTAATAAGCTAAATACTCATATCCAATGCATTCACCTGTAAATATCAGGTGACATACTTTCTTTAATTGCTCGCGTGCTTCTTTTTGCTGCGCGATGCACTCTCACGTCAGTCAGAGCTTTGGTTCATTGTTTGTTTACGTTGTTCTGACATGAAACTTGAGTGCCGTAATTTGACTCTACTGCCTGGCTTTATTTACGTTTACCGCAAATTGCAAAGTGCAATTTGTGGTAGGTCACGACTGATATTTATGTGCGTTATGGATTTGAATATTTAGGTTACTACAGTCCTCTTCCCATGCGCCGTTGAAGCCACTACGCTCGCCGTCCCGACCGGAACAGTCTGCGTGCTAGAGGACTTCCTTGTTTTTGTCTGAGGAAGACTGCAACGGACCTCCGCATAGGCCTTTCTGGTCGAGTCCAGGTCGTCGATCGTCTCTTCCGGCAGCGGAAGACCGTCCTTTACGACCTTAGATATGTTTGGCTGCTTCTTAAGAGCAGGCAACATCTCCTTAATGAGGTCTCTCATATGAAGGAACCCCCTCTCCATGCGGGCCTCCACAGCCTCCAGTCTGTCCTCCAGGTTGGCTGGTTCAAGGACTGGTGGTGGGAGGCTCGCCCGAGCCTTCCCGGCAGCCGGTGCCAAGCGTGTTCACTCGTTCGGAGTTTGAAGCACTGGCGAGCGCAGCACTCGTAAACTCTTTCTGAAGGGGTTGGCTGCCACACTGTCATTTTCCTCCCTCTCCCCTACTATGTCTCCTCCACCGAGCTCCAGGGCCGGTGGAGGGGGAGCCGCCTCAGCAGCCGGCCAGGAACGTGCCCGTTCCGGTGTTTGCAGTACCGGCGAGCGAAGCACTCTAGACCTCCTCCCAACGGAATTGACAGGCGTGCTGCCCCTTCCCTCCTCTTCACCTACTACTACTCCTCCCTTCGTTTGATTTGTATTGTTCAATTCCATATTATATTGTTCAATCCTAATTCGGGCACGGGCTCGCGTTCTCGGACCACAGCCGAGGCAACCGCCAGCGTAACGCCTCCCGCTACACCCGTACCTATAGGGGAACCCTCCCCTTACGACCGTCCTTTCCCCTCTTCGAGCAGGCCCCGAATCACCAGCGACCTGTCTCCGAAGATTCCGTAGGCTTTTGGAGGAGCGTCCCCTGCACGCTCCCGCCTGACCTAAAGATCAGAGCGGGTGTTCTCCCTAGACTTGGGGTGTGCTACTCCCCAGGGCCGCAGCTCCTCGAGGTTACGAGCGCAGCAAAGAGGCGTGTTGGATCCCGAATCCCGCAGGCAGACGTTCACCTCAAACTCCAGCTACACCCCTCCTCGGCTCGCTGCATCGTCTGTGCAGGAGGATACACGACCGTCTCTGCCAGGTTCGGGTGAGAGTTCCGATTGCATAGTGACACCGATGGATTCGGTGCCTCTATGCGGCAGCAACCAATCCGCCCGACTACAATTAGCCAGAATCCCCTGGCAGAGACATGACCGTACCAGGAGTCTGTTACCAGCCGCCACCACGAGGAGGTTGTAGTCGCACTACCATCAGTGCACATAGTTTCGGCACGTACACCCAAGTGTTACATGTTATTCCCCCTATGTACCTGGTAGCTGACGGCCACCCTTAAGGATAGCAGCATCAGATATTATTGCACAGCCCTGGTTATTACATCATGCTGTAATGACATATCAAACTCTGCAAACACTGAAGTTTAAATTTTTTTTTACTGTTTTAAATGTAAAATAATATAACAATAATTTATAAATGCCTTTCGGGTACTGTCTCCATATAACGTTAATATTATAAAACGAGAGTGAGTCTGTTTATATGTAAGAGATAGTCTTGGGACTACTGAACCGAGGTTAATAAAATTATGGGCACCAATGGTGTTTGCATTCCCGAAGTGGTGCTGTTATCCGAGGCGTCCATTAACTGGTCCATTAAGTTAGACGGGCATACTGTAATATACCGAAATATATATTCCCCAAATAAAACATAATTGCATAAATTACCAAAGTCATCAAATAACATGCCCAATAACGTAAATAAAAATCTACGAGCTGGTGATACACAAAGTGCTGTGCATAATTTCCTGACCTACGTTAACGGTGGTGCGCGACACTTCCATTGCATATCAGTAATTACTCAATGGAAGGGTATACAACTAACTCAGGCAAAACAATATTACCTTTTATTCTTTTTACCGGCACACTGCACTAGGTAAACAAACAAGCACGTGACGGATCTACCAGTTCAAAGCGGAAATATGAACTCGCGCTGTATGATGTAAGTGGGCCAGCGAAGAATCACAAAGTATGCAATTTGAAACGATACTTTCTTTCCTAATAATTAATTACTAAAGGGGATAAGTTATTTAGCAATTGAGAATGTGACCAAAGATCATTAGTTTAGTAAGCACAATAATTGTATATAAATAGAGTAAGAAGCCATGTGAAGGTGTTAAGTCCGGTGATAAGTTTACCCAAGTTACGTCTTGTATAGTAGTGTTTATTCCTGCTGGGATGTAGACGGCTGTTGAGGCGTCGAAAGCAGTGCTGGGTTCGGCCGCGGTTCACTGTCCCTTTGCTGTACTGTCCTCAGATGGTGCGCTGTCGGTCGAGGACTGATGTTGTTGCCCCCGACTCTCTTCAGGTTTTTCTGAACACAGACAGGGCACCTAGGCTCACACCCGTAACAGAAGAAACCCTGTGGCTCCCTAATACAGTCTGTATAATAGTGTCCAGGCTGGTCACAATTCCAACAGATAGCAGTCTGGCTGCGTAGTGATTCGATGGTCGCTAGATGTTGTCCGTCCTCCGATGTGTACTCAGCTGGTTCCTCAATATGACCCGTAGGTGTTCCTGACAAATAATATTCCTCAAGTCGCGCTCTGTTATACATAGATGGCAGGGATGAACGTATGCGGGCTCTGGTGGTTTGCACTTCCATAAATAAAGCTCGAAGCTGTGCAACCGATGTAGTGCGGTGTAGACAAATGTGCTCTTGAATGGAAGGCAACAAGTTGGTCCGGACACTCTAGACGAACTCCATCTCCGTCATGGGCGCACGGAGCTGATTCCGAAGTCTGGTCATGTCTTGGCAATACGTGGAAAATGGCTCGTTAGGCCGTTGTCGCCGATTCAACATTTTTCGTCGGATTTCCACATCGTCGGTATATTCGCCCCAGTCGGATCACATGTTCCCATGGCGGTGATGGGTTCTGTCTTCGAAGCGTCCAGAACCAACTGTTGACTCCCCCCCGCACAATATGCGAGTTGTCGACGATCAAGCTGAAGTCTCCATCATATATGAGCTGCCATCTTTTGATAGGACTCGCTAAACGTCTTGGCCTATTATATCTTTGTTGACTATATCGTGGCGGGTTAGGTGAGTCATACTGGTTTTGTTGGTTATGTTGATAAGGCGGAATATACTGGTATCTCTGCTGGCTTGGGCGTACTGAAACGAAATCGGGTCCATGTTGTCCTCTCAGGTTGTCAAAGCTAGGTATTTCTCGAGAAGCGTTTGCCCAGGAGTCTGCAACCGCGTATGTTGTGGAGCCGGAGGCGCCTCTCCCGGACTTCGTGCTGCTGCTGCTGCTGACGCTGGAGCTGGCCTTGAGCTTTGAGCCTGTGGCTCCGACCTGCCAGTGGGTTGTGAGGATGGGACCATGTGTTCTCGCGCTGTACGACTTGTATTATATCTTCTGGGGATTGCTCCAGTTGCGGATACCTGATTAGCAAGTTCTTACTACTAGTTTTCAACCACTCCTGTAGACATTTTTGGTGGAATTCGTGTCCGCAGCTGGTCAGATTGGCGTCTAATGGGTTTTCGTCTTCCATGCAAACAATGCATAGACTAGATGACATTGCCGAGGCTCCCGGCGGTGTTCGTGCCATATACATGTTGCTGGTTACCCCAATATACCGTGAAAACAAGGAACGTTTCGCTGTCACAATATCTTATATCTTATATCTATAGGGTATAAAGTTCAGATTTCTTATTAAAATTACAGTGTGGTGCAATAAATAAAGAATAAAGGAAACGAGAGGCTGGATTATTAAAAATTGTTCAACAGAAATTATCTTACTCTAATGTTTAATTACCCTAACATTTTTATACCAAAATCATCTACTGACTGTAAGAAAACTTATTGTACTTTTTCCCATTAATACATCTCGTTAGATCAATTCCATTAACGCCTCATGAACAAGGAACTAATTCAAATATGTCATGGGCCAAAATATTTGCACTCCATTTACTGCCGTAGTACGTTGGACTAGCGTAGCCACCAACAATACTGTACTCGGTGCAAATGTCTCTTAAATTCCCAACAACGTTTTTATAATGATTTATATACCTATATATTTATTCATATTTGATTTTTGTTTTTTTTATGAATTAAAAAGGATCAACGTTTATAAAGTAACGAACTCACCCAAATTTTTCCTTTGATTCCCCTTTTATCTTTGTTTTGTTTTTAAACTATCCACTTTTATGTGTCCTTAATAAAACTTTTTCGTTTTGTAAATGTTTGTTTCATTTGTTTAATTAAAACTTTTCTGATTTTGTTCCTTTTTGTCAAACAGCAAAAAAATCGTTTTAATCATTACTGTGTACTAAGAATTGAGCTTGTTTTTAAATGAAATTAGATAAGTGCTTACCGTGCACTATGAAATGAATTTATCTTGCATGGAGAAATAAATTTGTAAAAATAGAATTTTATGTAATTAGATTTCTTAACATTGCATACAAATTTATACTTAGACTTTAGCCATATACTAGTAGAAAATATATTTGTTATTGGCGATGTTGGTCGTTCCTGTAAAAATTGAATGATTTGGTCGCCTTTTCCTCTTTTCTCAGGTTTTGAACTTTCTTCAAGTCTGCTGCAACTTGACCCAATAATTTCTGAATGGTTGTCTCTTTCGGGTCGACACCTGATGAAGTCAGAAACGTAGAGCGGAGTGTTGCTTGTTTCCACCATTGGTCTTTGGGCAGATTGCAAATCTTCGCGTAACCGTAAATATGCAGTTTGATTACAGGATATCCATACTCTCCCGGCGAGCTCCAAGTAGTAACAACGTCGTTCATTCTTCTCGCTATACTCTGCGAGATGAGCCCAATGTTCGACTGACATGTCGAAATTGGAAACAACTCGTCTAGACTATTTTTTTCCAAAGTACCGACCCGTGTAGTTGTTTGACTTAAAGATTGTGGAAAATGAACATCTGAAAAAAATTATAATTAATTATTATATTCATATATATATTTTATAATTTTACCTGCAACTACTATTGGAGTAGGCACAATCGTGGATGACGTGCCAGTGGTCGACGTGGTGGAATATGAGCAAGATGGCCCCGGTAAATTTTGAATGAATTTCTCCAGAATCCAATTTGATGTTTCCTCCGGGATTGCTTGTTCCGTACACATCGTGTAAGGTGGACCTTCGCGGAGCACGTTTGCAAAATCCGTCAACAAACAATTCTCTAATTCTATCTTCTGCTCCTTTAGGCCGTTTAATACGTACGACACCCCTTGTTGCATCATATAGAGCACCCTCTTCGCTGCAAATTGACGTTCCCGAAGAGCTTGCATCTGAGTCTTCTTGATAATTTCCATAAGATTTAATAGAATCCCGTCTGTCCAAATCACTAGAAGAAATGCCATTATCGACATGTTTTCGTTTTCGTCCAGTCACTGTTGCTCCAAAATCACATCTTCGATATTCCGCTTCTTCTTCAAAATCGGACAAGCGTTTGATGTCGCTTTGCGCTTCTTCGATGTCGACTTTTGTTCGTTTTGCTTGAGATTTGCACTCGTATCGTGATTGTTCACTGTCATCTCCTGAATATCTATAAAAGGGTCTGCTTGAGTCAGAGGTATGTCTGTAACTTCTGCTTGTGGCTCTGATTGTACTATATCCTCGTCGTCGCTTATTACGTTGTTGCAAACTTCCATTTCCTTTGGTGGAGATTTTAATGAAATTCGTTTTCTGTTCAACATCGACATTTTCTTCACTTGTTAAACTATAACAATAACTGCACTTGCTTAGACTCGTAGAAACACTATCGATCTCACTATCACTTTGCATTTGAATGAAATATGCACAGAGCACCAATTTATAACACGCAACGGTAAAGATTATAACACCTAACGACGACGACGACATGCAGCAAAGCTAACCGTGCGATCGGGCGAAGCCCATGATCATGCACATGGTTGTGTAGCAGAGTTTTAACTCAACCCATCATTATTACGACGCAACAAAAATATTATCAACCACCACTATAAATAAACAGCAGCAATTAAAGAAAACACAAACTTTTATTTACTTTGAAGCACCTTACTCTTTGAATGTTTAAAAAAACTGATGAGAGTAATCAAGTGTCCCTGCTTAAATGAAATGGAAATAGAAAATGGGAATTTTCACTTTTTCTTTATTTCATTTTCTCGTCTTCGTCATCAGGCAGCATGTAAGAAGAGGAAAGAAGTATTGTCAAAATGGTTTAAAAAATAGTACCGTTACATTATGACTGGTAAAAAATTCCGTCGCAGCATCTTTTTTTCCTAGATTTATGGAAACCCGCAATCGTTCCCGTTTTTTCATGATTAAGTTGCATACAAGAGAAATATCCATTAATATTCAATAATTAATTAGAAATATTAAATAATTAACTTTGAACTTACCTCCAAGCTGACGCCATAATTATGAAAAAAATAATTCTTTTGAAAATTTCACTTTCAACCTATCTTAACGGCGACAGCATTAAGAAAGACAGCCGAATTTAAGCGTGCTAGCAGCAAATAGGGTCTAATAATATGTAAGTCCCACATGCCTAACCACTAACACCTTAAACTCCGCCTAATGACACTAGTTTACAAAAATTTGAAAAATTTGTGCCCCTGGACAATGAATAGTTGTTTCCGAGGTAATTTTCCCCGCTGAAACCGAATCCGGGCTCAGAATTGCTCTATCACGTCAGGTTTTTAAAATATTCTAACCAAAAAGTGCAAAAAAACACTGTCTTTTGACATATTTGAGGTTATGTAGCACCGCGGTTTTTCAAAGAACTATGTGTCGGATCTTATAGTACAAGTCTTCATTTTTCAAATGCCGTTGAGTTTTCATGTTATGTTTCCTTTTCATGTTCATGAATTTCTCGGTGTACGAAAACTTTATGGTCACTTTTCAATAGAATAAAATTAAATAAATGGGGCATTTCACGCGAAGCGGACAGCGAAAAAAATTTCATCCGGGCCATTTTGTTGTCGGTTATTTGGGAAATCCATGCTCACCGGCAACCAACAGATGGCTGCATGGGGACATGGATTGGATTGAGGGTTGTGAGAGCCCTGAATAAGTCTGGGCACACAACCAAGGGATTAAGGAAGGTTATGGGAAACACCGGGTTGAATTCATAAGGATTTCATAACATTTCAAATTCGATAGAATAAGTCAAATCAAATTCACTAGCAAACAAATTAAGAACATATTTCAAATTTGGGTACTTATCCGGGTTGGTGGGCTAATTTTATCCTTCCAAATTTCCACGTTTTTTCCACTATATAAAAATTTACATAGGTCACTCTTCACTTGATCAAGGTTAAACACATACTGTCCCTTCATGCTCGCCGGATCCAAAGAAGAATTTTTTTAGCGATGCGAACAATCCTTCGATTCACAGCTTCACTGGTTCTACGAGGTGCTTGCGTCTTGTCACAATATTGGTAGTTTTATGTTTTTCAAAATGCTTGTTTTTAAGCATGGCCGGTGTGCAACTTTTGTTTTTGTTTCCATGTCACTGTCCACAGAGCTTTAAGGGGTTATTCCGGGAAAAGAAGGGTATTTTTTTTGAAGGAAGAAAAAATATTTCAAAATGGACATTCAGTGCACTTTATTATTAAACAAAATCTTTCCGCTCCACATTCCGGCTGCATAAATACATGATTTTGCTCCCGCGTGACTTGTAATATAATCTGGAAAGTACATTTTATGGGAATCTGAAATTAAGCTTTTTCCCGTCAAGAAGTTTTGTGCACCTTTACAAAATTTATGGGGATGTAATCTTCTATTGTGCAAAGTTATGCGAATTAATTCTACTTGTTTACCAAGAAATAGGTTTTTTCTTTGTTTTTATTTTACACGACTCAGGTAGATCCGTTGTCGTGTTATGTCTATTTGACTGAAGTTCAATATATATAACTCACGTGAGCAGGTGACTTTAGCTTGCGTGAACTTAGCACATTCGCACGATCAACCTTCAGCATGGTATTTGTAGTGCTGAATTTCTAAAATGCTTACAATAAAACATTATTGAATAGAAATTCATACCTAATTACGACGGCCACAACAAGTGACATACCATATACATATATTTTGGCACATAAACTTTTTCTTTCTTTCTTTCTTTCTTTAAAACAGAACTAAATTAAACCGCATCCATAATATATTGAAGCTATTGCCACTTGAACTGTTTGTAGTGGTTGTTTATAACTATTTAGTTAATGCGGGCTTAATTAATTTTTATCACTTTCCAAAACATAATCAGTTTTCTTGTTACGGGCTTTGATTAAGGTGTCATGCTCAATCAGGAGACAAAAAATTTGTATAAAATAATATTTCAGTATTTTATCACGCCCCCCTTCGCATCAATAATTGCTTGAATTCATCTAGGCATGCTTTCAATATTTTTTCTGCAGTTTTCTTTTAGTCCTGCGTCGTTGTGCCATACTGATATTAGTTTGTTTAGTTGTTATTATTTCTGGCGCAATTTAATAATTCCCACAGGTTTTCGAAGGGATTCATGTCTGGTGAATTTCCGGGCCACGATAAAACTTGAATTTTTGTTTCGCCAGGTAAGCTGTAACGGTTTTTGCTTTATGGCATGGGGCCGAATCATGCATAAAAGACATATTCATTTTTTGGGAATATAATGTTATGTGTGCGCGTGAATGCAACGTAAACTTGAAGCAAGATGTTCAAGTGGCACTAGTACAACTAGGGTACTTATCCGCCGTTATTTCGTGGTGCTCTTGCCTACTGGAGTCCTTTTTATCCTTCCTGCGACCACAACCGAGACTAGGTTTGCGGGGATGTACATGAGTAGTACAGCGTGCAATTCTTCCTCCCACTATAAGTGGGTTGGATGAATTAAATTCGTTCTTACACGAATTTTAGAATTTGAGATGAATTACCTATTTCTTTCTTGTCCCCTTTTTTGTCCTATGCCACTGTTATTGTCTACCGCCTGGTTTGACTAGTTTGCCCGTGTCGGTGGGGCTCTAATGCTCTTCGTTCACGATAAAAAAAAAGTTAAATCCCAATTGCTTTTCGTTTAATGCTCCACTAATAGATGGTAATATTCATTGTCTTCAGGTATCTTGGCTTCTTTATATGTCAATAAGGCTGCGTAACGTGAGCCCACCCTAGTACGATACATAATTATTAAATTTTTAAGCTAGGCGGTTGGCACCATAACTCCTGGTGACACGGAACGGATGTTTCATCTTGACTAAAGCAAGAAGAAGGCATACTCGTTCCGTGACAGCAGAAGCACCTGGTCGACATCCATTTAAGGTAAATTCTTCATTTTTACAAAATTGTTTCCAAAATTGTCCAAGTCATCCTCACTTGGATAATTTCCTTACCAGCATAATACCTTTCAGCCACTGAATTGGGAAAAGAGTGACGAGTATAATTCGCTGACAATTTTCTGGCCCAAAGAGTCTCGCTGGTAAGCGATAACCTTTTTTTAAAGCTGTCTGAAGTGGCGCTAGAAATTTTATTGGAGCTCTCATAATAGAGTGCGCCATAACACCTTAAAATTTTTCAATTTTCTGCGTGTAGCAGATAGTTCAATCATAACAGGTAATTTCTTGACAGCTCAATAGTCCATAAATTTGACTTAGGGATCTTATTTCTAACAGCTTGTAGACAAATTGAGGCTCATATGGCATTACGTACAGGAAATATCGGTATATCGACAGGGAACAGTATCAGTAATAGTATTGGATCATTACTTGCTGATGAGGCAAGCTCCGGATTCCTTGCATCATTGTATAAAAATGGTTTCGGTTCACTTTTGGGATATTTAGAACCAAATGTAACTGATACCGATCATGCTCATCCAGTTCATCGTTCACATCATCCAAAAGAGCCGCAAACAGTCGTCCAGAATTCATAAATATCTGGTAAAAATTTAGGCGATTCAATTGATGTTTACGAAGGTCTTTGCGAATCACCAAATATTTGGACATTGCCCGTATTACGCATATTGGGATCACGTTGCTCACCATCGGCATCTGTTAGTACAACTGATTCATTACTCTGCGGATCAACTGCAAGCGCTGTTAGTAATGTTATGGCAGCCAATATATGTTAGAGAAGTTCACTAGTCCCTTGTTGAACAAGTTTATTTTTTAAAGAAACGTTTCACTTGCTTTAATTTCTTTTATTGGTTACTTTTACACTTCTTACTTCTTCGGTTCTTAACTTAAAACTTTTCTACATAAGTCTCACTTAGAACTTTCATAACTAAAAACTGTCTCACAATAGTTTTACGATTAACTTCGTTTATTTCAAAACTTTTCCACAATCCTTTTACTTTTTCTGGAGGCCTTACCTCTGGTGGGGGATCACTCCAGTTCAACAGCAGAACACTGATCTTTACGAGATTTCACTAACAACTGTGCTCTTCGTCTGCTGTCCGATTTACTTTTATCTGTAATTTCCCTCCATGTATCTATTAGAATCGATTTTGGGTCAACCAATCATAACCTTCGTTGGGTTGTGTAAATAGGAAGAAAAGTGAAATTCTTATTTTTCCTATTCAGGCATTGCGTCAGTTAAAGAAATTGCACTAGCCCCATTCGCATATGTAGCACATGTGCAATGCTATTACTTAAGATGCACAGCTGGCCATGCCTTCAATTGCGGCAGGAGTTTTTGTTTTGTTTAGTTTACAGTCAGCTGAGCCGCATGAATAAGTAATGAGTTAATTCAATTGTGGGAGGTAAAGATTTAGAAAGTAATGAGTTTTATTCGTTTGAATTTGGGCGACTCATTACAAATGCAAGGTGTCGTCGCGAGTGGCTAGTCTGTGGTGACAAGGAGATGACGGTATATGCCCAGTTTGTAATCAGACTGCCACCTAATACCTTCCGTAAGTAAAGTTTAAAATTTAAACAAAATTAAATTGAAATAAGAAAAGAAGAGATAAGGTACATTGGACGGTAGTGTCACAAAAAATATAATTCGTATCTAATGTATTTCAAGAGGCTTTAAGTTAACTTTTATAAAAAAAAATCTGTTTAGAATTTTCTACCAAATTTTCATAAAAAGGTTTCATATTTTCAATCTTACATTTCTATTGTCAGCCTAATCGTAATATTCTAAACACTCGGAAATGTTCCAAATGAAATAACAGTAGATATAATTAGTTCGGCAAATTTTTTTTGGTCAGTACATACCGGAAATTTTATTTAGCCTACTGACTAAGTTATACCCTGTAGTGAATCTTTTAAAGAAAAAAGCAAAAGAAAATCAGTTTGTTTATGTACTAATTTTCTATTTACGAACTATGTAAATGATTGGTATTTGAGGTTATCGACCGAATACTCCAGGCAATTAGGTGGTGCGCATAATATAAATACATTAATGTTGTTGGTCAGTAATGTTTAGGGAGGAGTAGTGAAATTTATAGACATAGTTGTGATTAGTTTTTTATTGATTATTTATTATATGGTTTTTTATTCATTTAAGTATACGCAACGGAGCTATGAAAGTTGGCTTATTGCGCCCCAGGGAATAATGAAAAATAAAAAAAGGCAAACCAATAGTTTGAGAGGTAGAACCTAAATTAAAAGCAGATAATTTTGTATGACTTCTATTGCCCTAAGTATCGTTAGATTAATTAAGAGTAAGGGATAGTTTGTATCTTGTAATATGATCAGATAGTAACCAATAATTACTAGGAATTATAAGTTGAATTAGATCGCTGTAGGTAACCGTAAGTCAAGTTTATCAGAGGAATTAGCTTGTTTAAATTAAGCTTTAAGGAAATTTTCTATTTTTGATTGTTACTTAATTTAATTTTGTTGCAGTATCCTTATAGGTTGGGCCTGTATCCTAGTCAGGTACAGGGGTAGAGTGGGTTAGATGCCTGAACTGTCGAACAAGGGGGTAAATTTTCTTTTTTGCATTTTTCATGACAGTTCAGCACGGCTAGAAGTAACAGGTGACATCAGGCCTGTTGTTCTTCGTGTTATCTGTTTCTCTCGTTTTTCCTTAATTCGTGGCAGACCTGAAAGACGGATTCCACAACCTTCTTTCATCACAGGCACGCGAATACTGTTGTGGTGTGTGATTTGATGTCCAAGAACCCGACCCCAAACCGACGAGCTATGCACGTGCTGCCAGCTAGGCGTGCCACCTGGACATCACGTTGCACATACACGCGCACACATTACAGCTGAAGCCAAAATGATGGAATGTTAGCGTCGCTCTCTAACAATGTCTCTGACAATGTTTGCGAGAGTTAATTGATGCCCATACGCACTTTTACTAGTTAATTTTGCAAGAGCTGTGGATCGGAATTAGTGCGTTAGAAATTTATCCAAGCTAGGATGGCTTAGATAAATTGGAAAATTTATAAAGAAAATTTAAAACTTACCTCCTGTGGCTAATCGTCTCCTGGCAGCTGTCACGGAATGTCTGCTTCTTCTTCTTGTTAAAGGTCGTAAAGAGACTTATATTGAAATGTTTGTTTACCTTTTCCAGTCTTCCTTTGTCTAGTTCCGATGTTGTTTGGCCCACTGAAGCCGTTTTTCCTTTATGGTTTTCGTCGATTTCGGTTTTTTTGCTGGACGGCGAGTTTGGAAACCTTGTTTTCTTAACCTCCGACGAACAGTTATGTCTGATATTGACACATCAGCTTCTTGGATTAATTTGGTCTCTGCAGGTCTGACAGTTGCCTGGGAAACATTGCAATTGTTGCTATTTGTCGCTGAGAATGCGAAGTATGAAGTAGCAATGATTGTATTTAAACAATTTTTGCTTCTGGAATGTCTTTTTCCTTACCCATAACCTCAACAATGTGTCGCTTATTGAAATAAATTTAAACACAATAAAAAGGAGGTATATTTTAATGTTATTTAACTCACAACATCATCGAAAAAGTTGAAATATTAAAAATTTTCAAGTGATCATAATAATTTGATCACCCACTGTCGTAGTACTGTGTTGTGGTACAAGTGGGAGAATTCATGTACCCATGTCGCCATTGAATATCAAAATAACAAGACGGTACCCAACCCATTAATTCCCTGGCACCTTTATTCTATTAAAAAAGAGAAATATAGAAATTTTTCTCCCCTTTTTTTTGCTTTTATATATATTTAATATAGTATTCATTTTATAATATATATATATATATATATATATATATATATATATATATATATATATATATATATATATATATATGTCAACCAACTGTAACTTAAAGTTAATTTAGCCACATGAATTTCCATGTCCACTACACTCACCACGTGCGTGGACGGATTCCTCTCTGGTTATCTTACCACGCATCCTGAAAGCTTAGAACCTATTACGCTGGATATTCCATACTCGTGGAGGCTTGATCTGCTTTCCGAAAATGCTCGCTTTCTTCTTTTCTTCTTGCAAAATTCGTTAATAATGTCACAGCGTCTTTATTGGCGCGTACTGGATCATTTGTGTCCAAATAAAAATTTATTTCCACTATAACCACCAAACACCACTTTTCCGACTTAACACCTCGTGAATCAAATATCTGCTATTCGTTGAATGCATTAATTTTTATTGAAAAAAAACCCAAAAAACTGCCAACTGCACCTGACTTGCTTCACCCAAAGTTGCTGTCAGAAAGAAAGCACTATCACCCTCTTGACTTCCTCCAACCGGTCTTTTGCAGAATCCCCCTACATTTTTACACGTACACTTTTCTTACGACACGTTTGTTCGAACTTGCCAGCCGACATCTGTCTGTTAACCTCTAAGTTGTGGATGCTTAAAACAACAACATGACGGTGGTTGTATTAGCTGACATTGTCTTGGAATAATTAATACCGCAGGCACTTTATCCAGCTCACATAACAACTGTTAAAAAAGGTATGGGAGAATCGAATGATGTGGCAATAGGTTTGTATTCAAAGTTACAAAAGTTCTAACAAGGTGTCATAAATATTCTGTGATATACACTTATAGCCCTTTCGAGAACAAAAGGAGACAAAAAGAAAAGGCCATGAAAAATAGCTTTCCACAAACTACGAGTGCACACCATTGAAATCATGTGAGATTATTGCAGAGCTCCTCTTCATTTTATTGCACAAATGTATATCTACTCAAATGGTTCACACAATTAAACAACACCTCATTGTGAGGACCCCGCCCACCGACGTAGCGATGACATGGCCGCCCTAAGAAGGACGACGAAGAGAAAGAGAGAGAAAGAAGACCTAATTAAAGCTCACATAAAATAATTTTATTTTTTTTAGAAGAAAACCGAGTTACCCCCCCCCCCCCCCCCCCCCCCCGTAGGAGGGCACACGGCCAACTAGCCGAAGGCTAGCGCCTATTTACCCCTTTAGAATAGGGCTCGGACGGAATTATACAAAATAAAGCAAAAAAAACTATATAGAGACTGACTATACTGAGATTGAATTATATGATACTTATAATTTAATTTTACAATGCAAACTTAACTCGACTAAATCAGATTATTACATGTTTTTTTTTCTTCAAGGCTGGAAAATGCGCATTTTTTTCCTTGTTACAAAAAAATAGAAATTGAAACGAAATTATTGTAAGTGGTTTTCCCTTTTTTCTTATTCTACGGTACTACATTTTCAATACTTCAATATTTATAGCAAAAAAAAACCAAACATCAGTTATAAATTCATAAGCTAAGCCCAAAGATATTACTTGATCTAACAATTAAAATCTAAGTTATACGTTAATTTTGAAATTGTGCTGTAATGACACTTTTAACTTCGTTTTTATTATTTAATGAAATATATAAAATGGTAAAAAGTTTCTAGTGAATGGACATGTATATATATTATGTAAAAAGAGTAGGTTGCAGCTAATTTTGCGCAATTTTGTTGTTTAAAAAAAAACTATAAGTCCATTATTTGAAGACACCCATTATTAACATACACCGAGTGTTTTTAATTCTTCACATAGAATTGTCCAAAAGTTTCGGTTTTTCCGTTTTTTTCCTTTTGTTTTATAAATTTTTTTATTAGCGGAATTTAATTGATTTGTTCATACACCACCTTTATGATTGATAATCATTTCCGACTATATTGCACTAAAAAAGTCTTGCTATGTTTGCACTAGTAGCTTAATTTGCAAAGGTTTTGATCAATACAAGATTTCAGTTGATTACGGTTGTAATTATAATAACTTTGTCACGTATCGTAATATTGCTTATGCTTCTCGAATAAAAGCCTTTTTCTTTTTTTTTGTTTCGTTTAAATGTACCTCACTACTAGGTATATTGACTAAAATTAGCCCAGCAAAATAAAACAAATCCTGTAACCAACTATATTTTAGAGTACCAAAAAACTTTTTTCAATTAAATCCTCTCTTTATTTCTACACTGCAAAACTTTTTCTTACACCTTAATTTCTCGCGTGCCAGTCCGAAAAAACTTCAAGCCAACTCTAACCAAAAAATCAACTCGACCTCATGCCGACCAAATCCCTCCGGATGCTTTCTCCGTTCCCCTCCAATATGGCGTTTTTCATTATAGCCATTTAAACATTTGAAAAATTCTTGCATGTGCGTGTTGACTAGTAACTCCAACGTCACAAGACTGAATGAAGTCCAACTACCATCACTTTTGGCCAAGAGGCTTGGGGTGATGGGCGTTTATTTGAGAGTATTTTTCGCAAACGACTCGCTTCAGAGGTGCTTTCGATTTTATTACAGAAGCTCTCCCACGAGGATCGTTTTGCTTTCCTGATCAGTCTCTTAAATTTTTTAGGCATTCTTTATAAGAAGTCCAGACATTAGTTCTTTTCGCTTAGTTGAAAAGCTAACGACACTCCGTCCTTAGGGTCATGATTGCACTCGACCACCACGGTGGTTTGAGCTTACCTCTGGGGACCCTGTCGGGGAAAAAAATATGCGTCGCCGCATTACATTACGTCAGGGTGTCCATCACCTTGTCAAGGATTTGTCTGTTTCCAATTATAGGTGGGCCTGACAGGCAGACAAGTGCTGAGAGCCATCCTGTAGAGGTCCCAGTTTGTTCTGAACCTGTTTTTATAAGGAGAGTATATCTGCTTGTAGAGTGCTATCCGAAATTCTATGTAGGCGTGGTTGGAAAAGAATGGTTTCTTGGATACTTTCCACTCTGTTATAAAGTGGGCGGATTGTTCCGAGACTATCGTAATGTCCAGAACTTCCCGTCTAGTTAGTAAAGGTGGGTTCTGCACCCAAGTTACAAATCTGAACGTTAGTTCCAAGAATAAAATCAAAAAGTAACTCACCTCTTTCGTTGATGTCCGAGCTGCCCCAGACTGTGTGGTGTACGTTGGTGTCCGCTCCGATCACCAGCCTCCTCTTTTGTATAGTGGCTTCTTTGACGACATTCCTGAGTGTTGTACCAGGGATGTTCGCCACATCGTGCGCCATATAACTGGAGGTTATCCAAATACATATTGTGGGGTTTAAGCTCCAGTGTGGCTGTTATGTTGTCCTTATAACTGAACTGAGGAAGGATAAGAGCATTAATATCATTCTTAATGAGTATACATGACCTTGGTTTACCTGTACCTTGTATGTAAAGGAGCTTATACCCCTTCATGTTGAGTCCGCAAACCTTGTCTCTGACGACCCAAGGTTCTTGGACTAGGATTAGTTCTTCTCCTCTCTGTGCTAGACGAAGGAGAAGAGCTGCGGACGCTGCCTTTGAGTGCTGAAGGTTAACTTGGACCACTCTTAGCATCACTGTGGTTTGGTGAGGAAACCTCTACCACAGTGATGTCAGCAGTCCCCCTTCGTTGCTGGCATCTTCGTCGGTCGTAGAACCCAGAAATAGGTCCTTCAACTCTGATCCGGGATCAAGAAGAGTGTCAACTTCCATGATGGAGTTGAGTTGCGCATCACCATCTTCTGGTGAGGGAGTGACAACGGCAGAAACTGTCGTTGCGCTGTTCTTCTTCCTTCTCCGCGGTAGTGCTTGTGGAGGCTGCTGAATTTTCCTTTGTGTTACTAGCAGTTGACGTCAATCAGGGTCACGACCTCCGCTTGACATTCATCTGTCAGCAAGTGCTTGAGGAGGATGGGGGATGGCAATCTGGGGCTGTGGAGAGTTGGGCGGAGGGGGGGGGGGGTCGAAAGGGGAGTGCCATTTCTGCTCGTGGTCGCACAACAAAAGAAAGAAATCATGCCTAGGACGGGAAAGGCGGGACGAAACAAAAAAGGAAAAACTTTGAAGAGAAAACAAACAAAAAATAAATAAAACGCCAAAAGGAACTTGGGAAGCTAAAGCTAAACATTAAAAAAGGAAAGAGAAAAAAACAGGAAGAAGTACTGCGACAGACTTAACGGGGATCGTTGGGTGGGTCTGATGGAGTGGATCCCCTTCACTTGGCCTATGCCCCATCCGCCCTTGCATCCAGGGGGCCTACGTCATCTGGATGCATTTGCGGAAAACCTGAAAAGAGAGAGAAACCACTCACTCTTTCGGGAGGGCACACCCCATCGATGGAGTCATGACCACTTTATGGAAAGTAAATTTGCTTATTTATAGGGATGTAAGGAACTTAATCAACTGTAAAATTACTAACGAGTATGTAAGCGCTTTACAAATCTTAAAGTAAAATTTCATTATAATTAGTAGTCGGTTAACTTTTCAGTAAGAAAAGTTACTACATAATTAGTCTTGAAACGTTTTACTTAAAACGTTTTATTATTGCTATAATGTAAGTAAAATAGTATCAAATTATTACTTGATAATAAGTAATCCAATCTTTTTGGGAATTTGGTAGGATATTTTAGGAAATAAAAACAAAAATTTATAAAGATGTATTTAATAAAAAATAATATGTACATTGTTTCTTCTTTCTTAAACATTAGTTTTTTTTCTTTCTTTCTTAAACATTAGTTTAAATGAAATATAATATTTCATGATACCGTTCGATATTCTACTGTGTTATGATACCATCATTACAAATAAAAAATATTCAACCGAAATTATGTTTAACATAATTCTTTAAAAAAATATTTGTTTCAAAATTGAATGATTCAAAGAACAAGTGTTACATTTCCACCTAACAATCGATTTTTATATTATTACAAATAGATTACTACAATAAAATTTTTGGTAAATAAAAAGCTTCAAGCATTTCTTCTAAAAATGTAAAAAAAAACTATTAACAGCATACATTTCATAATTATTTTTGCAATTTTGTGATTAGAGATATGACTTTGTTAAGTGATAATACATTTCTTTTCAAACTTCTAGTAGCGTTTGGACAAATTTTGCAAAAAAATCTCTGAATAAATTCTAAGGATAGTGATGCTTCCCGCGGATATTTAATATTTAAAAGAAAATACATTGAAATTACTTGTTGGACAGCTTCCAACAAGTCAATGTTGCTATCACATCTTGTTGCCGATGAGACAATAGAACAAGAACTGAAAGAAGCAATAATACACGTGCGACCATTTATTGAATACTATTGCATAGATATTGCATCGCATTGAATTGTATGATTGTATTTTATCTTGATTCCCGTTAAACATCAGATTTTACCAAAAAAGAATGGAAAAAGTTCTATACAGTAGTGAAGAGTTACTATAAAATAAGGAATTTTACTTTATTATTTAGTCCATCCATCATCACAGACCAGTCTCACATGAAATTCCTTCTTTCGTTGTATTTTTTGCAAGTAAGTTTCGCAGGGAAACAGTAATTAAAAACAAGCTATTACCTAAAAACATTTAACTTTACATTAATCTGGCGAGGAATTGCATTTTATAAAGTATGATAAAATATATTTTGTTGAAAAGTACACTTTTTCAAGTAAAAATACTTTTTAACTGCAGTTTTACTACCGCTTAATATATATTCCTTTACATGTTAAGTTATTTAGCTTAAATTAATGCAAATTCTCTACTTTCCTGTGATAAAGTGATATTTTTACTTGTTTAATATGTTATTTACATAATAAAATGTAAAATTTTACTAGATTACTTAAGTACTTTTTAACAAATTTCTGAGAGTGTAGCTTGCTACTCTAAGCTCTTTATGTCGGGAAATTTAAATTTTACAAAATTATAGATCGGTCAGATAATCTAATTACAAATTCCCTTAAAGGTGGGGCCACGGGGGAGATGTATTCCGGTCAACAAATTCGTTTATATAGATGGGAAAAAAACGTTAGAAAAATAATGCGCATCATTAATGAACTCCATATTTTCTTTCAACTTATAATTGAATTTACGCGTCACTCCGTGGCAATAACAACGAAGAGCGTCTATACTCAGACTAGAAGATATATACCTGTAATTAATATGAATCCATCTAAATTGAAAAGTGCTGATCCAAAGTTCTACATACTAATGTGAGAGAATACAGATTAGTTGTACCTACTAGTTAAGTTCTATAATTTCGGGCCTATGTAATCATGTTTTAACTCTAGTGTCCCCTATAGCATTAATGTAGAGTATCAACGAATTCACCAAAAAATATTAATTTATAAATTCATGAAAACTTCTACACAAGGAATGGAATATTTTATTTTTACATATGGGATGTGAAGAAGTAGTTGTAAATGTCAAATTGGCATAGTTCGTTATCTGGCGTAAAGTTTTTTCTGCACGGTTTGCATGCCTTATTCAAAGGAGATTGCAGAATAACATCAAGAGTTGAATAGGTTTTTGCAGATATGAAACTACTTCACGGTGTTGTAGCAGCAACCGTGAAAATGGCCCTAAAATTGCATCAAGACCACTTTTCTAGTTCGGACGAGTATTTAGATCCTGCTAGTTTATACGATACAATTACTTCACATTCAAAAGATTTAGAAATATCACTATGTGGCGAAGTGCAATGCTTAAAGGAGCTGCAAATTTATTGGCTCTACGTCATGTAATGGAGGACGAATCCGATGAATATAGGATAATTCGTCTCACCAAAAGTTTCCTTAATTTTCGGGTAATTAAATTAAATCGCGAGTGTGTTCGAGGCCTCTGGGCAGGGCAACAACAAGAGCTAATATATTTACGTAATTGAACGAGGTAGGTAGAACGAGGTAACTAATTTAGGAAAAAGCTCAACAAATTTGTCATCTAATATCTTTATATAAGACACAAACGCATCATTTGGTACAATGAGATGGCAGCCTTCATAAGTTTTGTTTTTAATTAGGGTACCAAACTCATTCAATGTTCCCTCTTGTAAGCCTTTTTCGCAGAAGTGCATTGCTCGACACTTTTTTAGCAAATACCCAGAGAAGTAATAAAAAGCGTTTTGTTCGCCAAAATCAAAGTTTTGATAATCCTCATTATTTATGTCTAATATACATTTATTGCTTTCACCTCAACTTCACAGTTGCCTGACTTGGTCAATTCTAATAAGTCCATCGCTGATAGCTTTTTAAACGCTCTGGTAAATTGCACTGGAGTTGGGTTACGGCAATCTCCTCCTTGTTTCCTTATCGTTCCAAAATATAATTCAAGGCAGTCTTGATTCAGCCTCCTTGTAAAAATGAATTTCATTGTTTTTTCATTATTTAAATCTGTCCACAATTCTTTCAAGCAAGCAATTGATAAAAGCCAACCACTTAGGCACTTAATAATGGCTGTTTTGTCTTTACCGGTTTTATCTTCAACAGTCATACTCTTTATTGTCCGTTCTATTCGGAATAAAACTTGCATCTGCTCTGGAGATCCCTCGTATTTCGAAGAATTGAACATATCAAAGACAGTATCAAAAACTTCAATAAATTCAGCTGTTTCAATGGCCTCATTTGGTATGACTTTTCCTGTCGCGAGAGTTCTTAAACCTGCAGCCACCGTTGAACTCATGAGTTGGGTAGCCAATTTAACTTTCATTTTTTCAAAATTATTAGGCGCCATGTGTGCTCGAGTTATCTTATGGGCAAGTTTATAATCACATTTTGAATCTATTTCATAAAATTGCTCTACATGTGAAAAATCGGTTTTCTTATTGCCATCAAATTTTATAACACTTTTCTGGAAGTTATTTCTTACACTTTTCAGTAAATGAGAGGTATCAAACATATAATGTAATTTAATGACCTCTTTTCCAGTTATGTCAATCTCAAAATAGGGTTTCTCTGGAGATATTACCAAATTTTTTGCGTTCTAAGCTTAAGTTTTCGTGGGCGGGCTATGCAATGAAATTCGCGACCCCGTTTGAGTTGCTTTAGTTTCCTGTTGCTTAAACTGAAGTTGACTTTTTTACCGACTTTATTGTTGAGCTTGTACGGTAATTCGTTTCCGTATTATTCTGATTTGGGTGTTTTTTCATAATTGCCAGGCAGGCAGTATTTGCGATGCCCTCGTTGGACGATGTTTTTATCGCGAATAAGTTTTCCTTGCTAAAGAACTTATTTACTTCATTTTCCTATTATGACCAATTGAACCAAAATTTTATAACAAAAAATTAACACTAGGAAAGTGGAAGGAAGGAAAACAAAGGAAGTTAAAAGGAATTTTACATGATTTGGATTGATTAAAATAAAATGTTAGAATAAAAAAAGAGAAACAAAAAAAAACCTTTAGTGGTTGATTTTTAAAATATAACTTTATAAGTTAAGTATAGTGTATCTGAAAATATACTAAGGAAAATTTTTTTTTTAATAATTAATAAGTGTATAATATTTTACAATATCATTAAGAAATCTACTGTTGTGTATTATCTGGGTTACGTGGGTAACAAACACAAAATGTTTATCTACTTACACTTTTATTCCGTTACTGATTTACACCTTAACTAAAACGTAGTTAATTTCACTTTATTTTATTCAAAATTTATATCTTAACCATGTTCCTAATATCACTTTATTCTATTCCAAAATTTATATCTTAACTTCCAAAATTATACCTTAAACGTAGTTAATTTCACTTTATTTTATTCCAAAATTTATATCTTAACTACGTTTCTAGACCGAACATATTTTTATTCACCGCTTTCCGATCAGACCCGTCACTTTTCGCGTTTTAAAACCAGAATCTTGTCAATTAATTAATTCATGACCACTTACCTGTTTATCCCTTTTGGTCGTGTGTGTGAGAGCTTTTTCCTCTCACTTACTGGCTTCAACAAGTTCAAGCACCGATAGACCTTGAGCAAGGCGATGTACTTATCGGAATTTGATTGCGAGACGCTTTTAGCCTGAGAACTTTGATTCTTATTCAGGTGCTTCGCCATCATTTTCCATGTACTTTCGACTTGTTTTGTTTTCCAGGAAAATTTACCCATTAGCCACTTCGTGAAAGAGGATATGCAATTTCCTCTGGAATTTGTTTACGAAGTGGCTACTTGCTGGTAAATTTTTATTTTATTTGTTTGTGGTCATATCCGTTGTTGTTGACAAAAATATCCAGCATCGGATTTCGGATTTGACCTGTAACACTACTATATCATAATAATAAATTCGTCAATGTAGGCTCTAAAGGTCAATGGCATGGTAAATTGAAAAAATGGTTCAGTGGCAATAACTTGTGGTAGGCCAACGCGTTATCACTTACTCCACCGATGACAAAATACATAAATATGAATTTGTCGTATAAAAAATTTTAAAAAGATTTTAACATAGGTGACATTAAAACCTATTCTAGGCAATAGTTTAACCATAGAAAATGTGCAAGAGGTCATTAACCCTAGTGCGTTGCCTCTGAAATTGAGTGGGGTAGGTAAGTAATAAAAAAAATAGTGCTATTGCAATTAGTTGTGAGAATAAGGAATCAGTAGTAGTTTTTTCTAGGCAAGTAAACGAGAAACTAAGTAATAAATTTGTAGTTCAAAGTGTTGAAAAAATTCAAATTCTTTTATCCGGGATTGGTAGTAGTAATTTATATAAAGTCTACATTTAAGAGTTAATGATGATAGTGATTGTAAACAACTTGTTGATCAACCAACCAACATTCAAAAACTCTTATCAATTATGTAACCTCTAAATTAACTTTACGGACATATCAAATAATCGTTAACACAAATATAAACCTTGGTTTGTTGCCGCGCTCTATGTACACTACCAATTGGAATGGTAACATTCAGTACGTTTACATGCATACTTCAAGTAAACTTCAGGTAAACTTCAAGTAACTAAAATATCATGTAAACGCACATTGACTTTAAGTTTACTTCATTCAAGAAGATCACAAAATTTTGTTTTATTGACTTGAATTTCTCATGTAAACTTGACTTAAGTACTTCAGAAAATACAAAGCTGAAGATGGAGAATACGAAAGCTGCAAAAAGAAGATCGTAAATAAAAATTACTATCGACTTTTGCGATTTATAGGTTTTTTTAAGATTAATAGCAAAAAGACAAGACAATTTCAGAACACAAAACCTTAAAACTAAAATGTCATTGCAAGAATATTTGAAGTGAAGAAATTAAAGTACATTAGTCATAAACCCTGACCTAAAAACTTGAGTTTCCAGTAAATATCAAGTCAACTATTCAAGTATGCATATAAACGTTCTATAGTTTTATTAATAATTTCGTAATTACCGCATTAATTGGTTGCAAATGAGGCCTTTAGCCTGTTTGATTTTCCTCAGCAATCTTTAAATTTACGGTTTCTCTCGTTGAAGTATCCGATTGCAGGAATGGCACAGAGACCGATGATACTTTTTCCGCACCTCCTAAAATCATGCCCTTGGAGAAGTGGCCCTCGCAAACCATCATCCTTCTCTTTCCAAGAGGTATGTTTGGTCGACCTAGAGCATCCATCCAAATTTTAGCCCTAAAAGATTCGTGTTAGAAGTTTATTTCATTTCAAATAAATATAATACCTTTCTTCATCATCAGGGACCTTAAAAAACTTCTTTATCCCTCCTCACACTTTAAAATTTGGGCAATCTCTCGCAATACACTTGTAGTGGACTCGAACGTTATCCATGTTTTTAAACTTTCACTTGACACTAGTTTGCGCGGTTAACTTCACAAAAAAAGAATTATAAAAATTTATAATTAAATAAAAGAACAAAAGCTATACTATTACGCTAAATTAGAATGGAAATTCGAATCACTTTATTATATTTTATTTAAAAGTATGTATTTTAGCTTTTATCAATGATAACTTTGAAGAAAACTTCCAGTGGAAAAGGGAAAGTCTAAGACAATTTCTCAATTTCAAAAACTTTCAATAGATTTACCTTATTAATAATTAAATCTAACGTACTGTTTGTGATCTAGCCTAATCGAGATCAAATAGAAAAGCGCGAGTAAACTTTTACAAAAAGATAAAAATACAAATATAAAAAGCTCATTAGATACACAAAGATTTAGTCTGATAGGAACTAAAGAATTAGAATCTAATAAGAAAATGTAAGTATCTAAAACTCAAACGTATAAAAATTCATGTTAATATAACATATTATTCTTATAAATCTATTCAAAATAATTATCAAGCTAAAACCAATTTAATTTAATTCATTTATAATAAATAAAATTAAAGGCAGCAGCCAGAATTAAGAAAGGAATTTATTTTTTCTCAATTAAAATTTTTTTAAAGGAAAGATATTAGCGGCGATGCGGAAAGTTGAGCCCATCACTCTGAAAATAAAGAGAAAACCACGCATGAGTATACAATTATACTCAATGAGTTATATTACTAACCTACTCATGTACACACCCAATCACGAGTTTGCTGGTCAATACGACCTCTTGCTCCGTCACTCAGACTTTGCATAACAAACTCTCCTTGCTACGTCACAAAGACTTCACAAGCAGCTCAATTACTCCTTGCTCCGTCACAAAGACTTCGCAATCACAAACAATTCGCTTAGTCACTCAGACTTCGCGAAAAAGCTCTTTCGTATCTTAAAATAATTCGTTAAATTATACTACAACTAAATACTCACTCAAACCATTAAAAAAACTATAAATTGGCTAAAACAACTAATTACGATAAACACTCAAAATACTCACAGAAATTCTCTACCAAACCAAGAACTATAATAAACACTCAAAATAACCACTATGTTCACTCACTATAGAATTCAATTGCGCGGACTACGTTTGAAACCAAACTGGTCGATCTCAATTTCATCTTTAATTAAGATCTTATGAGGTCTTCCCCTTCTAGAAAACTCCCTTATATTTCTTTATATAAGTAAATAAGGGATCTCTCTCATTTATCTTTCGTAAATATTATCTTCCCAGAAGAACCAAGATCTATTGGATTTTTCGCCACTGCGCAATTATACGAGTCCTACATTATAATTTATATTAAGTCTATCTAATTTCCTAGAAGAGCTCTGTTTAATTCTCCACTCGGTTCCTTTACCGAGCTGCGAAAGTCCGTGGTAGCCAAAGTACAAAACCTTGACTTTGATGATATGATGGTTAGGTACAATACCTATGCATCCGAAAATATCACTTGATAAAAGTAAAACACCACTTGATTTACGTAAATACTCCGTCCGACTGACTGAGGAGCAACTTTTATTAACATATTTATATTTTATCTAGTCACATATAGAAGGTTACAATTTTAGCAGAGTACAGCAAAGTAATTACAAGTTCGTCGAAATTCCCACAAAATTCTTATCGCAAGTTTGTCTGAAAGCAGAAAATTCTCACGTACGTCAGCGATCGGATTATCACAGGAAAATTCTTCCCACGGCAAGTGCCGAGGGATCATATAGCAAAGCTTCTGACTGAGAATTTTGTGCTTGCAACTTGATCTTGTTACCTTGACAATTTTGTGGAAATTTCTTTATAATTAATATTATGAGAATTAGATTTCACAAAATTGAAGGTTTAATGAATTTAATTTATGAAATTGGACAAGCTCTAAACCTAAACCCATTAACAACTTGCATCGGCGTAATGTGTCGTAATCCGACTCTTCTTTTACGACCTGTAATTAGGTCTCAAAATTTACCTTGCAGTTTCTGGGTTAGGTACTACTTCGGTTTATGACCGTCTGGCGACAGTTCTTTATTTTATTTTTCAAAGAACAAACTACGCAATCCTTATATTGATTTTCAATTAAGTATTCTCACCTTTCTCCTTTGATGTGACACAAATTTAATTATATCCGAGAACCTTATCTTAAAAAATAAATTATAAAGCTTTTAATTGAACACAAGGACCTTAACTTCGCAAGAAAAACAAATTTAATCATAAAACGTTCACTACATCTATTACCCTATTTTAGGATAGGCACACTTAGGCCAAGGAGGTCCATTATGATACCACAGTTGAGGCTGCAATTAGACCCCGTAAAAACCACTTGAAGAGAGTCAACCTAGATGTATTACTTATTGCGAGCCGGGACCAACACTGCCGCTGGATGACTGCCCAAGGCAGGCTATGACTCTGGATGACATCAACCGTAAATCAGTTGATGTCAATCAGGGTCACGGCCTCCGCTAGACATTCATCCGTAAGCAGATGCTTGAGCAGGACGGGGATGGCATGCTGGCAGGCTAGTGGCTGCGGTACAGAAGGGGGGGGGGGGGGGGGGGGTTCCAAATTGGGATGCCATCCTGCTCCTAGTCGCGCAACAAAATCAAAATTCATGTCGACGGGAATTTGGATAGGGGGGAACGAAACAGACCGAAAGAAATGGTGCCCCCAAGCATACATATGTTTGGATATTATCTTCTCTTATAAATCTTTTATCGTCAAATGGACTCAACGCTACTTTATTAATATATTCCGTATATATTGTATACAATTTACTTCTAAATCCTAACATATTGACATAAAATAATTTTTTCTTTTATGAACAATCTCTGTAATTATCTAGAGTTATAGTATTTACAGCTTACCTTTTAATACCTTTAGCTTTTTTTATTTCAATACTTAAAGAGTACATCTTAGATCGAAAACCTATAAACTCAGTCATAATTTTTCCTCTATTCTCATCTTTCATTAAACCTAAAACCTTTTTATTTACTAACGGTATATTATAAGGATTGTCGTGGGGATATTCTGATGTATCAAATCTTTTATTAATATCTAAAATAATATCATTATAAAAATCGTTAACAGAAATAGAATATATAAAAGAATCTGTGTCCATACAGTTTAAGCAGACCATATCTTTGTATTTAGGTTTCATATATTCATAATGAAAGTTATAAATTTTTAATTTTGATAGCTTTAAGACTGTGAAGCCTAAGTAGATTGGTTTATTATAAATTGTGTGAACTCTTTTTAATTGAACTGCAGTCATATTTGATGTCAAATGTGAAAGACTATGAAAATTAGGTTTCGCTATAAGAGCACGCAAACCCTGATGTCTACCACGGGTTTCCCACTCTGTTGCAAGTTTTACATCTTTTCGTTTATCTACATTTTCCATAGTCTTTTCATACACCGAATTATTTAATAATTTAAAAAAGTCTTTTTCGAAATAATTTTTTGCGGCAGTTCGATTGAAATTATTTAAATCGATGTAGTTCTTTAACCAATTTGATTGCTTAAACATTAAAACTCGATGAATACGCTGCAGTTCTAATCCGTACTTTACGCACTGCTGTAAATTTCTATAGTGTATAACATAATTATATTTATTTTCTAAATCAGCAATCAACTTTTTAATCTTGGCTTGAGGGGGTAATTTATTTTCAGGACAAAAGGGGATAAATCTGGATAAATTTAATCTTCTTAAGTCTAAAATATATCCTACTTCTGAATTTTCAGGAATTTTTATGAAATCTTTATTATCTAGTTATCTACCCAAACAAAACTTGCATATGGAAGTGATTCCGACATAGCCCATCCATATAAATTGTTAGCATCAAGGTAAATCAAATATTTTGAATCGATTGAAGGATTCAAATTTTTTATATATTTATTATTAGCTAGAGAATGTCTTAAGGAACATTTTGTTAAACCTCCTCGAATACTTCTTTTCATGAAATTATACATATTTATATCTGTTAACAATTCTAATTTAATTTGAGTGAAAATCCTGGTGCTGTGTAATAATAAAATGGGTCCAACTCATAGATATTTCTGCATACTCTTCTAAAATTCTCAAAAATATCTGCTAGCAACAAAACATCACACTTTAAATATAATAGTAAATATTGTGAGATATTTCTACAATTAAATCTGTTCCATTCGTTAACAGCATGCTGATATTCTCCTTCTGTGCATTCATTGTTCGTAAGTTTATTAAAAAATTGCTCGCGAGGAGGTAGACATGTTTCATTTAATTTACCAAAAGAATTTAAGTAATCATATGGAAAAACCCCCTTTCTTCTTATTAAACTAAAATATTCATCATCTTTAAATTCATTACGGATTATTCTAAAGTCTTCATCATACAGATTTTTTACGAGAGTATCTAAACTCGCAGGAATGGAATCTAAAAATTGTAATTCAATCGTTTTATTCTCAGATAAAAAAATTTTCTTTGACATTGATATATATATATATATACCTCTTTATTTAAGTGAATAACGCTACTAGAACCTTCAATTTCATCTAATGATTTAATAAATAAATGACTGTCATAACCAGAAAAATTGTGCAAAAAAACTGGGAAAAATGTTGGAACTCTATACCTTAGATTACATTTATTATGAGCTGGACGCCTGTATTTTCCGGTAAGATGACAATGATCAATAACCCTATCATTCGCTAATAGTTGTTTACAAATATGACAGTATTGCTCTTCTCGTTGCATCCTTATTTCATCTGGTGACATAGGATCAAGCGGCTTACATTTTGAAACGTGATCTTTATAGATGTCTTTCACGTCGTCTACTAATAACTGTACAAATCGTCTAACAGCATCTTCACCTTGATAAATCCTGAACTTGCTTTATGTTTCATCATAAAAGCTATAGATAAAATAAGAGAAAGCACAGGGTATGTGCTCCTGAGTGTTGGTCGTTGAAGGCATCATAGGATTAGATATGCACGCTTTAATTTCCTTTAGCACGCATTCAAAGTCAGCATAAATAACAAATGGCACAGTTAACTTGCGTTCATACTTCTCAAATTCCAAAAAAGCTTTTTCCGAGGTAGGCATAGAAGTCACTATTTTACAGCATTCCTTTTTATGTATAGCAAAATATTCTTCATTATAACAATGTTGAAAACACGAATTACAAAAGTAAATTTGTCTTTTATGATGTGTTACTTGCTCGTTAATCAATCTGGAAATATTCTTAATCCAGACAGAGTTTCATCTTGAAGAAGCAACAAATTTATGTGATTTTCTTTCTCATTTGATGTACAATAAAAAGGTTCCACAATCTGACAACTACTTTGCACTACTTCGTAACCGAAAACATTCACGCTTATATTCAAATTGATCTCTTTGAATACTTTTATATCACACAAAGTCATGGGGAATTCCAGCCCATTTATAAGCTCTATTTCGCTATCTGATATATTAGAAACTGAATATGAAGATGTTCTATCAGAACTATAAATTGGTTGGTGTAGAGCTGATATAACAGCCCACTTAAAGCAGTAAATATCATTATTTTTCACATTAATGCATGCTTTCTTGTCCATTATAACCTTTGGTAAAGGGAAGAACCTCTTAACGGGTGATATTGGTTAATGTTAATTTCTAAATGAATTATTCGAATCAACGACCATCCACTATCTTTCTCTTGAAATTTTTCTAATTTGGTCTTAATGCAGTTAATCATATTCTTACATAAAATTGGTAAATCGCTGTTGTTGAACATGACAGTCATTTTGGATTGAAATGATTTTATTGAAGAAATAATTTCATTTTTGTCTTCTGAGTTTGCAACTTTGATATATTCTGCAAAAAGTTCAATATTGAACTTACAAGATAGATGTTTTTCTAACGATATATTTAACACTTCCAAAAGTTGATGTTTAGATTCTTGTAAGAATTTATTTTTATCGAGTAATCCTTCATCTCCATTTTCAAGAATAAATGTTTCAATTCGTTCACCGAAATTTTCCTTAACACACCTAAGATGTTCATTTATACGTATAGATGCTTTCTTTTTATGAACATTGGTACGTAAATGATACGTCCAGTCTTTTACTTTAATTTGTAAATTACATGCCTGACAAAACATATGTGTTAAAGCGGACTTTAATGATGTTTTTAATAATGACATTGATGGTGAAACTGATAACGATATAGATGTAGACATATCCTTAGTATCTTCTTTTGGACGACGCGATCTTGTATACAATGTGCTGTTGTGTATACTTTTTATATGGCTCTGTAGGCTGAAGTTACTTTTAAATGTCTTTCCACACACTTCACACACAAAGAACTTCATTTATATTATATTCCACTTCTTGTACAATTATCAAGAGTTCTTAAGTAGCCTTTTAGTATTAATAGTAAAGTCACTGCACACTTTAAAAGTTTAAAATAAAGTTTTCTTATTCTTTAGAAAACACAGTCTTAAAAACATTTAATAAACCACGCTTGATTTAGTTTAGAAAACACAGGTCCGACTCTTATCTAGTTAGAAATAGAACTAGAGTGGGATGCAAGCAGCACGCGTCTTTTAGTAGGCGAATTTATCACATCCAATTTAAATTCTCTAACACATCAAATTTAGGAAACCGCAATATTCTGCTTCCCATTAAATTCGCATCATGTTATTTCATTTAGCTGATAAAGGTGTACTTCGTTAAGTAAAAACTCAAATCAACAAACTCTTATCTTGAGCAATCCCGCACTTGCCAGGTTAATCATATCACCCAACGACCTCAACATTGCCATCAAATTATTAATTTCTACAGAGTCACCAGCTCCCTTATCAATTAGCTCAACATTCATTTATATACCCGTGATCCAGGTCCAGGTCCAGATCCAGATCCAAGTGACGAAGTGAGTCGAAGTGACTCCGAAATATGGGTGCTAAAATTTAAATTTAAAAAAATATGAAAAACAAATTTTGTATAGGTAAACAGACATTTACCTACGATTTGGTGTCCACTATCCACTATTAGTTTTAAATTTACGAGGAAATGGCAAAACAATCCATCTATTCTGCTACCAAGAAGCACCCTTCATGAATTAATTCGATTCTGCCTTGAATTCGTATGTTGTCCTGGTGGAGGTTGCCATCAAAGTTTTCAATTAGTTTCGGGATATGCCTTCGATGTAGTTTGCTACTGGCTCCTTAGCGCCACATTTTAGCCTTCCCACCAATATTCAAACGGATAAACGAATTACACGAAGGAATGATTGGAATTATGCAGTGGCGCCGTGACCTGGCAAGATTTTTCGTTTTGATTCAAGGCTTGTTGCCGTAAAATGGAATATTTTTACGCCAACAGCCAACGCTCACATAACAATCCAAATAGGAAGGGTTAACGATCTTTGTTTCATCCGACCATTGCTGTAGAATACATTCCCAAAAACAGTATTCATAAAAGCATATGAAGCAACCTCTAATAATCAACAAGAAAAGGAAAATTCAGGGTTCTCTTTAAATTAAAGAAGGAAAGTTAGCTTGAAATACGTATATTTCCCTATTCATACAATTCTACACTTTGAACTAAAATTATCACTAGTTAAGGCTATATTTAATTCAAAACTTCAATTAATTTACTTATCAAAATAGCTAAATTAAGGTTATAATTCAATATCTAAATTACTCTTACTTAAATTCGACAAAGATGTTCCGATTGTTGTTTTTGTTTCTTTAGTTTCAGTAACTCCTTAACTTGTAATCTTCTCGTATTTATAGCATTTCCTTCTTTTAACAAATTTATAATGCTCTCATGAATCTAGACTCAAAAGGTGGCTTTTGTTAATGAAAGCAGTTCAAACCTTGGATAGAATCTGAAAACTTTATCGTGAGAACCTTGCTTTTATTACACAAAAATGCTTACTCTTATGAGTGCATTGCCCCACAGTATCGATCGGTGAAAAAGTGTGGATCAGCAAATTCAGCAAGTTCACTTGCCTTGCGGCGCAATGAAATTGCTGGCTAAGTGATTTAGAAAATCATATTATGAGTCAATGCGTTTGAGAAATGTAAAACTTATATATTATTATAAAGATTCCTTATAACTTTGTTCGATATAACTTTAAGATAACTCAACTCACTGCCGCACTTCTTACTCGGACTCTGAACGCTGTGTTTAGCTGGTCGTATCACTGAAGACCAACTTGATTTTACCTTCTGCCTTTTAGACCTTCCTACACTTCATTTTTACCTCTGGATGTACTATTAACAATCCTTTTACACAGACGTGCTGATTAACTGTTCGGTCCCTTGAGTTAGCCACTAGTGATGTGTCGGTCGCGAACGATTCGGTCGCTTTGACCGAGTCAGTAATATGACTCAAAGGACCTGAGTCAATGTCTTCCAACTATATCGGTCAATCGTTCACTTGCCTTTCGCCAAATCATATCCTTGGGAACAACACAAAAGGCACATCAATTCTCTGAATCTCGCGGTTGCTCCCATCTTAAGCCAAAAGAGTGATAGACCGTGTACGGTGCACAATGCATTATGGGCTATTTGCTTAGTAGTTATGAAGTTCTTGTTGCTGTTGCTCATATTTCAGGGAGTGTGATATTGTGATGTACATGTGATCCCTATACCTCACATATACTCACAGTGACCATATAACTTGTAAATGTGAGCTGAGCTGTCAACAGAACAAAGCACAAAGCTCCGCTGTCTGAAAAGTTGAAAAAATTCTCCATTGATATAGCCCAAATGCTTGCCTTGAGCCTCTACAGATATATGTACCCAAATGACTCAAGTGACGCAAATGACCGAATCTTTTTCTTGAGTCACTTATGCCAAAAGACTCGTATGACCAGAGTCAGCAAAGTGACCAATTTTGCAAATCACTATTGGCCACAGTGAGAAGAGGAAACTTCGATTGTTTCACCCTTAATTCCCGGAACCATTCTGTATCTTCACGTTTATTTGCATTTTATGGCACCTTTCTGTGTTCCTTCCTAGAATTACGTTAACCCGTAATTATTTTGTTTTCCGTCTTTCAGGGCCAAGATTTCAGACGCTTGTCGGTTTTAATATATTTGTTCGCTTGTGGACACTGCCAAAACCTTTGGATAAATTTATCGTAACAACCTTGATCAATAGAAATTTTTTCAAGATTACTTACTTTTTTCCAATCGTCTTCATCTCTTGTAGGTGGTCCTTCTTCATTTAGTTTTTCGCATAAAATTTTCCATAACTCTTGGACAGTCACAAAATTACAGTTATCAATCAAGTTCAGAAAAATTATTATAGAAAGATTGAAAACTATGGAAGTTTCCATCCGGGGCGTGGGGCTACGTCATTTGCAGCGCAACTACAATTGCATATTGGTCTAGTTCCTGCCATTTTGTTATCGGTAAACTTGAGAAATCCATGTTCACAGGCAACCAACAGATGGCTGCATGCGGGCATGGATTGGATTGAGGGTTGTGAGCACCACTAAGTTGTTTGTCACAACCTAGTCGTAGCTCACAACCAAGGGATAAGGAAGGTTATGGGAACTACCAGGGTGAGCGTAAGTTGTCGTGCAGGCTTGGTCGGTGACCGAAGAGGTGAGGGGCCCGCCTAGCGAGCCGTGCTAAGCTCACACACACCTCAATACACTCACCCGAACATTTAAATTGCGGACACTCTTTATGTCAAAAGAAGATTAAAGAAAGCACACACGTTATAAAAGGGATAATCAAAGAAAGGATAAAAAAGGATCGGTCTAAGTATGCCCCTGACGAAGGAAACAACCTCGGCCTCCAGATGTTCGAGGCTCATCAGGCTATCCCTCCCCATCCTATGACTATGCTGAGCCTGTATCGTTTAGCATAGTCCCTATAAACTCGGACAGTTGCCCTGTGCTAAACGAGAGAGAGAGAGAAGAGAAGAGGTACGCTGATTATGACTTTATACCTGCATTGCCTAGAAGTCACTACAGAATTAACAGAAAAAAAATTCGTAGAGTATTCATGGAAATATTTGAGTATTCAAGTATGGTGCGGAACGCTTACTCAATAAGAAATTCAAATATACTTCATTCGTTATAGTGCTAGTGAATTCGACGACCCATAACAAATATCATTTTGGAGAATTCAAAATAAAATTTTGTCAAACAAAAGATTAAATTTTTTTTCTTTTCATCTTTTCTAACATAAACCGCGATTCCCCTCTGAGGAGAGAAGAGTGGCACTAAGTGATAACCAGGGATGTGATACTGATTAATATCAGAATCGGAAACAACCTTGGTTTCGCTTAGTGGAAAAACAGCCGGATTTTCCGCGATCAAGTGGCAGTAAATCGAAAAATGGTTACTTTTCAAGCCACGAATGTTGCAAAAATTAAATAAAAATTTTTGCATACTCCCGGTCTTAATTTGCCCAAAACAAAACAAAACAAAAACGTACACAAACACAAGGACTGACGAACGGGATCCACAAATGCGAAGCAAAGCCGCCTCTGTGAGAACAATGCCAGCAGCAGTGTTATGCCTGCTGTGCTGAACTTTGATCTCGACAAAGGCAGCCAAATGCAGTGGAGACCTGTTAAACGCATCAATCAATGCAGCACGATTGTACTACATTGAATGTTGGATGTAAACAAAAGATATTAAAAGGAACGGACTCACCAAACCGTGCTTTAAAATAGAGCATAAAAGCCCCTCACCCCGGCGAAGATGGCACCAGCACTTTAAATATTTTTAACTTAAAATCGCGCTTTCGCAACTGAATTTAAAGTTTATTTTTTTTTGGGGGCAAGACACGGCGGCACGTCTGTCCCCGTCAGTAGTTCAACTCAAAACTGTAAAGTATATTTTAATACTCCATGAGAGGAAATCGAATTCCTTGCCCAAAAGTGATGAAAATGTTTCGTCTGGTAGCCACTAAATGTATAATAATGTAATAAATGTATAGACGCTCCCAATAGATTTCAGAAGGGATGTAAGAAGTACACCCTGTTATAGTATGCGTGCTTCCATTGATTTAACTTTAGTTCGTGCGTGTTTAGGCTATTATATCAATATGAAAGAAAAAAACAAATTCTGCATCGCATATTGTATATTCCTTTAATCCCAATTAGGATAATCGTTAGAGGAATAGTCTACTAATTCATAAACGGAAATTAATAGGGTCTGAATGCATGATATAATATGTTATGTATGTAATTTAAATTGTGCGAAGTAATTTCCAAGAATACTGCCTCAAAGGATAGTAAGACCCCCTTAAAGGAGAATTGACAGTAGATATTGCTGCAATTATATATTCAAAGAAGCCGTTAAAATTCTTACTATTACTAGGATAGTTTTGTTTTCTATTGATTCAGCAAGCTCACTTGCCTTGCGGCGCAATGAAATTGCTATCTAAGTGATCTAGAAAATCATATTATGAGTCAATGCACTTGAGAAATGTAAAACTTAATTATTATTATAAGGATTCCTTATAACTTTGTTCGATATAACTTTAAGATAACTCAACTCCCTGCCACACTTCTTACTCGGACTCTGAACGCTGTGTTTAGCTGGTCGTAACACTGAAGACCAACTTGATTTTACCTTCCAATGAATAATGAATAAAACAGTCAAAGAAAAATTTTTTTCCGGCATTTGGCGGTGATAATATAAAAATTGAATTTTTTTTTGGAATTCGCTTATCAATTACATTATGCAAATCTAATAAAAATTTATAAATTTTAGTAAAATTATTATAAAATTGAAATTGTAATAATTTTTCTAAAACATTAACAGATTCTTCAACATTATAATAATAATCTTCTACATTTCCTAAAGGAACACTAAATATTAAATTTTGTGGCTCACATGATTTAAAATAACTATACAATTCAATAAAAGACAATTCCTTATAAAAATTATTTACAATACGAATACAATTTTTAATCAAAGTTGAATTTAAATCAAAAAATTTATACTTAGACTTTAGCCATATACTAGTAGAAAATATATTTGTTATTGGCGATGTTGGTCGTTCCTGTAAAAATTGAATGATTTGGTCGCCTTTTCCTCTTTTCTCAGGTTTGGAACTTTCTTGGCCCAGTAATTTCTGAATGGTTGTCTCTTTCGGGTCGACACACGATGAAGTCAGAAACGTAGAGCGGAGTGTTGCCTGTTTCCACCAATGGTCTTTGGGCAGATTGCAAATCTTCGCGTAATCGTAGCCAATTTGTTTACACGATATCCAGACTCTCCCGGCGAGCTCCAAGCAGTCGTTCATCCTTCTCGCTATACTCTGCGAGATGAGCCCAATGTTCGACTGACATGTCGAAATTGAAAACAACTCGTCTAGAGTATCTTTTTCCAAAGTACCGACCCGTGTACAAAATTTCCTGTCACCATTTCTTGATGCTCCTGAAGTAATTGTAGCAGCATGTCAAATTGTTTTACAGTCGTAATTTTTTTCGTAGAATTCCTAAGAGTAGGGTTATAAATTTAATTAGTATTTTCATTACAGAACATATGTAATATATCTAAAATACCCTTATTATTTTAATTTTATTGATCTTAATTTATAATTTCATAGATTATAGTCAATAATATTAAAAAGAACTTAAATTTTAACTATATCGCTTCTCGTATCACTATCAACAAACTGAAGTGAAGTTTTAACGAAAATATCGCCTCTCGAAATACCAGTTATCGACAGATCACTGAACTACGAAAATTTCGATGTTCTAACATCTTGTCAGATATGAGCGTGTTCTGCCGTCAAGTACACACACACCTTTAACCCCTTGTCTTTGAGGATTTATCGATATGTAGGAGTCCTTAATCGCTTCACATTGATCTATTTTTTGCTTCTTAAGATCAAGGTCTTCAACTGAAAGATTCAGAGTGTGTGCTGCACATTTCACAGATCGAATTGTTTCACCCAGTGTGAAATTAGATAAATCAATCTGTATTATCATCGAAACTACTGTAATCTTCATTCAGTAGCCAGGGGTGATAGGGTTCGAGAATCTTTTCCTTAAGATATAAAGCAGTTTGACTGGATTCCAATTTCATCACAATCTTGTCGTTTTCTATAAGTTGCATATTTACTCCAAAAATCCTTCTATCTGTACGAGTTGCTAAATAAATTTTTAAGGAAAACAACTTGTCTTCTAACTTTTCGACGCTTGGTTTTTTTCCGAAGCTTCGCTAAATTCCTTCGGCGGTCGCCCTCCGTGGAATATGGATGCTTGGTTACTATCGCTGAAGGTAAAAGTATTAGAAATCGCTGTTTCTATACAAAATTGCAAATCTTCGCCGCCAAGCCATTCTTTGTATCTCGCTTCAAAAATTTCTTATTATTTCTTATTTTCGTTGAAAAGTTTGAAATAATGTTTTAGATTTTCTTCTCTACTTCTTGGCTGATGCGATCTAAACTTAATTTATTGAAAACAAAATCGAGCAGCTCTTTATTTCTGATCGTTTTATCGTGAAGATTGCCAAATGGCAAAAAAATCCCTTCTCGAAATTTTTAATCGATGTTCTGCAAAAAAACATAAATGTCCTTTATTGCAGAAAATTCTTAGGAAATTCAAAAACTGCGCTAAATGGAGCTTTAATAATAAAGTGAAAGCCTTGTGTAAAAAGAAGACTAATTTTGTTTTTGGAAATTTAATACCTCTGTTAATAAGAATTTTACCGATTATATAGAATAAACGCATATGAATTGTTAAACGTACCTGTAGCTTTAAAATCCATGGCACAAAACTTCACTTTTAGAGTTAGACACTGAATTGACCACTTACTACCACCAGCATTCAAGTGCGAATGTTTATCGCAGCAATGAGCACTTTATAATTGGCGAAATTCATTAGTAATTGATGACAAAGTATTTATGTAGTGTATGATGGTAGTTTACTAATTGGTTAACCGTTGTTACTTTAAGCCACTTAGATTTGCTGGAACTGCCAATGAGTTTTGTCCTCCTAGAATGTTCTAGACGAAACACAGTGCGCCGGAGCGATATTTTAAGTTTTTCTCCGAAACGAAATTTTTTAAAAAATTTGATTTCGTTCCGGAAGGAAATAAAAGTTCCCGGAACGTTTAAGAATAGTTCGCATACCGTTTCTTTCCGGACCCCTGTTTTAGACCAATCATTTTCTGACTAATTTTTATGGGCATTGGCCCATTCCGCTTTGACCTAATTTTTGCTGTCAGTAACGGTTTTTTGGCAGGTCGGCACGTGTTTTTTCAATTGTATTTTAATGTCAGTACTTGAAGCAAAACGGTTTTGTAAACAAAATCTTTTAATAAGCCGATCCTCACTTGGTGTGGCCTTTTTTTCCGCCCGCTGCCCGGCTTCCGGTCAAGATGGCTTGTTTCTTCATACTTCCTAAAAAAAAATTCTAACTGCTCCTTCAGAACAGAAAAAAATTTTGTGAACTTCAGATGACATACATTTAATAAAATTGATAATAACCTCCGAGTAAAGATGAGCATCATGATTTAAGCAATCTAAAATAATAACCATACTTTGATGAGTAAGTTCATTATCTATCTTATAATAAATAACTACAGTGTATATTGTCGGTTGATCGTTATTCCAGTGGAGTCCCGGTGCAGCATCCTGAACAACGAACGCTTAATTTTTAGCAAAATCAATAATTACTATGAATTTAAGCTCTTTCAAAGATTCTTTAAGCACTGTCAAATAAGCTGCTTGCTCTTTTGCAATAAAATTATGTGGTAATCAAGCCAAAAGTCATCAACAAAATCTATCGTGCTTTTAATTGTTGTTTCAAGAGTTACTCGTGGAGTAGACACCCATTGTTTATAATTAATTTCATCAATTTCATTATTTTCCATTTCGGTTAATAAATGTTTATGTTCACAACGCCTGGACAATAGGAACAATTATTAAAATAGCACTCAGCTGATGGTGTTTGACATACAATAGCGCTCAAACAATCATTGTAAGTTTTTAATAATATATCTGAACGTTCAGTTAATCGTGATAAGTTACCGCCTGTTAAAGAAATAAATAAGAATATATCAAGTCAGTTGAACTAATTAACAAAATGCAACAAAATAACCAAACGATTCTCTAGGCAGATGTTCCGAATCTTGCGATCACCTCTAGTGGTGGTCTTTCGTTTAGAAGGGTGTCTCTTCGAACAAAATTCCTTCCCATTGTCAATTTTTTGCTTCACCCGCATCACAGTTTGGTAAGAAACATTTACCATTACTGCTACGGCTCGTTGTGAGTATTGTGTATTTTGTAGCAGACCTTTGATTTCTTCAATTTTTTCAGGTGTAATATCACATTTTTTCCCCATGGCTGAAAATGTCAAGTGAGAACTTAATACACATGAATTTGGTTGATTCAATTGATAAAATATAAAATAAATACTTAAATTTTGCTGCTCGCAGGGCAAAAATAATCTTAAATGTTCTAGTCCTGTCAATTTGATATGACAGCCGACAATTAACAGATAGAGTTGCCAACTAACAAAAATATGTGTAGAATTTACTTAGAATAGAATCCACTTACCATATGATAACAAATAACAACACATTTAACTATTAATAATTGAAATTAATCTGTTTATATTTAAGAATGAGTCAAAAAATTTTATGGATCGCGGATGCTTGTGTGAGTGGGAGGAGACATCTTACTCTATTTAAACAAAAAAAATAATTATCCAAATCGGTCTACGCGTTAGGACGTTAGACCATAGCAACTGTAGGTGCAAATGTTTTCTCTTAGTAACAAATGTAGGAACAGTCTATACTAAAAAAATAGAATTATCCTCTAGCCTCTTCCAAGCGACCACCCTTGCCCCCCTCCCCCCCTCTCCCGAGGTACGACCCTTCTATCCTCCGACCCCTATTATTAATAATAATATCACTTACTTGGAAGTCTTCAAAACATTGTAAATTTAAAAACAAACATAAAACACTTTGTTCACCCGTCCAACATTATAAACGCACCGATTTTTGGATACGATTGAGAAATTTTGGAAAATTATTAATAAGGACTTATTTGTTCTTCATTGTTAAAACAACAAACATTGAAAACAGAAATAAGCTACTGATAATAATTTCCCATAAAAAAATCAACAGTTTCTTTATAATTTTTTTAAATTTTCTATTTGATACTGAAGAGGTTTTAGGTTTTTTAACAAACACCATTTTGAAATGGTATATTAGCTTGAGAAGCTATTTTTAAATTATATCAAATAAATAAAATATAATTCAATCAATAGCAACTATGTGATTGAATTTTATATCATTTTAAAATGAACTTTAAAAAATTTTCAAAAATTTCGTTTATGTTTTTCGAATTAAATTAAATGTTCTGCCCGTAGAAGGACGAACACGCAAAATATGAATTAAAAACAAAGATTTCGAAAAACAGTTCTATATACCTATGTAGTTATTTATTTCTTCTTCCTTTAATATCACAGAATTTCACTTAAAACTATTATTTCAGTAAACTTACTATTCTAGTCACTTAAATTCACTAAGATAAATTCACAATGATAATTTCACTAAAAAGATTCGAGAATAACTCAACGCAATGAAATTTCAAGGATGGAGAATGCATGAATTCAAGAAGTGGAGAAGTTCAAATATAAGATCAATATGTTAATAAAGTCGCTTATATAATAAAGTAGTATAACTAATATTATATTGAATAAAGTGCAAGAAAATCTTTATTCTAGCCTAAAACCCAGAGAAAAGTGGAAAGAAATCTTTATTCTAGTCAATACCCAGAATAAAGTGGAATGAAAATCTTTATTCTAGTCGTAAACGCAGAATAAAGTGAAAAAATACCGACACCGACAGCCAAATGACAAAATCTCAATCTGTTAACACAAAATCTCTCTAAAAACAACGTTTGTTGAAAATACACGATTTTGTCCACTGTTAAGAGTACCCTGTTTATTGCTGCCACATACAGCAATTCGAACAGAGTTTCTCCTCGCAACTCGTGGAGATGCCACGTACAACATATCATGAGTAAATACTGGCTCCTTTAAAAGTATTCCAACCTTACTAAGGCTTTGGCCTTGAGCTTTATAGATTCTCATACAAAAAGCCAGCCTCACCGGAAATAGCCTTCGTTTTAAAATATACGGAATTTCCCGATGGTGTTAGCGAAATCCACGGCATAAAAGCGCGTTCTTCTTTATGAGAGCCGACAGCAATCTCAGCATCAATCACATTATTTTGAAGTCTTTTTCCGATTAACCGAGCACCATTACATAGGTCTCCGTTAATATTTAATTTTCGTAAGAGCATAATGACGGCACCAACTTTAAGATTTAACTGATGTGGAGGTAAGCCCGCTGGTGTATTAGAATTGACAAATTCGGGAAGATACACATCTTCCGAATCTCCATCCTCACTTACAATGCTATCAGCACTGTAATACATACATACTGGATTGTTTAATTTATTGAGGATGGTCTCATTAATTTGAAGTACATAATCATTTCTTGTACTCAAGATTGCCCCGATTAAATCATTTTCGGGAATATCATCGATACATTCACCGAAAGTTTCATTAATTAAATCTTCGGGTGATATAATATTATCCTAAGGTATTTCAATAATTTCGTTAGGCAAGCTAACATTATTAGTAAGTCTTCCATCGCCAAGCTGAAGTAGTCATCTGAAAAACTTTACCTCAGAAGGATCTGTCCGCATATTCAAAATTAAGGAATATCTACGGAAATCCGTCCATAACATAGACTTCTTAATGCCGCTTTCTACTGTGGATACTCGATTACCACGTAAAACGACTGGAAGAATTTGCCTCCAGTCGCCAGATATGACAAAAATTTTTCCCCCAAAAGGTTCATCGATGCCAGTAATAACGTTTGTGCGACATTGTACATTCAAACCAAACAATTAGTTTGGCTGAATTTATGTACGATCCCTCACCCGAAGTCGGCGGAATTTTGAAAACCGATGACTCGTTAATTGGTATCGGTAGCCTGAATGTAGAATGAGCCGTAATGCCACCCTTAAGTAACATTGCAGCTATTCTAGATGAAGCAACCGCAATTGCAACGTGTCCATCCGAACGTACCTTTAATAAAAGGCAATTTAAAATAAAACTTTTTCCAGCCCCAGGAAAAGCATCAAGATGAAAGCAATTTCCATCAGATGTTGTACCATTTAATTCGCTCATAACATCATCGAAAAATTGCTTTTGATGATTATTTAGCTTGCTGTATGAATCGCGATACAATCTTTCCTCTTCGAGTGGATCGAAACCTACTGTGATAGAATCAACAGATGGTAAACTCATTGAATCTAAACTTTGATTATGAGAGGCTAACATAACTGAAATTACAGCCAAAGCCCTATTATCCCCATCGGAGTCATAATTAATAATTCTAATAAAATCTTCCGATGAAGTTTAAATTCAACCCAAAGTTCCATAGGAGACTTCGGAGAACAAAAAACGCAAATATGTGCAAAAAGTTGTCTTAACTTCTTTGGCATTTGAAAGAAAGATGCTTCTGTTAAAGCATTTTTCCGGTCCCTATCATCTTCTAAAAGATTGCATTTAATGCATGCTTCTTTAAAGAAGATTCTCAAAACTGGTAGGACCACGAACATGGCATAGTAGAATTCGTAAATGATATTTTTCAATATCTTTCGCGCTCACCGAGTACGTTGTCGCTTATTCCATTTGAAATGATTGAAAACGCAAACCTAGTGATTTGGAATATTGACGTATAAAAATTCTCTCGCATCGGAATCATCGGCATTTAACTTAAAGTACGCGGTTAAATACGTATCTGATCTGGAAACCCTATCAATGGCTTCGGCTAAATCAGCGTTACCCCGAAAATAAATGTTTTGCATGTTCGACAAATGAACAGCTAAACGAATAATAGTGTGGGACTTGTCGTTCATTGGCTTCTCGAATATACTCCATATTGCCTCGGGTGCTGAGACATATCGCGAATTTTCTAAAGCCGTGATTTCATCCAATTGAAATACGTGGCTGCCATAGATGAACGATACTGGTACAGTATCATGGCCCTTATATACATACTTGTATATCCAAAATAAACTTTTTATAAACTTGAGCGACGTGAGAAATATAACGAAATTTCTCAACACGGTCAGCGTTTCTGATAAAGAAAAACTAAACTCCTTTGGCTCTTCCTCAACAGCAGCACCAAAGGGTTACTTTTTCTTTTGCTGCTGGACGCTTTCACACGAAACCGAAAACTAAATCTTCAGCTAGCAAATTTAAACACCGATCTGGACAGCTGTATCATATTCTGACCACTTTTGCGGTAAAATATTAAAAATTTTAAAATATTTTTTTATACTTGTATATGTATTTTACCGACTTTAAACTGCTACATATTTCAGCATTAATATGTGCATTGTACTTTGAAAGCAAATTTGGATTGCAAAGAACTGTAAATCAATAATCGATTATATTGCTACCTTTTCTCACACATCGACCGTTATCTCTACGTCGATATGTAGGATATTCATTATTATTTGCTATAGTATCAGAAATAAAATTCTTCGGATATTGCTTTGAACATTTGCCATCGACCATGCAAGGAAAATCTCTATTCAAAATCCCGTATGGTCCATGAACCATGTCCATGTCCATGTTTTGTCAGAATATCGAAAAGATGAATATTTGAATTTGGATTCCGAATTTCGGCAGATACAATTCGATCAATGTTATCTGCATCTCGTACTTTATTTTGGTCACCCAAATTTATAAGAGATGCATATATCTAAGGAAGACCTAGCTTTTGAAATTCAATCACGTTAATGTACGCGACGACTTTTCCAAAAATTTCCTTTTTAACGATAGCTTTTAATAACGCGTTCTTTTTAACATCAAAAACGCGCGACACAATATCAGGTCGATCGCACGCACTCTTGCTCAGAAGTAAGTTTTCTTTTAATTCCAATAATTCCAATTGCCATAGCATCTTGGAAGCGCTGCTGTATATTACGCGGGCTGTACAAAAACGATTAAGGCAATATCTTCGAAACACCCGGATTAACACCAGCATTTGAGGCCAAATTCGTAACATGATCCATAAGACCTTGATACGCTTCAACTCTCAATTGTGTCTGGTGTCTTTCAATACATAGTAAGCGATTACTGTCAACCGCACAACACGCATTGCTGTAACAAACGTCTTCCATGTAAGATTATATTTAGATCATTACTTTTCACTGAAAGGCCATGAGCATAATACTTTAAATAGTTCTTTTTAGTGAAGCGCACCAACCTTTTCACCGTTTGAAAAAAAAATGGTATAGGTCATAGGGTCGCAGCTGAGGTGTTCCCTATTTAGCTGTTTAAGTCCAGAACCAGTTGAATAAGTGCAAAATTTAGCATTTGCCAGGGGAACACCCGTTGCATTTCTTAAAATCATAGCCACATCAGTTCCAACAGGAGCAATTTGTCGACCTGGATGAACGCGCATGGATGTTCTACCGATTGTAAACCACATGCGCATATCTGGAATTGCAGCAGAGTCATCTCGCTTTAAAACTTCCTGCTCAACGTCTTTCATTAATTTATAAGACTGAGCATATGGATTTACTTGTCTTTCTTATTAAAGCATCTAAATCCCTCAACTGATTATCCCTAAGGTCGCAATTAGTGTCCAGGTTCATTTGCTCGCGTAATGCTTTTTCAGCATCATAAATATATAGCTCGGAGTATCTCGGAAGTATATTGCCCGGTGGACGCATAGAGTTACTTATTTTATGATACATCCTTCCATGTATCCTGTAAACACACTGACCACGACCCGGAGAGGTGTCCGTTTGAACGTCGACGGAAGTAAAAGATATATGAGAATTATACCTCCGAATGTGTTTTATAAAATTGGCAGAGGCTGGGTGTCTTCCCTTCATAAGATCCAACAAAAGTTGCGGATATAAACCCACTAATTTGCCATTATCGCAGCAACGTGCATGACTTCCGCAAGTGTTTTTTTCATCGCGAAAAAATTGTGCTCTGCAATTAAGGCAAATGTTATCAAATTCTCTGCAATTATGAGAAGGGGTAATATTTGATATATTATCCAAGGACGCCCACGTTGCTGGAAAAGTATAATTTCCTAAGGGTACACTAAGGTTTACGAAATCATCCGGAACGTCAATTTCGATATTATCGCCATCAGGTAATGGTACCACCGCAGTTTGAAGTATAATTACGGCACCAGAATTTGGATTTTGCGACATTATCTGAGTTAAAATCCTCATTATTTTCTGCAGATGCAATCGAACTATCATTTCGTTTTTGCCTTTGCCGTTTAGGGATCCGAGAAAGCATTTTTTTAATCTTTCTTTTTACTGCTAGTGTAGGAAAGGTTTCAGCATCCGTATTTTCAACAGCAGGTACTGCTGCTAAACTTTGGCTGAGGATAGCTACGAGGGGGCGTTTTTAAGTTCGCGGAATCGGGGGTAAGACGTGGAAATGAAAATACAAGTTTATTTTTCCTTTTCAATATATTCTCCTGCAACCCTAATACATTTTTCAGATCTTTCAATTAGCTTATGTATACCCTCGAAAAAAAATGTTTTTTCTTTGTCTGAAAAATAAGCTGAAACTGCTTCCTTCACTTCTTCATCGCTCGAGAACTTCTTCCCCCGAAGTTCTTTTTTCATTTTTGGAAAGAGATAATAATCACTGGGAGCCAGGTCAGGACTGTAGGGTGGATGAACCAAAATATCGAAGCCCACCTTATGCAGGGAAGCCAACGCAACACGGCTCTTGTGCACAGGCGCGTTGTCGTGCAGAAGGAGGACACCTTTGGTTAATTTCCCCCTTCTTTTTGCCTTGATTGCTTCCTTTAATCGCTCTAAGATTGAAGCGTAGTATTCTCCGGTTATGGAGACACCTTTATCTTTATAATCTATCAACAAGATTCCTTCTGAGTCCCAAAAGATTGTCGCCATGATTTTTCCCGCCGACTGTGACACCTTAAATTTCTTTGGTGGTGGTGTACCTTTTTTGTGCCACTGCATAGAATCTTGTTTGGACTCAGGTTCATAATGATGAACCCAAGTTTCATCCCCAGTAACAATTCGAGTCAATACTCCATCCTGGTCTTCATTACAGAGGTCCAAAAACGCGCGAGAACACTCTACGCGCTGTTGTTTTTGAGGCGGCGTAAGCATTCTCGGCACCCACCTTGCACTGACTTTGGTCATGCCGAGATGATCGTGAAGAATTTTGAATATGGTTGTATCGGATACTCCAACCATTTCTGCGAGCTGTTTCTTCTTTAGTCTAGCATCTTCCAGTATTAATTTTTCCACTTTTTGAATTATTTCCGGAGTGGTCACCTCGATCGGCCGTCCTGGCCGAGGATCATCTTCAAGTGAGGCCCTGCCTTGCTTAAAAAGGGTATGCCACTTATAAACCATGGTTTTACCGGGGCAAGACTCCCCGTAAACGGATGACATCTCTTCTAGTATGGTTTGAACCGATTTACCTTGCTTGGTAAGGAACTTTATGACAGCGCGGTGCTCGATTTTCTCCATTTTTCACAATGTTCTTTCCAACTGAGTTGTTTGATCGACGATAATTCAAACAGTAATGGCCTGATTAAAACAAAACGTTGTATTTATACTAATAATGAGCTACTTAACCAGTTACGACTAAGGAAAGTACCCTCATTTATTAATTACCTACCCATTCCGCGAATATAAAAATGCACCCTCGTACCATCCAAGCACGGAATGGAATAGGAACGAATGAAATGTTCTCAGTCAATACTTGTATATGCGGAAGCTCATTATCGGAATCATCAGAATCATATGCTTGGATGATTTGATGAGTAGAAGTACTTCCAAGGCCAGAGACCCAAGGTTCATTAAGGGGTGAGATGCAGTCAGATGCGTGAAAAAAGGAGTATTTTTAATAATTTTTTTTTCATAATAATTAACTTTATTTTATAAAACTAAATACACATTTTTCAACTTGACTTCCACAAAATTTAAAAGAAAAAAATTTAAAAGAAAAAAATTTATTATTTATAAAAATATCGCCATCTTTGTTGGACCCCCTTCCGCAAGTAGTGCTTCGCGGTGACCATCAGAACATCTCACTGAATCATCTAAAATCAATGAAACAAAAAAACATCATTAGTTTAATAATAAATCTAGTCTTTAATCGAAGCTTTTTTTGCTAATTCTAATATCACGCAAGCCGGCTTCACAAGCTGTAGGTCCCATTGCTACATATGGGGGCTGTAGCGGTCTATTAGGGTCGCCTTGTTTTGTTAAATTATTGGGTTTAGGCGTACTTGTAGTGGTGTTAGCTACACCAACAACTTCATCATTCCCAGTTTCAGAAATAATGGTCTCGGACCCTGATACCACTTCTGAATGGGTTACTTTAGTACGCTTTCTTTTGTCACTTTGCCCAACAGCGTCCTTTCTCGTCCGCATTATTTTTAAATCTTATTAAATTAATGTAAAAACTGAATAGAAGAAAAAATTCAAATTAGAAATAATTTGATACAGGGAAATGGAATTGCCAAAAGGAAATGTCTGCAAAAATAACAAAAACTGATTACTATATTTTTTCTTTAAAGAAGTCCTATATAATTTAAAAAAAAACATGGGGAATACGCGAATATAAATCGACATATTTGTTTCTAACCGACATAACGAAGGTATAACTAATTTAACAAATGTAATGCTGGAACGGGGGAAACTAAATTTCTATGTTGTTTCGCTGTGTTCCTGTGTAAAAACCTTGGAGCAGCCACAAAGCTTTAACTCCTATGGAGCAGCTAGAATAGCTCAAACTCCGACATATGATCAGCCAGAAAAGCAGAGCAACTAAAAAGCATAACTCTGTTAAGTGAAAGACTTAATTCCAGACTGATCGATTTATTGAATGGTCTTATTTCTATTTATACAAAATCGAGCTTATGACCTATGGCCGCACTCCCAATTGTTTAGCAATTTCGTCATAGCCGTATGCATTTACTGAAACGGCTTTCGATACTGGTACGACATTAAGTGGTACAGCAACATCAGAATATCTACCTATAGGTATGGTTTGCGAAGGTATGAATGTGCAATTTTATGGACGAAATAAGGAATATGCAGTAGATGCAACGAATCCAATGAAACGAACAAGTGTGTAATCAATAAATCCTGTAGAGATGGCAAAAAAATATTACCAACATATTGGATGTAATGCACTTTGTGTACCTCAGGATATAAATGAATATTTTGTTCATGAATGGAATCGACCTAGTAATCCTGATGCGCATAAATACCCTAAATATATGGTACATAATTATGGAGTAGCTGAAATGGACCAAAAAGTACATCTATTTCTAATTAATCAAGCTATAGGGAAAGAAATTGTTCATTATAAGTATAAATTTAAAGATGGTACTATAAAAACTATGAAAGACCATTTTGTTCCATGGAATCGAAATAAAAATTCTGTTGAATCGACTTTTCCACGACCACGTTCAATGGCCTTACAATTTTTCGAGTACAATGGCAAAACGGCTATAGGTGACGTTGGACTTGGTGCTGATAAAAGTGCCTACACAGTTATAAATCAAGTTCAGGAAAATTATTATAGAAAGATTGAAAACTATGGAAGTTTCCATCCGGGGCGTGGAGCTACGTCATTTGCAGCGCAACCACAATTGCATATTGGTCTAGTTTTTACGCCACAACTAAACCCAGCAACTAATAATACTAGTTATCTTAATAGTGCATGTTATTGGAAAATAGAATGCAGCTGCAACGTGACTTTCAATTTAAATTCTGCATTTTCGACAAATAACATGATAAGTTGGCCTTTAGAAGTCACGTTTGTTGAAAATATGTCGCAGAAATATACCGATGGTCAATGTTTATTTGGAAATACTGATACTGGCAGCGGAAATGTTGAAATACATAACGTCAACGATGATTATAATTCAGATAGCAACGACGATGAACTTTTAATTTTAAGTAAACAAACTTAAAAATTAATAGTTTAGAAATTAGAAAAAAAAACAAATGTCTCATTTTAAGAAATAATATTGTATTTTTTCAATAAAAAATAACAAGCAATTGGATATGTTTTTTTTTTTATATTCTGCTTCTAAATGCCGAGTCCTTGGGAAAAACGTCGTTGTTAGATAGTATTATTACAGGTGTTCTAGTAATAACAGCGTCTGACTGATATTTAACTTTTGCATTGACTGTGTCAGCGCCCAAGATCATTTTCAATGTTTCTGCTGCACATGGTTCCATTACATGTTCATTCCAGAGAATTATTCGCCTATCTACGCACTCCATCATGGGAAAATTGCAATACCGATTAAAATTGCCCATTTGTCCAAAGTTAACACAATAATGAATAAATATAAAAATTGATAATATAAAAATTGAATTTTTTTTTTGGAATTCGCTTATCAATTACATTATGCAAATCTAATAAAAATTTATAAATTTTAGTAAAATTATTATAAAATTGAAATTGTAATAATTTGTCTAAAACATTAACAGATTCTTCAACATTATAATAATAATATTCTACATTTCCTAAAGGAGCACTAAATATTAAATTTTGTGGCTCACATGATTTGAAATAACTATACAATTTTTAATCAAAGTTGAATTTACGCGAATTAACACCAATTATTATATATTATGTATCTTTTTAAAAGAAGCAAACCAAAAACAAATTAGTGAAAAGAGGAGGTGTAATCTATGGTCGTCTTTTTCAAAACGTTCGAATTTTTTTCCATGAAAGATGGAGGATATAGCTGAAAAAATTTTGAACGAAAGAATAACAATGAAAATTATTGTTTTCATTTCTTTAAAACACTGTTACAACACCAATTATTATATATTATGTATCTTTTTAAAAGAAGCAAACCAAAAACAAATTAGTGTAATGTTCTCTTTATTAATTTCGTTTGGACATGTAAAGTTTTTACTTTTAAACCGGTCACCAATTAATGTTCTAAACCCTTGGAGCAGCCGAAAGGCTTTTACTCCGGTGGAGCAGCTAAAATAGCGTTAACTCCAAAGCTAAAATGAGGAGCAGCTTAATTAAGCTTTAACTCCTAATCAAAGAAACGAATTCACGACTAATTGCTTTATTCAAATAGCGTACTGTATTTATACAGATTTTTAGCTTACTAACTAAGTTCAGAGGTACTTATTTGCTAACATAACTTAATAGGTTATTATTATTACATTATTGCAAAGTAGACAAATTATTGCTTAACATTCACATTATTGGTAATTACGCAATATGCTAAATACTCATATCAAATCCATTCACCTGTAAATATCAGGTGACATACTTTCTTTAATTGCTCGCGTGCTTCTTTTTGCTGCGCAATGCACTTTCAAGTCGGTCAGAGCTTTGGTTCATTGTTTGTTTATGTTGTTCTGACATGAAACTTGAGTGCCGTAATTTGGCTCTACTGCCTGGCTTTGTTTACGTTTACCGCAAATTGCAAAGTGCAATTTGTGGTAGGTCACGACGGATATTTACATGCGTTATGGATTTGAGTATTTACTACATTAGTGAAAAGAGGAGGTGTAATCTATGGTCACACTATTTTGTTCAAATATAATAAACGAGTTATTTCCCAAATCATTGTCAATGTCAATGAGTTTTTGCTTTATAGTTACCACTGTTTTCATTGTTTCATTTCTTTAAAACACTGTTACAACACCAATTATTATATATTCTATATCTTTTTAAAAGCAGCAAACTAAAAACACAAACGTGCGAAAAGAAACGATATTCAATACATTTAAGTAGTGAGTTCTAGCACACCGCAAGGTGAAGTTTTGTATCCTCTTCTCTGGTGGTGAATGAACTACTGCTAATCCTGGAATCTTGCGATCGATATCACTATAGCTGTCTCCGGAAAGTACTTGTCTGTGCTCAGGGACCTCATTTAGAATTCCCTCACTCAGATATATAAGTGGGCGGTCAATTTTGGTTTATTGGTAAACGTTTGGAAGTCTTGATTATACCTTACCCAGCTTTTCATCCCAGCGGTTCAGTTCTACGATCCCAGTCAGACAAGGCTCGAAATGCGCTGAACTGCCTTTTGCTGAATCCGCTCAAACTTACACGGACGATTTGAAGCTGCAGGACAAGGTTGCTGGTGGGGTTTTCTCAGAAAAGCTGAAGATTGATCTATCTTTTTGCTCTCTTATTCCATCTGTCTACACTGTCTTTTTTCCCAATTCCAACAAAATTTGATGCAAGTAGGACTTCCTTATTGTCGTACCATTTCGTCAGTACAATCTTCTCGTCATTGCTGACGACTTCTTCAAAATATCCTCTCCCCTTTGCACGCATTTCTTTTTCAGTTGAAAAAGGTGGTTTGTTGAAGCGATTAATTCTGCCCGTTCCTATTCCTAAAATTTTATGTTCTTTCAAATTTTCTAACAAGTTGTAGGTCGTAAAAAAATTTTCGAATGTCAAGCTGTGACTAGATGAAGGTATAGTACGGGATAAGTGGAGCACTACGGCAGCTCCCAGCCCATAATTTTTCAATACCTCTGGTTCGATTTCCGTATTATTCCCTTGATAAATGAGAAAATCATGAATAATACCACTATCTCCACATAAAAGAAATATCTTTATTCCCCAAGGATTGGGCTTATTTTTGATGTATTGTTTAATAGACAGCTTACCCTTAAAGGGCGCCATTTGTTCGTCTACGCACAGATGAGTACTTAGCTGTAGTTGTAAACATCGGTCCCGTATTTTATCAAAAAAAAGGACGAATTTTGACTAGTACATCCTTATTATCTTTTGGAATTTCCAAATTGTTAATCAGATGTAAATATTGACTAAGTTCATAAAATCTATTTCTGGCCATAGACTTCGAAATTATGTCAATTTTTAAATTTGTATTCCAGTAAAGACGAATACGAGGATATTTCAGCGTTCCCATACATATATGTAGTGCAATTAAATTTTTAATTTCTTTTACACTCGTAGGCTTCATTGAGCTGCCTTTTTGTAATGCGTAAATGTTTGTTTTCTCCGCCATATTTTCAAAAAAATCCTCCGAAAGTAGTTTTTGAAATAGTCTATAGGGAATTTTACATCTGTGTATACTAAGGATGATCGTAGAGTAAAGATGGTTTTATCTTCTTCAGTAAATGTAAAACACTGGCGCCGCCATTTTACGTTTTTTCTTTCCGTTAAATTTAAACTTGACGTGCCATGGGGATCAGTGGCTTGTACTTCTGATGTATTTTCAATTGGGTCGATTTCGATCAAATATCTTTCTTCATCAACGAAACTGACTATATCTGCTCCTAAATATATCTTCATAATAATTTAACGGAAACTCAAACTACCTTACCCATTCTAATTTTATTTGAAATCACTTCGCAGAACTCAATGTCGTCATTTACATCTAAACTTCCCTCAATTATGTCATTTTCTATATCGGATCCAGCTGAAAGTTGTTCTAAAAGTTCTTGAATTTTATCTTCATCTTCTAATCTAAAGATCCTTTTGGAGCATTCTACGAAGGGAAAAATTAGTCTCTCTGTAAATGTTGAATGAATAAATTTTTTGTCACAGTGAAAACACTTTGCCATGGAAATGGAAATCAAGCCGAAACACTTTGTCCATTGCAATGGACACGAACTTTGTCCTGTTATTTTTGACACTAAAATACTATCATTGTTCCGTAAAGTCAGTAAACGATAATTTTGAACCCTTTACTCATGCAAATAATTCACTGTCTCACATTTTTGCATAAAAATAACTACACAAAACTAAAAGGGAACAAAACAGGAAGAAAAGGATGCAGGCAGGCGTTGCCCGACTAACCGGCTATCGTTGGGGGAGTCTGGTGTCATGACTCCCCTTTTCATGGCCCATGCCCCGACCACCCTTGCATCTAGGGGGCCAGCGTCGTCTAGATGCCCTAGTGATATACCCTGGAACGAAAGAGGGCCACTCACCTCATTATGAGGGCCCCGCCCACCGACGTAGCGATGAATGTAGCCGCCCTAGGGAAGGACGATGAGGGGAGAGAGAGAGAGAGAGAGAGATAAAAAGAAGAGTTTAAGTTAGCTCCATATAAAAATTTTATTTATAGTTTTAAATAAAAACAGAGATACCCCCTCCGTGGGAGGGCACAAGACCGTCTAGCCTAAGGCTAGGGCCTATTTACCCCGTTTCAATGGGGCTCTGATGAAGTCACCTATCTTACTGAAATATACAAACTATACCAATTCTATAATAGTCTGCTCAGTAACCTACTGCTATCACCTATCGTATCTTAATATACATCTATCCTATCTTAATGGGCTAACCATACAGGCTCTATAATACAAGAGTCAATAACCTGCTGCTATCAAAATAATGCGCATTACTTGTATGATAGGGAGCGTATAAATTTAATAATGTTTTTTCCTTTTTTCAAAAAAAAATCTCGTAAACCCTTTTTACGTTTGCCAAAACCTATTCGTCCTTTACTACAACTTCTCTTTGGCGAAGATAGTTCCTACTTTTCATTACACAAAAAATTTACGAAAATTCATTGCTGTCTATTCTAAAATGTTGCTGTTTAAATTTTAACTTAGAAAGAATAATTTATTCGAACCACTCGTTCTCTTACACTTCAATGGATTTAAGCAATATTTTATTATTTTAGACTTAAAAGATTACAGTCAGTAGACAAAATCATCACAATTGCGTGCACAACTTCACTTTTGCGAAGATAGTTCTTATACTTAGGTTGTATAGATAACATAAAAAAAATCGTTGTAAATGCATGCTAAAATTCACTTTTGCGAAGATAGTTCTTGTTATTAAATTTTATAGGTAATATAAAAAAAAATCGTCATAAACGCATACTGAAATTCACTTTTGCGAAGATAGTTTTTGTAATTTTTATAGATAATGCTAACAAAGAAAGGGTCGTCGTAAATGCGGGCAAAAAAAAATCACTTTTGCGAAGATAGTTTCTTATTATTAAATTTTATAGGTAATTTCAAAAAAATCGTCATAAACGCATACTGAAATTGACTTTTGCGAAGATAGTTTTTGTAGTTTTTATAGATAATGCCAACAAAGAAAGAGTCGTCGTAAATGCGGGCAAAAAAAAAATCACTATTGCGAAGTTAGTTTTTGTAATTTTTATAGATAATGCCAACAAAGAAAGAGTCGGCGTTATAACTTCGTTTTGGACAGATGCTAGTGTCCATATAATTAGATAAATTTTTTTTAATTTCGGAAAATTGTGTCGATTAGTGCTTTTCATTACCTAAATTTGTTATTGTTTTATTTCTAAAGATCAGTGAGTCTTAGATTAGCATGGAGTCGGGTGAATTCAAAAATTGCTTGGTGAATTCAATTATATACAACTGGAGCATTTTATTACATTTTATATGACATTAATTCCCAAAAGACTTAATAAACGATAGAGAAGTGCTGCATAAAGTGGTACATGAAAAGTTCTCATATAATAAAACAAGGGAAAAAGATTGCAAAGTGCTGCTAAACAGTTTTTTTTTGTTTATTTGGATTGGTAGGTAGAGTAAATGGATTGAAGCTTAATGCTTATGTTGTTGTTGCTACAAAAACTTAATGCAAAACAATTAAATTGTAAAAGGAAAAAGGGGTGAGTCGTTTGTTTTTTTTCTTTCTCATATATTTATGTTACAATAGAACGCAAAATGACGTTATGTCGGCGGGGTTATGCGGCGTCGTGCTTGTAGAACTTAACCATCGTGAACACCACAACTTTCATCATCAATGCTAGTCCGCTCGCCATAGCTGTATAAAACTCAAAATAAGAACATGTATCTCACTCATTTAACTGAAAAGAACGAATAAATCGCCGGTCGATGCACACAGAGAGAATGGAAGCAAGAAGGCAAAGAAAATGTACAGTCAGTTCCTAAATTTTGGCATTTAAAGTTGATGTCCATTGAAATGGACACCAGGACTGAAAGGGTTAAATTGCGTCTTAAAATTTACCAAAACCCAGTAGATTTTAAGTAATTATTTTTAATACTACGAAAATCTTTCAGATCGAGTTTTTACGACAGATTTCATAAATACGTACTGAGTGTACGAATATAGTCACACTGTATGATGGTTAATCAGGTGCTTGCAATAAAGAGTTACTTAGTCTGTCACATCCGTTACATCCATGTAAAAACTTATAAAAAATATATAAAGTAGAGATTATACTGTTAACTAGTGAATCAAGCATGTATCATATCCGCCTAGTAGCAAAAAAGAAATTTCTAGTAGCGTATTTCGCTTTGATTTCGCAGTATCTTTCGCGTAACCACTGTGATATCGATGCCTCAGGGAGGTCTGTATTTAAACAAGAAAAAAAACTAAAATTTTGAGGTACTCATCTGCATCCACGTGGGGGCACTTATCCTTCCTCCTCCTCCTAAAGGACTTATCTTTTTAGGTTATCCTAGATGATCAATCGGCGTATTTCATTCTTTTCTGTCCACAGTTTCTGTTTTTCTTTATCCTATACGTTTCCACTTCAAAAACAAAACTACTGGTTTTCTTTTCACTGCACAGACGCTCTTCAGAAAAAGACTCTCGCACCCTTTTTAGTTTTACTTCTTTTAGCATATTTTTATGTATGCAACTCAACAATCTTGTCTTTCCCCGCGGTCGCGAATTTAATTTAATGAAGAAATGACTACAAAACATTATATCCATAGTATATGGAAACAATTTGGTGGGTGTTTAAGCAGCTCTATTCGGAAGGACTAGTTTATCAAGGCGTTAGAGTTATGCCGTATTCAACTGCCTGTACAACAGCTTTATCTAATTTTGAGTCTGGCCAAAATTATAAGGAAGTTGTAGATCCGTGTGTAAGTGTCGCCTATCCTTTAGTTGATTCATCCGACGAAAGTAGTTGTATTATTTTACAACAACGCCATGGACATTGCCGTTAAACTTATCCATCTGTGTCAATCCGAATATGATATATGTTAAAGTCAAGGAGCTGTTATTGCGCACTGTTGTATTCTTGATCGAAATGCAACTTTTAGACACTTTAAGCAAATATTTGATATGGGAGCTGAGGAATTTTAAGAAAATAATTCAATTAAATTAAATTATTTTCCTCAGCTCTCCGCGCATCAATTTTAATGCTTGAGGTGTCGTCGGAATGGGAATTTCGTGCCGCTTCCAGTCATGCCCCTTTTATGCACGTGAGTATGTTCGCATGTGTTTTTAGGTGGATAAATTTATTAATTTGTCTTTGGAGCTCGACCAAACGAGCCGAATCTTTTATGCGCTTACGCAGGTAAGTATTAGTGTTTAATGCTATGTTTAATGAATGGGACAAGAAGGTGAAAAATGTGGGAATAGAATTGGGGATTGGGAGTAAGGAATAGGACTCAGCTCGTTTAGCCAAGTCCATCGACATCTCCAGGACCGAGAACTCATTTGTTTCCGCCCTACCTGGACTCAGTGGTCAGGTGATCCTAGGCCACTGGAAAAAATATTTAGCGACCATAACAGCTTTTGACGATTATCATTCAGAAAGTTAACTAAAACAAATAAATAAATTTGTTTAACTGCTCTGGATCACCGTTAAATTCGGGAATCAGGTTATAAACGTCTGACATACTTAGATTCATCTCTCTTGATGTATCTTGTTCGACAGGCTTCGACATTGGATGAAAAGGTAATTCCTCGTATAATTTTATGAGTAAATGACGCCAACGCGTGAAAATTTTCGTAAAATTCGTTTTTCCTCGAATTAGAAGATTAGTTTATTAACTAAGAAGTTTACTTCCCCCTTTTTGTTTTAGTTAACACGCAAAATCAAGGATAACGGCTAAAGTAATAGGGAGATTCACCCCTTCGCTATGGTTTCAAAAATTAATTAAACGTTAACATTTGTTAAGTTAGATTTCCGTGTAATTTTAATTTCCTATCAGACAGACCGAAAGACGTACCGGAAAATTAAGGGTAAAATTTATTTATTCAAGCACAATTTCACTTTACTTTTGACAACACAAATAAACATTCTCTCTCACCACAACAAATGTGTAAAAAAATTTAAAAAATTTCAATAGGAAAATCCTTCTTGGTCAGAAGGCAGAATTCATTTATAAATCCCGAGTTGAGTTTCCTTTCCTTTGCCAATTAATTACACAAGTTAAAAATGTGCTAAAAATGAAACGCACAATTTTTGTTTCCTCACAAGAAATAATTATTGAAATAGAATATAATTAAAAAATTCGTCACCCTTTTTTTTCTATTTTAACGAATCTGGTAGAGTTCGCACTCAAGTATACTTAAATCATTTTCTTGCAACACTTTATCTTCATGCAAAATCTAACGAAAAATTTCCGATAACATTGCGCACTTAAATTCTTTCCACCCAAGTTTTATTTATTTACTTTTAGGAACTAGATTAAAAAAAATTTTTTTTTCACTTCCGATTCTATAAAATTTAAACTACTCTACTACTAAACTTCATCTACTTTTTTTTTGTATTGTACAATAATTCTTTACTTAATTTAACAAGACAACAACAAGGAAAATTTCTTGTAAATTAGTTTATTAAGTAAATCAAAACAAATTAAAATTATTTAAATATCAAACTAGAACATTCTTACTTGGAGATCCTCGTAATAGTTGCGCCTTAATAAAGCTGTGTTGTGTTGCCAAAATTGATGCCTTCGGAGGAAATCTGGATCACACCAGTGAGGGGTCGGGACCGTCCGTCCACCGACCTTGTAACTTTCTTTATATATATATTTTTTTCACCGTTTAGCTTTTTGTTTGATTTTTTTTTTTACTACAGGGAAGCTAGTAAACTCTTCACTTGTATTATTTATTTAAATTATATATTTTTGTTTGTTTTTGATTTAGATTAATTTTAGCTTTTAAATTAAATTCAGTTTCACGGCACTTTTTAATTAGGTTGTCTCCTTTTTACTCTTTTATTTTATTATTTGTCGTACGTATCGATTAAAAATTTCAGTTAAAATTTTGTTTTTTACTAACACTCTTTTAATAATTAGTGTTATAATTTACCTTTTTACCTGACCACAACACCAGTCAACACTCGTTTGATGTCAGAAATTTTTATTCACTGAATAACAAGTTAACACTTGGCACTTATTCTATTCTAATGATGTTATTTTATTTTGTTATTTTGTCTTACAAATCAATAAATTACTTTTTACACTTTTCCTAACTAGATTCTGATCTTTACTTTTATTAATTTTCCTTCAAATCCAGTCAATTACTTTTCACTTTTCCTAACTAGATTCTGATCTTTACTTTTATTAATTTTCCTTCAAATCCAATCAATTACTTTTACACTTTTCCTAACTAGATTCTGATCTTTACTTTTATTAATTTTCTTTCGAACCGCGAATCTACTTTTTCTTTTTTCGACCGATTCTTTCCGACCTTTTTAACCAGACACTTTCTTGACCAAAAACAGACTCATCTCTCATTGTCTTTTCCACGACCACCTACCCGTTTTTTCGACTTGAACTTTTCGATCAAGGTAGAAAGCTTTGAGCTTTCTCTCTCGATCGTATAGCTTCCGTTCAGTCGTTAAACATTAGGTAAGCTTTTGGTCGTGTGTGTGAGAGCTTTTTTCTCTCACTGGCTTGATCAAAATTCAAGCACCGTTAAATCTTGAGCAAGGCGATGTACTTATTGGAATTTGATGGCGAGGCGCTTTTAGCCTGAGACTTGGAATTTTACCCAGGTGCTTTGCCATCATTTTTCATGTACTTTTGCCTTGCTTTGATTTCTAGGAAAATTTACCCGTTAGCCAATTCGTGAAAGAGGATATGCAATTTCCTCTGGAATGTGTTTACGAAGTGGCTACTTGATGGTAAATTTTCATGTTGTTTTTTTTTTTGTGGTCATATCCGTTATCCGATGTTGTTGACCTCGGATTTCGGATTTTAGACTTGCAACATTAGGACCCTTCGATCAAGGTATCCCACCGCTGCCACCAGTTTTGTTCCGCTGCGCTTCGTGCTTTCTTTAATTAGAGAAGAAAGGGTCAGCGGGAGTCCAAAGGAATGAATTAATTTCCACTGATACACTCAATTCTTTTTAAAATAAACTTTATTACTTTTTGCACTTTTACACTTGTTTCTTACGTTTTAATAACTTTTGAATATTTATCTTTTTGCAACGATTTAATTAACTTTTAATTATTTATTTCTCGAAACGCAGTAATTTGGTTAACTAAGTTGCTTGTGCCACCTTTTCGTAGGCGATCTAACTCTGGACTCCACGATTCATGTTATCTTCTTTTAAAAGAAACCTCGGGACGCTTGCTTTGTTAGCATTATTGTCACGTTGCGTCGGATAAAGGCAAGTTGGGAGGTAACCCGATACTTAAGCCGAATATGAGGATAATTACTGATAATTATCAATGCACATGTTGCTCGCTTCGCAATATTTGTTTATGTCGACATAAATTATGTAACGAAGCGGGCACATGTTGCATTGGTTTAGAATTTCTAAGAAGAGGAATTCATGTAATGTGTGCACTGAGAAATTTTAAGTGCACACAGGGCAATTTTTGGGTTTCTTGCACCATGGGATGCTTGAAATTAATTATGGTCAAACGTGACCATAACACTGCTTTGTAAAACAGTTATGTAGTCATGACTATTTATACGAGTAGAGGTGAACTGGATTTCAAGAGGTTTGTCTTCGGAAATCGCACCCCAAACCATTAAACTTCCACTACCGAAATAACGGCGAAAAAAATGCCTTTGTTCCTTCCTGAGATCGCACCAGCATCCATTGAACCCATCTGGACCATCAAGGTTGTACTTCTTTTCCTCTGAAAAAATAACCTGAACACAAATGTCCATTTAAAGAAATTTCGGAGCAATGTGTGGCAACTTGTTTCCGAAGCTCAGTGGCTTTCATTAGTTCGGGCCTCTCTGCTCCACATTGATTTGTATAGTAAGATAATACCGACGAAGCTCGCAGATAATTATAGTTGCCAGCTACAATATTTCTCATTCCAATTAAATAGAGGTTATTCTCCTAAACTCCAGCAGATTCTCTTAACTCTAAGCCCAAATCAAGACATCTCTTCATGTCAATTGGCAATAAAGCATTCAACGGTTTCCGTAATTTACCTATGATAGAAAAAATATAGAAATCAGCATAATTCTTATCTTCTGCTGTCATATCTCTATAACTGTCAGAGTTCTTGTCGATCATCTTATTTTTCTGATAATCACTGATCTCAATTCTTTGGATATCTCCAGGTCGGCGTCGATTCAAAATCATTATAGACGCCATGGTACACTTCATCAGATCTATAAATGCTGAATATGTGTAGCCGTCTTCAAACTCTTTTTGGCTTTTGACCTGAAATTCACAAAAAAATCATTAATGTATCATTAATAATAAAAATTTAACTTGAATTATTTTTAAAAATAAACATTAATAGCAGAAGGTACCTCTATATTGAAGATATGAAACTAGCTTGTGGATATGATTCATCGAAGTAGTTTCTACAACTTTATGATTTCTCCTTTTAATTTAAGTTGTCAAGGCTATCCTTCCAACTAGGTTGGCATAATCAACGTTGAAGACTAGTAGAAATTCTTCGGTTTCAATCTTCTCCTCCTGATCACGTCCCTTAATACACATAATAATATGGAGACTGCCTAATTCTTTTATTAGAGAACGCATAGATAGATTTAACCCTTCTAACACAGAAGGCGCACTTCTTGGGCAGGAGCCCAGAATCACTTCACCTATTCCATCAAAACGATGAAATGACGCTCACACACCAACATGCAAAGGCAAAAATAACAAGCAAAAGAAAGGTGCAGTAAGAAAACAAGTAGGGAAACACAGCACACACCATGCATAACAGAGAGTCACGGGGGCACAGAAAATAGATAGTTATTAAACGACACTTTGCTAAGAGTTAAATCAATATTAGGACATGAATTAACAGCCCTACATAAACGATTAATTTGTTCATGCATGCCATAATTTGATCTGAATGGTGCAATAAAGACAGTCTTCGAAGGTTATGTTGGAACTGTCTGAAGGAAACCTTGCTAACAAGCGAACCCGAATCTATATTAGAGTTCAAGAGCTAGTGAATAAATATTTATTTTTAAGAAAACAGAGTTACTCCCTCCAGTGGAGGGCACACGGCCAACTGGCTGAAGGCCAGGGTCTATTGACCTCTCTGCAATGAGGCTCGGTCGACAACAAGAAAAGAAAAGAAAAACAATACTGTTTACTTATATCCTATGGGCCTATCTACTGCTCCTGACTAAGTTTTAAGCTAGACAACATTTACAAATTGAACCTTCTTTCTTATGTAAAAACTATCTTAATTCCCAAAGGGGAACAAAAGAGGAAAAAAATGCGCATTTCTCTCCTGCTTATTTTAGATTCTAAAAATTGTATTTATTATTATTATTAAAGCAGTTAACAATTTTTTGTTTCGTTAGTTATTCACATATGTAATTTAAACATTACTACCATTATCAACTTTTGTCTACCATAACTATAGTTAATTTTCTCACAACGAAAGTTCTTAGTGTTTATAAAAGACTCAAAGTTTCTATGCACTATATATATAAGAGTTACATTAGATTGGACAGGGAATAGCAAAGACAATTTCCTTGGATATTACTACGATTATGGTTTTTCTAAAAGTATCTGTTAGACAATTTTCACCCTTTTTTCCTTTTTTTTTCCTTTATATTTGTTCAACACATTTTTATATAACGTCGGTCTGTTTTTGTTCCTTTAAATTTTCCGCTTTCTTTTCACTTATCACTTCCCTGCCTTTTTTTCTTTTAAAATTTTCTTCACTTAACCCGTTTTTGTTCCTTTAAATTTTCCGCTTTCTTTTAATAAAATGTTTCGAAATCTATTCACTGACTAATCCAATTAAAATTAATTTTCCTTTTCAATCTCCAGCGACAAAAAAACTTACTTTTTCACGACCGAGCTACCTCTTCCCCCAAAGAAATACATCACTTCACTCTCTTCACCGCCCAAAACCGCACTTGTTCCCGGCAGAATCTACACACACCAACTTGCCGTACCGCTGCCGTCATCCAACCTTTTCATGCACTCTTCGCTTTCAAACGGTGTCATCAGGCCATTTGATGCCAGATGTTCATTTTAAATCGCAAATCTCTTGCAATTTTCTGCTTTGACTTGCAGATCATTCTATTTTTAGAATCGATTTTGCAGCCGGGCCGTTTTTGGCTGTAATTTTCATTTCATTTCGGCGCACTTGACGAACGGACTTAGGGGGAGGTTATTCGACTATGGCTGCGACCTTCTCGGGGTCCGTCTTTATCCCTCCATTACCGATGATGTACCCTAAGTACCGCGCTTCCTTTAAGCAAAACTTACTCTTCTCCACGTTTATCGTAAGTCCAGCCTTCCTCAAACATTCCACCACCTTAGCGAGGAGCGATAGGTGGGAGTCGAAGTCCTCCGTCAGCACCAACAAATCACCGAGATACACCAACACCTGGTCTCGAAGATCGTAGAGGATGACCTTGTCCATCAGCCGGCACATTGTCTGGGGCGCGTTGCACAGCCCAAATGGCATCACCGTATAGTGATAGAGGGGGTGGCCGGGGACTGTGAAAGCTGTTTTTTCGCGCGATTGTTGGTCCAGTGGGATCTGCCAGGAAGCATCTTTGAGGTCAAGGCTGGTAATGTACCTTGCTGGAGGAAGTCTACTAAGGATGCCATCTATATGCGGTAGTGGATAGGCATCCTTCTTGGTCACCGCATTGACCTTCCTCGCATCAAAGCACAGCCTGACCTTGCCTGGCTTCCGCACTAGGACCACGGGCGAACTCCACGGGCTCTGGCTTTCCTCTATCACGCCCAGTTCTTTCATTCGGTGAAGTTCGGCGTCCATCAGCTGTTGCACGGCTGGTGAGACCGGATAAAAACGCTGCTTGATGGGAGCAGCGTCTCCTACGTCAATCAGGTGTTGGACTAACTCTGTCTTCCCGAGACCTAGCGTTGAATACGACGGGAAGAGTTGATTTACCTGTTGTAGGCGAAGTTGGTCCGTTGTAGATAATGGATATTGGTTTGGGTCCAGGGGTTGAGACATGCTTGCTATCGTTACTGGTCGGGGCCATATAGTTGCTGCTGAAACGTTGCCAATAATATCCGGTGCCAAGTTGAAGAGCCTCCAAAAATCCACTCCGAGATATAGTTCTTGAGTCAGGCTGGGCACTATGTACAGACGTACAGCCTTGGTATCACCCCGAAAGGTGACCTGCACGTCCGCGTCGCCCAGTACCTCGGGTGTCTCTCCGTTGGCTACCATGAGCTTCGTCCGATACTTGCTCCACGAAACTTGAGCTTTAGCCAACCTCTCCACTGCATCCTTACCCAGAACGCTGACGCTGGCTCCACTGTCCAGGAGACCCGAAAGAGTCTGGCCCAGCAATAACACCTCGGCATAAGGCCGGATGTCGTGAGGCGCAGTCACGAATGCTGAGGCTAACCTCTTCCTGTTCTTTCGGACCTTTGTCCAAAATGCTCTCAGCCGTAAGGTTGAGCGCTTGGGTTTCCTTGGGAGGGTGGTGTCGTTTACAGGATCAATTTCAGCAAAGATTCTCTGTCTGGCTTCGTGATACTTTCTGAGCCGTTGGTGGTAAGGCTTCAGAGGTCGAGCAGTTGGTGTAATCCGTTCTTCAATCGGGACGGTTGTGTGTCGCTGCAGTAACTGTATTGGCCCTGCCTTGGTCTCGCCTGATTGTGCATTGGGTGGTGTAGAACGTATAGGCACCAATGGTACTTGCATCTCAGAAGTAGTGCTGTTATCCGATGCGTCTATTAACTGGTCCATTAAGTTAGGCGGGCATACCCTTGACCTGCTCTCGTTGTCTTCCGTAGGAATGGTAGGCTGTGGCAATAAGTCCGATGAAGGTGTTATATCCGGTGTTGAGTGTACGGGAGTTATGTCTGGTCTAATAGTTGTTATTCCTGTTGGGATGTAGGCGGCTGTTGAGGAGTCGCAAGCAGCTGTATTCGGCCGCGGTCCATTGTCCCTCTGCTCTACTGGCCTCCGATGGTATGCTGTCGGTCGAGGACTGATGTTGTTGCCCCCGACCCTCCTCAGGTTTTTCTGAACGCAGACAGGGCACCTAGGCTTAACAACTCCCTTCCGTCCGCATCCATAACAAAAGAAACCCTGTGGCTCTCTATTGCAGTCTGTATAATAGTGTCCAGGCTGATCACAGTTCCAGCAGATTGGCGTCGGCCTTTCGGCCGGTTCGATGGCAGCTACATGTCGTTCATTTTCTGACGTGCGGTCAACCATATCCTCGTCGTGCCTCATCGGATTTTAGACCAGGTAATATTCCTCAACTCTCGACCGGTTGTACATTTATGGTAAAGATGAACGAATGCGTGCCCTGGTGGTCTGCACTTCCATAACTAAAGCCCGCAGCTGCGCCACTGATGTTGTATGGTGCAAACAAATTTGTTCCTGTATGGAGGGTAGTAAGTTGGTGCAACGTTTTCGACGAATTCCATCTCCGTCATGGGAGCACGCAGCTGGTTTCGCAAGTGCACCATGTCCTGGCAATAGGATGCAAAGAGATGGGTTCTGTCGTCGCACTGTCCAGAACCATCCGTTCACTCTTCCTCCCAGGAGGGTATGCAAATTATCGACGACAAGGTTGAGATCTCCCCCTAGCGTGGTTCTCGTCAGTGTCTCCACTCGGAATATGAACTCTTCTACGTCCAGTTTTGAGTTATCCCCATCATACATCAGTTGCCATCTTCTGATGGGACTTGCTGAGCGCCTTGGCCGGTTGTATCCATGGTGACTGTGTCGTTGCGGGTTAGGTGTTTCATACTGGTCATGCTGGTAGTGCTGGTTGGACTGATATGGTGGAATATATTGATGTCTCTGCTGACTTGGCCGAACGGAGATGAAATCAGGTCCAGGTTGTTCCCTCATATTGTCGAGACTAGGCATGTCTCGAGAAGCGTTTGCCCAGGAGTTTGCTGCCGCTATACGTGGTTGTGGAGCTGGTGGTGCCCGGTGTTGTTGGAGGCCTCTCGCCACTTCTTCCCTAACAGCGTCGGCGATTTGAATCCTTATAGCTGCCAACAGCGCTTGTGTGCTGGCGGACCTGTCTAGCGGGACGTCCTCCGGAGGCAGCTCACCTGCAATGGTGGACTGCGCGCGAGATATAGGCCGCGTCCTTCCATGAGCCTCCTCTGGACTCCGAGATGAAGCTGTTGTTGAGGCTGGTCTCGAACTTTGAGCCTGTGGCTCCGCTAGCCGTACCTCTTCAGGGGGTGACGTCGCTGGTTGTCGCGTAGCCGCTCTCGTATTATACCTACGAGGGATAGCGCCTGTTCCGTCGTTCCGGTTATGCAGTTCCTGTCGGCAATTGGGACATACTTGGCTTGTTTTCTCCCACTGGCGTAGGCAGTGCTCGTGAAACTCGTGTCCACAGCTAGTCAGTATTGCGTTGCTTGTGGCTACGTTGTCCATACAGACAGTACATAACTTCGGGGTGACCGCCGAAGCTCCAGGCGGGCAACGAGCTACCCACATTTTGCCACTAGATAGAGGACCAGTGTTATCTTAACCTGCAGTTGTCCTTGGAGTTCCCTGCAATCTCAAACTGCGACGAAGTTTCAACAAAAAAATTCCGTCCAAAAACCTGGTACGACTATCGAGCCGTAGTTTTGAAGAAATTCAAGTCCACAAAAATATGATAACAAAATGTCACGCCCAAAGTTTGAGAAAAATTCTCAGGTAAAAATTATGATCAAAGAAAACAAGCCGAAGTTTTGAAAAATTTTCGTTCCAAAATTCTGAGATGAAGTAATCGCTCCAAAAATTAAAAAAAATTCACGACAAAACCTGAAACAACAGAAGAAAAAAAAACTCGAGACAAAATTTTGAAGAATATTCAAGTCCAAAAGGAAATAAAAAAAAATTTGAGCCTAAGTTAGGAAAAAAAATCACAAGTTCAGAACTATCTGAGAAAACAATTTGAGCCAAAGAAAAAAAATTTGAGCCAGAATAATAAAAAAATTTTGAATCACCGAAAGCAATCACAAGTCCAAAATTATATGCAGAAACAATTTTGAGCATAAGTAAAAAATCACAAGTCCAGAAATTATATTGCGAAAAAAATTTTTGAGCCAAAGAAAAATCACAAGTAAAAATTATTTTAAAAATCAATTTGCGACGAATCGGTATCTATCTCTCTCTCTCTCTCAACGACGATCCTCCCTCGCTGTTCTTAGGACGGCCACCCCACTGAGTGGTCCTCTCAACGCCTGCCGGGGAACAAGGATGAGGACATCTGTCATTACCGTTTGAATGGAAGACACCAGGTCCCCGAGTCAACTGGTTGGCTAGTAACAGCCAGCCACCGACCTTCTTCGGAGACGTGGTGCATTCCAGACATCAGGCGATGCAGTCGTGCCTCCTGAGGGAAAAGGAAGATAGGTAGGGAAGGATAAAATTTAAAAATGAGAAAAAGAGAAAAAAACGACTTTAAAAAAAACGAAAAGAAAATTTTAGGAAAGAAAAGTGTTTTTGTAAAAAAAAAGGAAGGGAAGGAAACCCTAAGGATGTCGGACAGAACCTCTCCAAGACAGACAGCTGGCTATCGCGTGCTATTTGTCTGTTATTCTTGGAGAGTCTCTGCCGACTGGGTTGAGATGATTAGGTCCTCGGGCAGACAGAAGACCACATCACAGCCTATAGCCGCGGTACCAGAGGACCTGACCACCTCGAAAACTAATTCGCGTGGGCTCAGGTTCCGAGTTCAGAGCTCTAGCTATTTATTCGCGAGCCTCGAGCCTGCAATTACTCGGAACCCTTAAGGCCAGCGCGTTGGGCGCCATCTCTTGTTGCGAGCTGGGACCGACACTGCTGCTGGATGATTGCCCAAGGCAGGCTATGACTCCGGATGACATCAACTGAAAGTCAGCTGATGTCAGCCAGGATCACGGCCTCCGCTGGACATTCATCTGTCAGCAGATGCTTGGGCAGAGATGGAGGATGGCATGCTGGTATCGCTAGCTTTGCGATAGAGAGGGGGGGTTCAAAAAGGGAAGCCATCTCTGCCCGCGGTCGCGCAACAAAAGCACATGAATCATGCCGAGGGATAGGAAAGGGTGAGACGAACCGAGAAGAAAAATACAACAAAAAAAGTTGAAGAAAAATGAAAAAAGAAAAAGACCGCGAAAATTCTGGAAGAGAAAAGAAAATTACGAAAATGAAAAAAAAAGCAAAAACAAAGGAGCATGGCAAGAGGAAGAGGATACGAGCAGGCGTCGCTCGACTTACCGGATCTCGTTGGGGGAGTCTGGTGTCCTGACTCCCCTTACTTGGCCCATGCCCCAACCACCCTATGCATCCAGGGGGCCGCTGTCATCTGGATGCCCTATGATGATGACCTGAAAAGAAAGAGAGGACCCTGGACTCACCTCATCGTGAGGACCCTGCCCACCGACGTAGCGATGATGTAGCCGCCCTAGAAAAGGACGACGAGGAGAGAGAGAGAAACAATTAGACAATTTTCACCCCTTTTTCCTTTATATTTGTTCAACACATTTTTATATTACGTCGGTCTGTTTTTGTTCCTTTAAATTTTCCGCTTTCTTTTCACTTATCACTTCCCTGCCTTTTTTTCTTTTAAAATTTTCTTCACTTAACCCGTTTTTGTTCCTTTAAATTTTCCACTTTCTTTTAATAAAATGTTTCGAAATCTATTCACTGACTAATCCAATTAAAATTAATTTTCCTTTTCAATCTCCAGCGACAAAAAAACTTACTTTTTCACGACCGAGCTACCTCTTCCCCCAAAGAAATACATCACTTCACTCTCTTCACCGCCCAAAACCGCACTTGTTCCCGGCAGAATCTACACACACCAACTTGCCGTACCGCTGCCGTCATCCAACCTTTTCATGCACTCTTCGCTTTCAAACGGTGTCATCAGGCCACTTGATGCCAGATGTTCATTTTAAATCGCAAATCTCTTGCAATTTTCTGCTTTGACTTGCAGATCATTCTATTTTTAGAATCGATTTTGCAGCCGGGCCGTTTTTGGCTGTTATTTTTCATTCTTTTTACCGGCGGCTGAGGATTTTTGTCGTTTGTTTCGTTATTTCTCCCGTTTATAGGCGGGGCTTGGATGGGTGCTGTTATGCGAACAGTTGCAATTCCTATTGAAATGCAACTTCTGGCAATTTTTGTGGGAATTTATGTGCAGGAGCTGAGAGATTATATGAAGATGATTTAATTGAATTAAATCATCTTCTTCAGCTCTCCGCACACAGATTGCGACCATAACACTCAGAACTGTCGGACGTAAAAAATTCTTCTTTTGTGGATGTTCATCGTCATCTTTGAAAAAGTATGGACCGGTGACTCTATCGGTCATAATTCCACACCAAATGGTGCATCTAAGAGGGTGTAATTCACGCTGATGCAACACTCTCGGATTCTCCGTACTGCTAATTCGACAGTTCTGTTTATTAACATATCTATGTTTTAAAAAGTTGGGAGTATCTGTGGCTAGCTGTACGAATCTATTGGCATATCGTAGGCGTTGTTCTGGATCCCGTGGTTATAATTGTAGGGCCAATTGAATCTTGTATTGAAACACCTTAAGATCAAGTTTCAAAATCCTTCTAAGCAATGTTCTGGAGATGCCTTAGTGAGTATCACGTCGACGAGTATACACTAATGGATCATCGTTGACACTCTGTCGTACAGCCTCCACAGCTTCTTCATTGCGAACAGGTCGATGAACACTATGAGCTGTTGGAGAATTAACACGATAGATCGTCGGGAAACATAAAATAAAATTCAATAATTTTGACCCGTTTTTGCATTGTGTATGTATCCATTACAAAATTTAATTCTTCAATTCTCTGAAATTTGAAAAAAAAACCAAAAGAAATTTAAAACGTCAAACTTACAAATTCTTAAAAATAGTCCAAGTGTTAAATATCTTGACGACGTCGAAAACGAATTCAATTAACACAATTTTTCGGTGTAAACTACAGTTATTTTCAAAATTAATTCTAAACTTCAGTTAACACAATTTTTCACTATAAATTACAATTATTTTCGAAATTAATTCTAAACTTGAATTAACACAATTTTTGTTACAAGCTAGGATCGGAATTACGTTCGATCTTCAACAATGGTTTTGCACATTACAGTTATTTATCTTACTATGTCCGCTAAAGGTCACTTGTTCTTGTAATTATTACACAAATTTTAAACTTCACTTAACACAAATTTTCGGTGTAAATTACAATTATTCTCAAAATTAATTCTAAACTTGAATTAACACAATTTTTGTTAAAAATAGACTACCCGACTTCGACTCCTTTTAAAAACCCGACTAAACTCTTTCGCTGTTAATACCCGACTCGATAATCGCGACTCGCCCTGATCGCGACCAAAACAAAACTCGTCCAATCCCTCGGTTGATTCTTTCGATCAACCGTATCTACATAAAAAGAAAGCTTTAAGCTTTTCCTTTAGTTTATTCTTCGGTCCCTCTTTTACAGGCCGAAGACGATGTAGCGCGAGATCGCGATAGAAGCGACATACATGAAGAAAGCTCGCAGAGCTTTTTCTACTTTTTGTATCTTACTCGTGAATGCCTGAGAAAGATACGATGTATGTTAAGAAATCGCTGAGATAGGCACCTTTATCTGGGAACAAATTTAATTTCGTTCGGTACCATATCTGCTTAAATGCATAATTAGAATTTTTAAGTTACCAATGCGCTACAAATTTCCTGGGAAAGGAATGCGCGGTAACTTAAGCGACTTTAGTTACATCCGTTTGATGCAACTGAAATAATTTTTCAATGATTGAATATTTCATTTTAATAATGATATTCAATTTGAATGAATTATAATATTTTATTTTACGTGCCATTATGATCATTTTTAGGTACATAACAAGAGTCTGATTTATTATTTTCCCCTATGGGACTATTAAAAGATATCACAAGTTTGTACAAAAATGAGTTGTATTTGTATATACAATTCATGCAATATATTTATACTGTCTTCTAAACTATTAGGATTTCTGCATTGGTTCTGGGAGTTTATTTTTGAACACTAATAACGCTGAGAATTTATTTGTTTCAATTGCACTATTGATTTCGGCGTCGTTTTCTGGAACTTGTTTTGTCTTTACGTTAAGTCTTCTAAGTATACTATTAATTTCGTTGTAAAAGTCAACACTGTGATTTTTAAATTTAACCGCTCTTAATTCGTCAAACAGTTCGGCAGATTTTTGTTTTGTTGGTGAAATCGACAAAACTTTGGAGATCTCTGAAATCTCCATGAAATTCAGGGAGTTCTGATAAATATTTGAGGGGGTCAATGTTGAGTGAAAGCATATTGGGTTCTTGTTGTTGATCTTGAGGTTGATAATGATAAAAGTTACTGACAATCTCTGAAAGTTCTCTAGACTGACTTCTTACAAGTTTGATTTGTTCTACTAAATTAGGTTGATTACACTATAACATAATATATTAACATTAGTTCATTTAACTATTTTGTAAGAATTTTGCGTCAAGAATTGAATCAGTGTCAGTTAACAAGTCATCGACGTAAAAGTCAGTAATGTGTTAGATGCGCGCGGAAATTTGTTTTGTTCATCGATAGCCAATTGAAGTAAAGTTCGTAAGACTAAAAATGGAGCCTTTGCCGTCCCATATGTTATTGTGGTTAATTAACATTCTTTTGTGAGTTCGTCTTTTGAAAGTTGTTTTTGAAGAGCCGTCAAAAACAACTCGTAATTTGGTTGTTAGACTGTCTTCTTTAAGCACTGCTTGGTGTGGGAGGTAATCACCTTTTCTTGTGCTATATTTGGATGGTATCATATGTTTTAGATCGATATATTCTTGCATGGGTTTATAGTCCCAAATAACAAATCAAAAAAGTTACCCAAACTTACTTTTTAAAATGGAAAAAAGCACATATAATATAAATATCCATCAGCGGTTTCATCATCTGCTCCGGCGGCGGGTTGTTCCATGCGTGCAATTTATTTCCTGATGAGGTTAATTTCTTCTTGCGAATCCATTTCGTTGACAATTTCTGTTTTTGAAAAGTTGTTATGCGTCGGGGGTCCTGGCCGACGTCTTCTAATTGACGAAGTTTTAACTTTTAATTGTTAAAAATGCGTCGGGCGTCCCGGCCGACGTCTTCTAGTTGACGAAGTTTTTATTGATTAAATTGCGTCGTCGTAGTTGGTTTAAAGTTGGGCAGTGTGTTCATTGGCTGCCTGCCTTAAAATTTTCCTCACTGGATGCCTATTCTTTCAGGCGATCCCGATGTTCTTTTGATGGAGGGCCTATTCTTTCAGGACACCTCTTTTTTGGTTAGATCCCCTTTTACGTCTTGGGACCCCCACCTGACACCAAAATTTTTTTGCGTGTTAACTAACTTATTCTTTCTTCGCAACAAGGACGAGAGAGTGCTTTCCCCTTAGGGAGAAGATCACCTGCCCTGATGTAGGTTTCCTTTTTGTTAATTAAAACACTTAACTGGGTTGAGATTCTGGAGGCTTACCACTGGTGGGGGCTCTCCAGATCTTTTCCTTTATTCACTACACAATTAATCTTCTTTAAAAAAAACCCGCTACACAATTGACTTCACGTAATTATTGGCTTAACTCACGCCATTCACATAATTAACTGACTCACTTAACTAACTGCCCTGCTGCTCATCCTCCAGACCATTTTTATCATCTTTTGCCAATTTCCCCGATTTACCATCAAATCGTAAATACATAAATCGGGAATTCCAATTGGCTATTCAAAATCGTAATTAGCACATAATCAAAACAGTGATTATGTACGGCTTTGACTCGGCTTTTCAGATTAATGGATTGAATGGATTTAACGGAAATTCGGTGTGGCATTTCGTAGACCGATTTCCGTTTTTTGTTTATCCATTGGTAGTTTTAATGCCTTTAGGCATTTTTTTAGCTATTAGCTTGAGGGTTATGAGAATAAAGAAATTGTGCACATGTTGCACGAGAATTGGTTCGTGGGAAAAAGAATGTTATTAGAATATTAGAATGTTATTATGAATATGGTAATGAGGCGCTGGCTCATTACAGTAACCCCAATCAACGTGTATATTTCAGTAGAAGGATAGATTAACCATCCTAACATTTTAGGAATCCCATTTATCAAATGTTGAAAATATTTAATATCTTAGACTGATTTTCTATTTCTTTGCAGAAAGGTTTTATATTGGCTATAGATGTGTTACAGATTGGATTCGCTTATTTTAAGATAAGCCTAATTCTAACGAATCCAATCTGGCACTTAGAAAAACAAATCATAAAAAATCTCATGAGTTGGATTTCAAACATCAACAACAAAACGCGCCGTGGAGTATTACCACAATCGACGGTCAAGACGAGACCATAGCGCAAAACAAATACAAAAACAAAAAAAAAGAAGCCAAAAAGAAAACTAGTCCAAGCACGCGAAGCCTAACCAACCTGAAAATATAAGAGGCTTAACTACAAGGAAAAACACCGCAGATTTAAAGTTTAATTATTTATATTTATTGAAAAAAGGGGGAGATATAAAATAATAATAATGATAAAAAGTGAGAAAAAATACCAAAGTTTAAAATTAAGTACAATAAAAGCCACAATTTAAAAAACAAAACTGTCGGCGCGGGGGGGGGGGGGGGGGGGGGGGGGGGGGGGGGCTCGTCCTCGGCGGTGAGCACGAAAGGCAACGGGGATCCTCGTGTGGGTGTTCCCGTTAGAGCACAATGCGCACAATCGGCAGCATATCCCCACACCAGCAGCACGCCCCCTAAGGTGAAAAAAAAGAGAGAAGTCAGAATTATAATTTCATTTTAGAAAGGTAAGCTTACCTGAAGAATTCCACGACTCGCCGTGACCACCAAGCACGTAGTCCACCATGTGGGTGGAATCGGCTCCGCCCCTGCTGGAGAAGATGCAGCAGGACCGCCTGTCCGGACGGGACCACCTAAGGCGGACACAACGTCCCCGCCAGGGTCAACCCTAATCATTCGGGCGCGAAAAATCACCGAATTAGCAAGCCGGTGCCTTTGGCTGCGCAAAACAATAGTGTCCCCATGCAGGAGACCCACAAGATTGGCACGGGAAGTATACGCCATTAGACAAGAACAGACCGCGTGTCACAAAATTTAAACTCGGAATGAGGAGTATTCCTCTCCAAAGAATACTCCTCTTATTCGCGGGGGGAAGGAAATGTTACAGATTGGATTCGCTTATTTTACAATAAACCTAATTCTAACGAATCCAATCTGGCATTTAGAAAAACAAATCATAAAAAATCTCATGAGTTGGATTTGAAACATCGAATTTTTGTAACAACAAAGTTGCAACATATTCAAATCCAACTCATGAATAATACGTAAGTTAAACAAAGATTTAATGGGTTGGATTTCCTACACCGAGTGCATTGCAACGAAGTTGCAATAAGAAACTCAAGTCGAATCGAATAATGAATGTTCAATTTCACTTATTACTTAATTAGATTACACTTAAATTGTTTTTCTTTATTACTAAACGCACGCTCAATTTTGCTTATCTAGTATTTGATTACACTTAAATTATTTTTCTTTACTCGAACGAACGATCACTTTAGATCGTGTTTACCAGCTTTTTTCGAAAAACCCTTTTCTTTTTTACTAAAACACAGACTCTTCGCAATCCGCGACTTAAGACCGTTTTGATAAAAAAAATGCGACTTAACTCTGTTTCGTTTTCAACAAGACTTTCTTTTTTACGACCGGACGCTTTCGTGTTCAAAACCAAACTCACCGTTGACCTCTCGGTTAATTCCATTAACCGTGTCTACACGTAAGCTTTGAGCTTCGAGCTTTCTTTTGATGTAGGGAGAGATCATCGTCGCGTTCCATGTACATGTATATGAGGGCGAGGTACTTGTACATGGGTACTTAGAATGTTTGGTCAGCGTTTTTCCGTGTGAATAGATAGATAGAAGCTCCTCTATATCCAGGACCCGCTGTAGGGAACTGTCGGCCCGGGGGGGGGGGGGGGGGGGGCCTCTTCCTCGGCGGTGAGCACGAAAGGCAACGGGGATCCTCGTGTGGGTGTTCCCGTTAGAACACAATGCGCACAATCGGCAGCATATCCCCACACCAGCAGCACGCCCCCTAAGGTGAAAAAAAAGAGAGAAGTCAGAATTATAATTTCATTTTAGAAAGGTAAGCTTACCTGAAGAATTCCACGACTCGCCGTGACCACCAAGCACGTAGTCCACCATGTGGGTTGAATCGGCTCCGCCCCTGCTGAACCAGATGCAGCAGAACCGCCTGTCCGGACGGGACCACCAAAGGCGGACACAACCGTCCCCACCAGGGTCAACCCGGATGATCCTAATCATTCGGGCGCGAAAAATCGCCGAATTAGCAAGCCGGTGCCTTTGGCTGCGCAAAACAATAGTGTCCCCATGCAGGAGACCCACAAGATTGGCACGGGAAGAACAAGAACAGACCGCTTGTCACAAAATTTAAACTCGGAATGAGGAGTATTCCTCTCAAAAGAATACTCCTCTTATTCGCGGGGGGAAGGAAATGTTACAGATTGGATTCGCTTATTTTAAGATAAGCCTAATTCTAACGAATCCAATCTGGCATTTAGAAAAACAAATCATAAAAAATCGCATGAGTTGGATTTCAAACATCGAATTTTTGTTACAACAAAGTTGCAACATATTCAAATACAACTCATGAATAATACGTAAATTAAACAAAGATTTAACGTGTTGGATTTCCTACACCGAGTGCATTGCAACGAAGTTGTCTACAAGTTGCCGATAACGGCGGTTCTTTCGTCAGTGGATGATGAGTTTGGGTACGTCGTATTCTTAACGTATGGGGATTCGGATAGATTGACAGGCTAACACCACGTATCTATCGTAACTATTACTACGGTTAAGCAAAGTATAACGACCAACAGGCTAACACCACGGAAGGTCGATATGACAAGAATAGATTGACAGGCTAACACCACGGCCAATCTAGCGGAACTAATACTACGGATAAGCCAAGTATAACGACCAACAGGCTAACACCACAGAAGGTCGGTATGACAGGAATAGATTGACAGGCTAACACCACGGCCAATCTAGCGGAACTAATACTACGGATAAGCAAAGTATAACGACCAACAGGCTAACACCACGGAAGGTCGGTATGACAGGAATAGATTGACAGGCTAACACCACGGCCAATCTAGCGGAAGGAACATGAAAGACTAACTACTGCGAACTACGGTACGGTTGACTTTTGCAAGTCAATTATAAACCCAGTGACAGTCACGACCCAAAATCACCAATATTCAATTTATTCACTCTTGACAAATTAGCTACCGCTTAAAATAACTATCAAATGAAAGCTTCTTCTTTTTATTATTTTATTAACTGTAAACAATTATTTTATTCCATTTAAGAACTAATAAGAAAATTTCTGATATAATTGAAAATTTTTGTTTGCTTGTTATATTCTAAAAAAACGTTGTATAGGCCTGCGTCGGTCTTCCGGGCCGACGTCTTCTTGTTGTTAACCAGTTGAATAGTTAAAGTTGCCAAGATGCGATCCCTTTGATTGTTTGCAGTAAGAGACAGTCCGTCTCTTTCAGGATCCCACCAGTGAGGGGTCGGCACCGTCCGTCCACCGACCTTTAGTGAAAATATTTTTATATATTTTTGTTTTTGTGGGGTTTTATCTCCCTCTTTTATTTTTTAACACTGTTTAGCTTTTTTGGGGAAGTTAGGAAACCTCTCACCGTTAACGCAATTAAAAATTTATTAAGGCACTGTACTTTGTTATCCCAAAATTATTATTTTGTTTCCAACCGCTTCGTTTCGAATTATTTTATTAAAATTTTAATTTTTTTTTTTTATTGTTCGTTACGTATTATTTAATAGAATTATTATTCACTTCCCACCGCTGCCACCAATGTTGTGACCCAAGATGCCGCCGTGCTTTCGCAGGGCGAGAAGAGCGACACAGGGGGAAGCTGGGATAGGGAATCTCAAAAAGGATCTCTCGTTTCTTTAAAATTTATTATCACTCACTTTTACTTTTATAATTATATAAATTCGGAATTGAACCGTATTAACAAACTTTATTTATTTAATAAAATCGGAATTGAACCGAATTAACAAACTTTATTCATTTAATATAATCGGAATTGAACCGTATTAACAAACGTTATTCATTTAATAAAATCTTCAAAACAAATTAGAGCACTTTGTAATATACAATCAAACTTAAGACCGCGAACACGATGTTACTTGCGCGAGTGATTATCCCAGACTTCGACGAGCTTAGCGTCGAAATCTTATTTTATTAAATTTTACATAACGCTGTACTGTCAGCGAAAATATCCCACTTACTTCGTTAATTCAGTGCTATTTACCCTCAAGCTGACCAATCAGACAATTCTTGTTATGTATAAATATTTTAACAAGAATTGCAGCACAAAAAGAATAAAAGATAAGACATGTGTCTGAACGTAGAATAAAATGAATAAAAGATAAGACATGTGCCTTATGAAATCTGATGCTTGTTATGTGCTACTATAACGGGTTAACCACTGATGTTCACAACGCTGCACAAAAGGTTATACTTGGACAAGGATCGACAACGAAGTCATCTACTCAACGCACCTAGTGATCTTTTAGAACTCAATCCACAATCAAACAATTCACGTTCAACAGTGACGGTTTTTCCTTTATTAATTATTGACACCTCTGTACATAAACTACTTAGTCTTTATCTTATTTTATTTCTTTAGTTACAATATTAAAATTCCAAACACAATGTCAAAATGCCAATAAAACACTATTTTTCTTACAGTCAAACTATCAAAAATATATTACTTCTTAATTACTTAAAAACTCGACCGACTTTAATCTCGCGACCAGAGATTATTACTTCTTAATTACTTAAAAACTCGACCGACTGACTCCTTTTCGTATTAAAACCAGACTCAACGTTAAAATCTTTTTCACGACCACTTAACTGTTTTTCGACTTGAACTTTTAGATCAAGGTAGAAAGCTTTGAGCTTTCTCTCTCGATCGTATAGCTTCCGTCGTTAAACATTAGGTAAGCTTTTGGTCGTGTGTGTGAGAGCTTTTTCCTCTCACTGGCTTGATCAAGTTCAAGCACCGTTAAATCTTGAGCAAGGCGATGTACTTATTGGAATTTGATGGCGAGGCGCTTTTAGCCTGAGACTTGGAATTTTACCCAGGTGCTTTGCCATCATTTTTCATGTACTTTTGCCTTGCTTTGATTTCTAGGAAAATTTTACCCGGTAGCCACTTCGTGAAAGAGGATATGCAATTTCCTCTGGAATGTGTTTACGAAGTGGCTACTTGATGGTAAATTTTCATGTTGGGTTTTTTTTTTATTTTGTTTGTGGTCATATCCGTTATCCAATGTTGTTGACCTCGGATTTCGGATTTTAGACTTGCAACATGCTCGCACTTCAGAAAATGTGCGATAAGAGCATTTGAGTTAATTTAAAATGAAATTATTGTTTAGACATTGGAAATTTATGAGGGTCAGCAAGTTAAATGTTTGGTCGTAAGTGGCAATTTATGAAGGTAAGTAACTTGAGCAAATGCACATGCGTGGGAATTTAAATAGTTGCATGTGTCCGTTTAGGATCTGCACTTTGTGTGGTAGGTAATATGAGTCGGCGCATGTGCAATCAATTATGGGGTAAGTATTACAGAAATTAAATGTAGTGATTTTGAGATCACAACACTTATGCTTGGAGCTTGAGTTCTACTTATAATATCACAGCACTATTAGATGTGAACCTGACCATTTTCCTGGTACGACTGCTCGATTTCTGTACGGTGATGCTCGCTTTTATACTTTTGGCGAGGTCCAGAATTATTCCCCACCACTTATTTTCTGACTTTTCATATGAATCAACTTGATACAACGGAGATGCATACACCCAACTGATTATGAGTTTTTATGCAGAGAACGGACTTGTGTGCAATTCACAAACCCACGCTGCCAGCAGAATATCTGGTTATCGCGCACAAGTTCCCTATGACTTGGCTAATAAATGACGTCACGCACGTTTTCATGCCCTTTCACTGGAGCATTTATGAGTGGCCTCTTTGTACTGCTTGAACAAATGATTTGCAACGGAGACGCACACACCTAACTGATTATGGGTTGATGTGCTAAGAATTTAAGATGACAACGCAGCTAGTGGGAATAATCGGGCTTTCATATTTGTGGATTACGTCATGCCCACCTGCATGCCATGGAACTTTGTAGTTTTTCATGGACATGTATTATGAAGAGTTTGGACAAAAAGTGAAATGTCCAGAAAATGACATGGATGACGACGTAGATTTATGTACGGAGCAAAATGCTTTGTTACATCTCCCCCTCTCTTCGCAAGTGTCCGATGTCGGATAGGATTAGACAGGGAATACTTTATTTTTATATGCGGAATTCTCTTTTCTCTTTCTTTCTTCTTGTTTTTCATATAGTTCTTATATCTAAAAAAAATTTAATCTTAGTGTATATATTTATCTCTAACAAAATTCCATTTTTATATATTTCTTATATCTTAGCCCAAAGTTCATATCTGTATATTTATAAATTTTTTTTTTAACTATAACAAACATTTTTATTTCGGGTATATGTATTTCTTAATTCCAACAAAAATTATACATTAGTAGGTATATTTCTTAACTTTAACAAACATTTTTATTTCGGTATATTTCTTATCTCTCGTCAAAAGTTCATATTAATATATTTCTTAATTCTAACAAAAATTGTATAATAGTATATTTCTTAACTCTAACAAACATTATTTACATTTCTTATTTCTGGCCTTGACTATTATTTGGCCGGCCCTGGTCTTGATAATGGTGTATGGGGTACCATTCTTCACACATCGGATGCGTCGAGCTGTCTTAAAGGTTTGGTCCCAAGCCCAAAGAATTGTGGGGTGGGATCCTCAATCCATTGGTCTGGTCTTATAGAGTTGGCGGCTAGGGGCGCTGTCTCGGTTTCTTTGGTCCCTTTGTTTGATTGCTTCGCTGATCCTGGTTGTGTCTTCTGGAGGGGTTTGGCTATTCCTGGTCTTCTTGGATCTTGCGGTAGGTTGATTATTTTTGGTCTTCCTGGATCTTGCGGTAGGTTGGCTACTGGTTGTGGAAGACGCCTCAGTAGGTCGATGGCCATAAACGAGGAGATCGTTGTTCCTCTTGTGTGTGTGTCATCCTCATTGCTGAAGATACTCAAATCGTATCGTCGACGATTACTTCAGTTTTCTCTTTGGCTTCGTTGATGCTGATTGATGTCCCCTGGTTGATTTCATCGGGTCGGTTTTCTTTGGATGTGGTGATAGGTTGCTGTGTTGGTCGGAGGGTGAGCGGAAGGGTGTCTTCTTGGTTAACAACATTGAGTGTCGCTTTTGCCCCGTTCTGATGATTCGCTAATTTCCGCCGGTGGTTGGATTGGTTGATTTCCCTTTAGTTGGGTGGTTGGTCTCAAAAATGGACGCGTTCGGTTGTGGGGAATTATCCTGTGAATGGCCATGACGGCCATTGCAGTCGGAATTTTCCGCTTCGGTGGCCTGATTTTAATGGGTTGCGTCATTTTAGATTTGGTAGGATCCTTACAACTAGATCCTGGGTTGCTGATGGTTTGCCTATTTGGTACTTCCATGTTGACAACTTGTTCCCGACTGATGCGGTTTCTGAATTTCGGCCTTTTTATATAGTACTGCTGGGAGGTGGTGGGAACTGATTTCAGGTCTTTGATATGGACAAGCCCTTTTGAAATACCGGATGGTATTTCTTTTATTTCATATATGACAGGGGAGGTTTTTGTTCGGATTCGGTACGGGCCGGAGTATTTCGGAGCTAATTTTTTGGCTGAACCCAAACCCGTAACTTCAGCATGTGTTTTTAACTTGGGTAAAGACAGTATTAGTGCTGTTTCTGCAGAGATAAAGGAAGTTTGAGATCCTGGATCTATCAGGGCTCTTACCAAATGATGTCTTCTTCCGCTTGGTTATGTGGTATTGAAATATTGCCAGTGGAGGCTGTTAAACAAGTTGATGTTTGTGCTGCGGTTACTTTTGGTTTTTCTTTTGTAAAATGTAAAAGACTGTGGTGCTGTCTTTGACAGATATTGCAGCTATGTCGGCTGTGACATTTTTCATCTTCATTATGTATGAGAGAATTCTGACACAGCTTGTTTTTCTGTTCTAAGTTGAAAGAGTTAAAAATTTATCAAATTTATAAATGTTGTGTGCCTGACGGCAAAAGGAACAATTTAACGGCTTTGTAGTAGTGGTCAGGTATGCTTTATATTTATTCTGATCTAAGTTTCTGTTGGTACGAAATGGCCGGGTTTGTGATTCCTTTTCTACGATTTGGAACAATCCATGGAATGTGGGTAATTCTCTTGGTTTTGTTATCGGTATCTGTGGGAAATCCATGTTCACAAGCAACCAACAGATGGCTGCATGCGGTCATGGATTGGATTAAGGGTTGTGATTGGGTAGATTTTGGGATTGTCTTTAATTAAAAGAAATATCGTGAAAAATCGACCTACCTCTGATTTCCAACCGATTCCGGCCGTCCTTTCCGTGGTAAATTTTTTCTTCCTTTTTTTTCTTTTTTTAGTTTTTCCTTCGCCACTGCGCCTCGTTTTTTCTTCACCTGCAACTTCCAGGTGGGTATCCACTAATTCTCCGCGTCCCGCTTTTTCCTTTGTCTTTTTTTCTTTCTTATTTTCCTTCTTAAGACTTCCAGGTTGCGATCTTTTGTCTAAAACAAAAAACTCCTTTAAAAGAACTTGTTGTGGATTTTTTGTGTCGGACGTCGGGGATGGCTTTGATTTAAACACACACTCAATTTTTTTTAATGTACACTTTATTAACTCAAGTCGAATCGAATAATGAACGAATAATGAATGTTCAATTTCACTTATTACTTAATTAGATTACACTTAAATTATTTTTCTTTATTACTAAACGCACGCTCAATTTTGCTTATCTAGTAATTGATTACACTTAAATTATTTTTCTTTATTACTAAACGCACGCTCAATTTTGCTTATCTAGTAATTGATTACACTTAAATTATTTTTCTTTAATCGAACGAACGATCACTTTAGATCGTGTTTACCAGCTTTTTACGAAAAACCCTTTTCTTTTTTACTAAAACACAGACTCTTCGCAATCCGCGACTTAAGACCGTTTTGATAAAAAAAAATGCGACTTAACTCTGTTTCGTTTTCAACAAGACTTTCTTTTTTACGACCGGACGCTTTCGTGTTCAAAAACAAACTCACCGTTGACCTCTCGGTTAATTCCATTAACCGTGTCTACACGAAAGCTTTGAGCTTTCTTTTGATGTAGGGAGAGATCATCGTCTCGTTCCATGTACATGTATATGAGGGCGAGGTACTTGAACATGGGTACTTAGAATGTTTGGCCAGCGTTTTTCCGTGTGAACGAATAGTTTCCGTTCTTACACTTTATCGGGAATCTGCTTATGTAGCATTTTACATGCTACGACGGTTTGTATGCTGGTTGAGCCAGTGAGTGTAATTTAATATTTTGGGTTCGGATTTATGGCTTTATCTTGTTGGATAAGCTGAATCCAATATGCGGCATAGCCTTGTTGACTTTCCGTTGTAGATCGGATTAGGATTTTTATGACTTATGTTTATAAGTGAAATCCGATATACAACAAACTCGACTCGGCACTCTGTTTTTCTTTTCCTCGACTTGCACTGCCTGACGTCTACTTTCGAAAAGAACGAACAGCTTTCACGCCAGAAAGCTTTTCCCTCCAGCTGTCGGCTTTCTTGTTGTTCGCTTTCCGGTACTTTCTGGCCAGAAATTTTCTTTTAATGCCGTTTTCCAATCAGAACAATGGCGCTGTACTTCGCGGTGGTAGGAATCTCCGCTACAGTACTAAATCTCACATAACAGTTTGTCAAGATTTTGCTCATATAATTTGTGGCTTTCAGAATACAATTTTTGGAGTATTATATGAACAAATGTGTATATTAAAAATGGGCGACCTTCAACATGAGCCTGCCATGAATTTATTTAATTTTTCTGTCATCGCAGAAACCTCTAAATCTACAATTGGCGTTCGTAAAATTCATCCGAAGAAGTCCAATTTTGGAACTAAGAGAGGAACATTAGGAGCTGTAAAAGTAAAAACAGATTTTGCATATATTGAAAAGCAAGCTACTGTTTTAGACCACTCAAATACAGACTGTATTTCAAGTGGGAGTCTTTTTAGCGATTATTATTTTTTAACAACAATTCAAAAAAACAAAACAGAAGTACATGGACCCTTCTAAAACTAAACAGCTTGAGAGGCTTGGTATGGGTGCTCATATAAAAGGAGGTATATCATTAGTGAAATGCAAGCTATTACACAATAAATTCCACTTAGAACCATTAAATCTTTTGATCAGGACTCAAGTAACGTTGACTGTGAAGAGTATTGTAATGTGTGCGCGTGAATGCAACGTGAAGTTGCCGCGGGATGTTCAAGTGGCACGCCTAGCTGGCAGCACGTGCATAGCTTGTTGGTTGTGATGAGGATCCTTGAACATCCGATTCACACACCATAACAGTATTCGCGTGCCTGTGGCGAAAGAAGGTTTTGGAATTCTTCTCTCAGGTCTGCCACAGAGGATAAAAAGAAAAGAGAAACAGACAAAAAGGAAGAGCAACAGGTCTGGTGTCTGTCCTAGCCGCACTGAACCATCTTGAAAAACTCCAAAAGAATTTTTTTTTTAATTTGGCCGCCGAGAACGTATGTGTGGAATCGGTATCGCCGCTGCTGGACCAGAGACAGCCGGACCGCCTGTGTTACGCCGACTTTCACAGTGTCAAGGATCAACAGGGGGCCCTCTTGCAACCACTTCCTCATGTAATTAAAACTTGAATTTACTCACTTACGGTCCTTTATTTCTTTTACTTTTATTTCCAAACACAAAATCTTAATTTTTAGTTACACTTACTATCAGGCAGAACAATTGGCCTGAGGCACTTAATGTCCTCTACTTTACTTTTAAAACACAATATTTTAATTTTTAATTACACTTAATTATCAAGCAGAACAATTGGTATGAGGCACTTAAACTTTTTCTTAGTTTACTTTCCCCTTTGTTTTTTAAACCACAAAATCTTAATTTTTAATTACGCCACACTTTACACGACTTGACTCCGCGCCGTAGTTAACCAGACTCCTTTATTCTACTCAAAAGAATTATTCCCAACCGATCTACATGAAGAAAAAGCTTTCGTGCTTTTGCTTCGTTTTTTGGCTTTTGCCCTTGGTGTAGATAGTTCTCATTGGGCAAAGCCGCTGTAGATCGCGACGTGGAGTGCTACCACAATCGTCACAATACCGAAGCGCAAGGCAAGTACTAACCACTTTACTAACCGGGGAGAAAAATACTATAAAAGGAGAAATAATCAAGAAGTAAACTATAAATTAACGCGCCGTGGAGTACTACCACAATCGACGGTCGAGAAGAGACCGTAGCGCATGGCAAGTACTAAAAAGATAAAAGCAACGAAATTTAAATTAAAGAAATAATAAAGTTAGCAACAAAAACGCGTCGTTGCGTACTACCACAAACGACGGTCGAGAAGAGAACCGTAGCGCAAGACAAGTACTAATATAGATAACTGTAAGGAAGTCTGAGTACAATAAATATTAACGTCAATAACAGGAATGCGCGTTAGATGTGTTACCACAAACTACGGTTAAAAGGTGACCGCAACACAAAAAAAAAAACAAACAAACAAATGGCAATACTAATAAATAAAAAAATAAAAAAAATAAAGGAAAAATTACAGGATAAATAAATAAAAACAAAATGTGCCGGGTAGCACTGCCACCAAGAAACCACAAAAAGGAGCAGTGTAAAACGTATCATATGATAGGCACATATGATGAACACAATAACAAAAACCAAACAATGTCGCAAGTAACGAATTCACAACACAAAAATGAAATAACACAAACAAAGAAAAACCCTACATTAGTCTGAAAAGAAAAACCCAAAACCACAAATAAGAAGTCGATACAATTTTTAATTTTGATTATTCTTTATTTAAAAAATAAATAAATAAATATATATATAAAAAAAAAATTTTAAAACAAATAATCCAAGTGCAGATGTGGTGAGGCATTGAAGCATTGAAATATTAAAACACTATCACCAGGCTTCCTCCTCCTCTGCGCCTTCTCCCTCATCGCTAGCGACCTCACTCTCAAAGTCGGGGGCTGGGCTAAGGGTCCACTGTTCCGGAGAGGCAACAAACTCTTCGGGGCCCGGGGACCTGCCTGCTGAGTAGTTGCGCCCTTGGGGTGGGATGGGCGAAAGATACGGAGGCAACACCCCCAGAACACAGTCGTGACATTGGGCCATCCTCCCAGAAACCATCAACTGCCCGTCTGGAAGAAAGGGAAAAATCACAGTTAGTGATAGATGTTTCACGGTTTGAAGTAAAACTTACCAGAGCTGTTCCAGGTGTCCCCATGATGCGATAAGTGGAGGTCGATGAAGTGGCAGGAATCCACCCCACCCCGACTGGCCCAAACACAGAGCGAACGACCTTCGGGAGGGGACCACCACAACCGGACCACATCGGCGCGCTTGGAGATAACGCGAATCATGCGCCCCGTCAGAAAAATAGGCTCTTGGGGGGGCAATGACCAAAACCAAAAGTCTTTAAAATTCTATGAGTTGGATTTCAGGTATCGTATAATGTTGCAACATATTTTAATCCAACTCACGAACAAATAAAACCGACAAATATTTAATGAGTTGGATTTCATACATCGAGTTACGGTGCAACAAAGTTGCCATGTATTCAAATCCAATTCATGATAAACAACGCGCTAATGATAAACAACCGTGGTCATTCCTTTCACACAGTAGCTAAACACACGATAAGCAAAAGAAACTTGCTTAATCAGCGCGAACGAAAATGATTTATCGGATAATTGGCTCGGATAAATAAAGAATTAAAAAAAAATTAAAAAATTATCAACTTACCTTCTTTGGTTACTTGTCCCTTGCAGCTGTCACGGAATTATGCTTCTTCTTACCAGAAGTGCAGCATCTATGGCAGCTAACAACCGCGTTTGATTCTTTTCAAGTTTTTTCACTGTCCCCCGACTTAGATTTCCTTTTGAATATTTGTTTGTTGATATTTGACAAATACAGCTTATATATAAAAATTGAAATAAACACGAGGAACTATTAACTCATTTAGTAAATCATTATTCATTTTGATTTATTTTTACGATTTTTTGTGAATGCACTGAAATTTACTTTTGACAGTTTTTCAGTTGTCATTAATTTACCCAAAAAGCATCTTTTAACTTTCGCATTTTCATCCCCTCCACCAGAAGAACAATTTTGACTTGATTTTTACGTTTTCGTCCGCACTACGTCTGTTTACTTTTGGACTTAAGGTCGAGTAATTTCCCCTTTCACATTCATCACATCATTTTTTCTAATATGTTAACAGAGTCTTTTATATCGTAATAATAATCATTAATATTTCCTAAAGGCGCACTAAAAATTTAATTTTGAGGTTCACAAGTCTTAAAAAAATTATTATATATATAATTAGTTCTATGAAAGATAACTCATTATAAAAATTATTAACTATCCGGATACAATTTTTTATAAGAATAGAATTCAAATCAAAAAACTTATATTTAGATTTTAACCAAATGCTAGTCGAGAAAATGTTAGTTATTGGCGATGTAGATCGTTCTTGAAGGAACTGAATGATCGCATCACCTTTTCCTCTTTTCTTAGGTTCGGTACCTTCTTCAAATCTGCTGCTACATGACACAATAGTTTCTGTATCGTCAGTTCCTTGGGGTCGACATTGGACGAAGTTAGAAACGTGGAACGTAGAGTCGCCTGCTGCCACCACTGATCCTTGGGCAGATTGCAAATCTTGCCGTAATCATAGATGTCCAATTTCACCACTCGATAGCCAGACTCTCCCGGCGAGCTCCAAGTAATGATCTTTATGCTTTCTCGCTATACTCTGTGAGATTAATCCAATGTTCGACGGACATGTCGAAATTGGAAATAACTCGTCGAGAGTATCTTTTCGTGAAAAGTTGTCCTGAACCATGCGATGACTTGAAGATGCTTGCAAAGGCACATCTATATATTAAAATCATTAATAAAAATTTAAGTAAATATATATTCTACAATTTTACCTGCAACTACTGTTGGAGTATGAGCAGTCATGGTTAACATGTCAGTGGTCTGTGTGGAAAAAGATGAACAGGATGGCCCCGGTAAATTTGCAATGAATTTCTCCAGAATCCAATTTGACACCGTTTCCGAGATTGACCGCTCCGTAAACATCGTGTAAGATGGACTTCCTTGCACGTTTACGAAATCTGTCGACGAACAATTTTCGAATTCTCTCTTCTGGTTTTTCAACTCGTTTAAGACGTACGATGCCCTTTGCTGCATCATAAAGAGCATCCTCTTCGCTTCCAACTGAGGTTGTCGAAGAGCATCCATCTGAGTCTTCTTGATGATCGTCATTAGGTTCAACAAAATTTCGTCTGTCCAGACTACTATTAAAAATGCTAAAATTGACATTCTGCCGTTTTCGTCGGGGCCTTGTTGTTCCAGAATATCGATAGGAGGGTCCGCTTGAGTCAGTGGTATTTCGCCTGCATCTTGTTCTGACTCCGAATGTATTACTTCTTCGTCGTCGCTTATAACATCTTTCACCACTTCTATTTCCTTTGGAGGAACTTTGAAACCGAGACGTTTCTTCCCAAATGTAGACATTGTTCTTACTGGATTTCGTAGATTCACTATAAGCGTAACTGCACTTACTTGATTGCGAGATGTTTTCACTTTCACTGTCGCCTTGCATTTGAATTCGAATAAGCACAGAGCATAATTTATAACACCTAACGACGACGACGACAAAACAAAAAATCTTAACCGTGCGATCGGGCGAAGCCCATGATCATGCACATGGTTGTGTTTTAATTCTTCGTAGTTTTCGGTAATGCCTCTATGGTTTGTTCCTTTATGAATTTTTTCAATTATCTTGATGGCTTCAGTCTCGTTTTCTAAATCCTCGGCTCTGATTGCACATTTGATAAACCTAATTTGTTTGTTATTACCAAAAAGTTCCAATAATTTTTTCTGCACCAAATTAAATTTTGTATCTTATCTAATTCGGAATAGATGCCTGTAACTCCCTTCTTTATAAGTCTTCTTAATATATCATTGAGAGAATTGTTATCATTTAGTTCTTTCTCCGTTATATATATTCTTCTATACCTTGTTATGTGATTTCTGTTCCAATGTAATTTGCTTAAAAACAAAACATGCTTATATGGCCGAGGTTTAATGTTAACAATTTTGAGTATTAAAATTAATTTGCGAATATCTAAATTCTGTTTTTACACGGTTCGATACGTTGCCGGTGTAATAACATATATGTATGTATGGTTTAATTAAAGATTAGCCAAGACCGCAATTTGCAATTATTATAAAATTACAGCTTCTATTGGCTCTGAAAGTCTATACAAATTTTCACAAAATAGCTTTGTATATTTGCTTTATTAAACAAAGGTATTACTGATACACTTTGCTTCAATTTTCTTTAAACTATTTTTTCCCACCTGGATTAAAGAGTTTTTAATTACACTGTAATGTATGTGTGTGCGTGATGTGCAACGTGAAGTTGCCGCAGGATGTTCAGGTGGCACGCGCTAGCTGGCAGCACGTCCTAGCTCGCCGGTATGGGGTCTGAGTTCTTGAACATCATCACACATCTACAAACAGAATTCCGCGTGCCTGGGGCGAAATAAGGTTGTGGAATCCTTCCTTCAGGTCTGCCACGAAAAGATAAAAAAAACGAGAAACAGATATAAAGGAAGAACAACAGGTCTGGTGTCACCTGCTGTTCCTAGCCGCGCTGAACTGTCATGAGAAATTACACAAAAAGAAAATTTACCCCCTTTACTGACAGTTTAGGAACTAACCCACCTCTATCCTGCATCTGGCTAGGATGCAGGCCCAACCTGTAAAAGGGGTGCTGAAAAAAAAAATCAAAAATCAAAACATGAAAGGGGAAGGGAGGAATTATGAGGGAAACAAGAAGGAACAAGAAGCTTCATGGCGTCCTGAAACTGAAAAAAAATCAAAATTTCATAATTCCAATACAAAGTATTCAAAAATAAGGGGGGCTTTTAATATTAAAATATGGTACATATTTTCCTTAATTACCTACAGTGTCCTAATAGCATGGACTACCTGATCTGATGCCATTCCATTGTTAAACCAAAATCTTCATATTACTGAAACAAATATATTTCCTTATATAAGCTAATAACAGTCATATCTTAATTATTTATTTATATTAGTAGCAAATACATGGCTAAAATTTGTGCATATCATAGCACCCATCATAATGACTTCTCTGAATACTCTTTATCTGCAACACGAATTCAAATTAAATTCCTATATACTGCCTATCTCTCATCTTACGAGTTATCTCATTTCAACGATTTCTGAGGGAACGAATTAGGAGGATGTGAACATGCCTATCTTTACCCACAAATTTGTGTCTTTCGTGTTTTTTCTATAATTTTTCTTGTTCGTGGAGTATCTGAAGATGCTATGCTCTAGAGCAAAAAAAAAATTCGATAGTAGCATACATCATTTATGTCATAAAATTTCAAACTTTTACCTATTTTGCTCTTTCTGTGGTACAGCTCCTGTTTATGTACTATGTTTTAGGAACTCCTTCCCGTGCGGAGTCTTTACACAGGCCAATCCCCAGTTCTGACGCATTTCCTACGAAACGTATTGCCTCAATAAGGGCAGTCAGATGATGGCGCAAAATTTTAACATTTGTGGTCGTTAATGGCGAGACCTTTTTTTTTCTTTGCAGTACTGAAAGGTATTAGGGTGGTTAGAAAATTATCCCAGTGCGGATGACTTGGATAATTTTGGAAACAATTTAGTGAAATTGAAGAATTTACCTTGAATGTAAGTGGACCTGGTGTTGCTGCTGTCACGGAACGAATATGTCTTCCTCTTGATATTTTCAATATGGAAGCAGCACGTCCGCTCCGTGTCAGCGGCAACAAAACAGGAGTGCCAATCACCGAGTCTCGAATAAAGAGAATATTAAGGTGTGGCTCACATTACAACACTTTATGAGTTATTTGTATCAATTACGAAGTTCTCCAAGCGGAAACTTTCCTTCTGCTGGACAGTTCAAGGAAGCAGCTAGAATATGCTAAAAGTGTGATCAAGGCAACCGGGCTTTGTACATGTATATTGATTTGATTTGTGTTACAGCAGATGAAAATGAGCGTGGTGTCGAAAATATGTGAACGTCACAAAAATTACTTTAACGGCTTACGTCTACACTTTTTAATTGTAAAATTATTAATCAGATAATTTTAATCGAGCTGTTGAACTATATCTGCATAAGAGCCTAAATTTCTAGATAATTAAGGCGATCGTGTGTCATAGTAGACATTAAATATGTTTTAATTTCATTTAACACCGATAAAGAATATTCCTCTTAACTATTAGCAATTGGTGCGTTGACTCCGATTCTTAATGCAATTTCAATTTATAAATACTTAATGTAAGGTGATTTTTAAAATGAGGTTGTTTGCCTAGCGAGGTTGTTAGAGTCGCGCGCAGAGGACTGATGAGGAATCCAAATGCTTTCTTTTAAACTTTAAAAATTGATGACAACTTTTAGAAAAGTACTTACCATTCAACAAATAAATATTTAAAACTTCCGCAACCAGCAGCACATTTCCTTGTTTGTTTGTTCATTTTAGTACACTATCCGCGCGCGAATATAAATAAACTGACAGTTTATTTTCCCGCCAACACTTTTTATTGCAAAAAAGCAAAAAGTTAAATGCACTCACACAGATATATTTTAATTCATGTGAATATTAATTACCCTATAAATTTTTTTAAAGCTAAAACTGTTGAATTCTTTTATCAATCGGAAGAAAACCAGTGACGACCTAATCAATTGCAAAAGAAGCCAACTGATTTTCTACAAACTGTTATAAAGCACCACAAATAAGTGTAAAACAATATAATACACTCCTTACCACAATATGTACTTTCACTTTTTTTTTTCTTAAAACCACTTATTACTTAGATTTTAGAAATTCTTTACAAAATTTCGCCATCCCCAACAAATTTCTGACAGACTAATGTTTATTTACCTTTTTAAGTCAGCCAAGTCATATGTATTGAAACAATTTCATTGTCTCTACATAAAATGCCTGGGCAATGGAAATGTGTTGGAGTATAGTTTTACGCCTGAACAGCTGATTTTATGAATGGGTTGAAAGCTCTTCGGTTATTTTATACAAAACGACTGGCCACTGAGAATGGTGTAGTAAAATAAACTGGAAAATGCCTGGCCAATGGGTTAGTATTGCGCATCATTTTTGTGTGAGTGCAATTAATCTAACGTCAAATTTTTTGCATGCAGTCGTACTCTTCACACGAATGTAGAAATGGCCTTAAATTTTTCTTTTTCATTTACTCTTACGCCACTAATGGCCACAGGAAGCTTTGAATACTTTAAAGCTCTACGTTTCGGAGCTTTCAAGTATTTGCGTCTCTTTCTCATTTTTCTTCTCAATAAGGTGCGTCTACTCTGCCTTAGTTATTCTTTGGTCGTTACTATACCCTAGTGCCATCTATCTGGTATTATCCGAAGCTGATTCGTTGTTAAAAAGTTGCATGTTGATTATGAAATTGCCAACAGAGGTATCTGTCAGGCTGTTCAGGTGACCAAATCAAGCTCACATAACACACAAACGCATTGAAATCCATAAAAAATATTCAAAATAAAAAAGAACCATTATTTAAGAACAAAATACGAGGCACGTCCAGAAATTAAGTGTACTCAATTTATGTAGGGTTCAAAAAAAATTTTATTAAACAAAATCATACTTGGTTACACTTGTACATATGTAAGTTATTTTTCTACGTAGTCACCATCCCTCTCGATGCAAGTGGTGAGCCGCGGGATCAATTTTTTGATGCCTGCCTCGAAGAAGTCTCCCGCCGGCTCTTTGCATGGAGCCGTGAATTATTCGGCCGTTGAACTCAATGTTCGAAATTAAGTATGGTGTCTTATTACCATAGAAGGATTTGACCTTTTTCCATGCATCGGCGAGGTTAATAGACGGATCTATGGAGTTCGCGAATCTCTCCCAAGATTCTTTTTTGGCAATCTTTATCATCCTCTTGGATTTTGCCGATTCCCTTCGGTACGAGATAGCATTCTCTGTAGTAGGGTGCCTCTGAAACGTTCTCCAGGCTTTGTTTTTGACCCTGATTTGTTTTTTTATATCTCTGCTCATCCAGTGTGGTTGTTTGTGAGGGGCTGGGTGACCAGATGGTATGCACTGAGATGCTGCCATCCTGACGGCCTTCCCGATTATTGCCGCTTCTTGATTGACATTTTCTGCAGTGGGTATTTCCAGTGCTTTCTGCGCTGTTATTGCGCGGAAACTTTCCCAGTCTGCTTTATTTTCGTGCTATCTAGCAATGGGTTTTACGTTTGCCGTAGCCTTGTCAAGTTTTATCACAATCGGGAAGTGGTCGCTTCCTTCTGGGTTGCTGTGCACGGTCCAAGTTAGTAGTGGTGTGAAACTAGGAGAGGATAGGGAGAGGTCAATGGATGTAAAGGTATTAAATTTGGAAAAGTAGGTTGGGGTTGTATCATTGAGCAGTACCAAGGGGGCGTCCCCCAGCCAGTCCGAGACGACCCTGCCTTTCCGATTCCAATCCACACAGCCCCATATGGGACTGTGTGCATTGAAATCGCCACCAAGGATTGCCGGTCCCGGTAATTGGTCTGATAGTCGCTCGAGGTCTGCCTGGCTTAGCTCTCGGTCACACTCAATGTACAGGGATGCTATTGTTAATTGTGGTTTAGTTTGGACTCTTACTGCACAGCATGTCAGTGTAGATATCAACTGGACTTCTGCGAAGGAGAGACCTGTGCGCACCAGTATGGCAGTACCGCCGTGCCTGGTTTGCCTCTCATTATTTGTACCAACGTATTCGTATCCTATTAGCCGTTCAGGCTCTTCCCCTACCAAGATGTTTGTTTCCTGTAGGATAATAATTTGGGGATTATAACGTTCAACTAGCAACTGTAGTTGGGGGGGGGGGGGGGGGCCATTATATATCCCTCTGATATTCCATTGAAGTATGGTTATATCTTCCATGGAATTTGGGTTAGGGTTTATGGGTTGTGATCTTTTAATCGGACATTGATTCGTCCTCCTAAATTCCTAACCTGTCGGTCCCTGTTCCCAGCTTTACGCTAGGTCCTGCACAGCTCATGGCTTCTATGCCTTGAACTGAGCTGGGCCGGCCAGTGAGAGCCTTTAGGATCACTCTGGTCATCGTGTTTGGTGTTATTTCTGTATTAATTTGGGTTTGTTCGTTGATTTGAGTGTTTTGTTTATTTGTTTCTGCTTGATGTATTGGTTCCGTATGTTATGTTTGTGTTAATGTTAGCAGTTCGTAGTTGCTTGTGTATTGTAGGATTTCGGTGTAACCTGCGTTTCTTCGCACGTTACTGTAAGTGTTTCCGTAGGTCCGTATATTTCCGTATATGTTTGCTTTTTGGCAATGTCTTTTTTAACTTTTATTTTTTTGAGTTTTTGTGTTGGAATGATAATACTTTTGTTTTTAGGTCCTTCTTGCTCTTTTGAATGTTTGTCGTTTTGCTGTATTTGTTGTTCCTTTTGATTTGGTTTTGTCGTTTCTGGGGTCTATTCGTTTTGTTGTTGTGTTTGTGTTTTCTGTTCGTTTGGTTTGTCTGTTTGGAATGTTAACGTTTTTAGTTTGTTTTGTTTGTCCTTTTGGAAAGTGGGCCATTGAGTGTTGTTTTCTGTTGTTGCCTGTGTGGGCGGGTTTTGTGTCGTTTGGGTATTAACGTTAAGGACTTTTTGTGCCATTGCGAAGATTTGCCCAAATTGTTCCTTTGTTGGTAGGTTGTTCTTGATCTGTGAAAAATCAAAACCGCCCGTGGACTCTGTATTAGAAGGCTGCTGGACGGCGTTAGTGACTTGTGCAAATGAAGGCTTGGTTGAAGTTGGGTTTAAGGCATAGAACATTTTTTTGGCCTCATAGAGGGTGCAGTGGTGTTGCTGCTTTAACCTCAAGAATTCTTTTTGCAATAGATATTTAGGGCAGTTCCTGTCACTTGATGCGTGTCCTTCGACCTTGCAGTTCACGCAGGCCTTCCTTGTACAGGGACCCTCGTGCAGCTTTGCTAGTGCAAGTCTCGCAAATTTCTTCTCCAGATGTACAATATTTTATTGTGTGACCTATTGCCTGGCACTTCTTACACTTCATCGGGTTAGGTATATACTCCTTAACCTCGATGCGTTCAAAGCCTATCTTGATAAATTTTGGGGGAGTATACTTATCGAAGGGTAAGATTATTAGGCCTGACGGTGTCTGTTTGCCATCGATCGTTTTATTTGCCTTATAGGCTTCAATCACCCCTTGGTTGGCTAGGCCTGACACAATCTCTTCAGCTGGCATTGAGTTCAGTCTCCTATTATAGATTGCCCCCTTTGTGGAGTTGAGCTTAGTGTTGAGCTCAATCTTAACAGGAATGGGGCCCATCTTTTTCGTATTTACAAAATTTTCTGCGATTTTGGAATTGTTGCATAGCAACAAGGGTTCCAACTTTCAAGTGGGTGCATTTCTTATAGAGCGTGGAGATGGAGTCTACACACTTGGCTACCAAGAACAAGTTGTAGGAATCCATGGTCTTGCCTTCTTCCGCACTTTGAATTGAGACATACCTTGGTTGGTCCACTTCCAACATTTCAGCTACCTTTAAAATAGGAAAATCTCCTTCTAGGCTGGCATATTCCTTTTTTTTTGGTCTTTGCACCCCTGGGTAGTCCCCCAGGATTGCAAAGAAGTTATTTCGGCCTCCCGACCCCATTTTCTAGGAGTACCTTCTTTTTTATGTTTTAATTAGCCCTTCTTTGTTGAGAAGTTTTCTGTAAGTTTAGTATCTCGTAACCTATCCTAAGCTTATTACTATTCTTATTCTACCCTCTACCTATTAGTGTGTTAATTTATAATAACCTATCCTTAAATATTTAGCTAATTGTCTTGTTTTTTTGTGAGTTTTAGTTTATGTCTTCTGTCTTTGTTTTGATCTTTTGAAATGTCATTAGTCAATTTTGAGGTTAGTGAATGTTTGTTTTCGGAATCTTGTTTTCTTCCAAAAATTTTTGTCTGACCTGTCCTTTTGGTTTGTTATCTCATACACCAACCACATTTCGGTATTTCGGAGATCCGAAGTCTCCGAATTTTATGAGCTTGCACTTTGCTTTTGTGGTTATGTTGAGCTTTCTATTTTTGCTAATCAATGTAAGTTTTTCCGTAATTTCCCCTTCCGTCTTCTATGTCTCCGTTTTCTGTAGTGTCTATTTCACTATTTCTTCACTTCTCTACTTTGTATTTCGCCTAATACCTCGGAAAAAACACGATTTTCTCGCCCTTGTCTACACACGTATTCCTTCCTGTCACAGGTACAGTCCGGAATCACCAATTTTCATTTGTCATTACGATGTCCTGCAAATTGGATGTCATTTTTAAAACAAGTGAATAAAACACCATCCACATATATTTAAGTTCTATTTTTAGAACATAAAACTAAGGGGCGCGTTTATAAGAGCGATACTACTCCGTTGGTTCATCTCACTTTTGTGAATACTTATTTTTCAGTCTGTAATTATTTTTCATCGTATTGTGCTCGTTCATAAGGTTGACAAACGAAAATTTGTAGTTTACATTTGAATTTCCGAATAATATTTACAGTGAATCGAGAAAGTTTCAGTTAATGTTGGTAAAATATTTTTTTAAGAAGAAAATAGAATATTTGTTTTAGTGTTATTTCTTAATTTGCTATAAAGTGTGAGTACACCATTGAAGTAACACAAATTTAGAATTTTGGTAGAGGTGTCGAGAGAAAGATAAGAACTCCACGCAGTTGCTTCTAAGTATTTGTCACGCACATATTTACCTTTAAGGAATTTATATTTATATAAAGAAGAAACATCTTATGAAACGTACATGCCCCTTTTCAAAATATAACCAAGAACTGCCTTTGAACAATTGGTGTGATTAAAATTGAACATATTTTAGATGTACACAAACTTGAAATTGCAAACAAAAATTTTTATTTATTATCACTTATATCTCAGAATTTACATTTTATTATATATTAGGACAAAAACAATCATTAGAAGTTAGTCGATAACTAAAACCTTCCTAAAAATTTATATTCTTGATGAATTGCAGCGATTATTGTTACAGCACAAAACTGAGCGTTTTATTGTGAACAACACTAAGTTCCTAAAGAGTTTTTAAAAAACTTTTTATTATGTTCTTTGTCTATTTAGTCAAACAAAATTAATATTTTACTTCTAGTTTGTAAATAAACTCAAATAGTCTTTTACACGAACGCTTAAGACGGCAATCAGACCAAGTACAACTAGGACCGTTCAACTTCGTCTTTCTCGCTGTCTTCACCTTGCCTACGAGCAATTTTGCTGTTCTTACATATACGGCTCATACACGTAATGGTCTATACTTTTTATTCTATAATCTAAGCAGCTTACTCTTGATGCAACATCAGAAACTGATACGAACAACTAAGCAATTCTGATGTTAACAAACCAAAGCTTGATACGTTAAAGAATATTAAAAGGTTGAATAACTTTACTTTTTCTTAGTATTTCTCGCTGTTATTTGAAAGTTTGAAATATTCTAAACATGTTTACACGATAAAATAGTGTCTAACTTTATTATTTTCATGTGTCTTAAGCCTGGTATTGTGTTTATTTAGCCAGAACCTGGTATTGTGTTTTTAGCAGCTAAAAGTGTGTTTAGTTTCCACATGTAGATGACATGTTGTTTTCCAAATCCTATGTTTTAGCTTTAGATTTATCTGTCCAGAACCATATCTTCGTTCATATCACAATCATCACACATTTCGGTTAAAAAATTTATTTGACTTAGTTGCGAAAAACAAAATATTAACGAAAATGTACAACAGCTGATTCTCAAAAGTAGCCACCTACAGTTCAAAACAAATAATTTTGCTGTCAAAAATTTTGCGTGAAACATGAACACAATACCAGGCTTTAAAGGAAAAACTATCTTGTGCTCGTGTTATTGTGTATGCAAAGATTGTTTAATCTGTGTGCAAAGATGATCTGTGGTACGACAAAATTGAAATAATAACGAAACACTTGATCGTGTATTGAACTTAAAGTGCGTCAGTGACGTCAGAGTTTCACTTCGGTTTTGCTTACGAGAGTTTGAAGTTTATATGTGTTTATTTTAACTTAATAATTTATTTGGGTTCAACTCCAGATGATTAAATACACTTTAGTAGATTTCTAAAGAGTTTTTACGAGTTAATTTTTACAAATATGTGAAACTTTGACAGCTTTGAGATATTGCTACTGACATATTATTAATTTTATAGATGACAGCACAGGTTTAACTTAATAATTTGTTTTGCATTTCTACTGACATATTATTAACTTTTTGTAGATGGCAGCACAGATTTAACTTTATAATTTGTTTGGCTTCAACTTCAGATGATTTAATACACTTTAGTAGATTTCTAAAGTTTTTACGAGTTAATTTTAACAAATATGTGAAACTTGGACAGTTTTGGTATATTGCCACTGACATATTATAAATTTTATCAGAGTGATGTCAAAATTAATTAAAGTGCTGTCAAATTAACCGAAGTTCTGTCATTTCTCTGTTAACTTGATGTGACAAATTTATAAGGATTGTGAAACTTGGACAGTTTCGGTATATTGCCACTGACATATTAAAATTTTATCAGAGTGATGTCAAAATTAATCAAAGTGCTATCAAATTAACCGAAGTTCTGTCATTTCTCTGTTCACTTGATGTGACAAATTTATATAGATTGTGAAACTTTGACAGTTTCGGTATATTGCAACTGACATATTAAAAATTTTATCAGAGTGATGTCAAAATTAATCAAAGTGCTGTCAAATTAACCGAAGTTCTGTCATTTCTCTGTTTACTCGATGTCACAAATTTATATAGATTGTGAAACTTTGACAGTTTCGGTATATTGCCACTGACATATTACAAATTTTATTAGAGTGATGTCAACATAATTCAAAGTGCTGTCAAATTAACCGAAGTTTGCTAAAAAAAAACAACCAAACTAACTTTGATCACAACTACAATACAAAATGAAAAGAAACAACTTTTATTTAATTATTTTTTATTCTGTTGAATCATCACAATCTTTTTGGGTGTATAAAAATTGTATGTGATGTTTGTAGTGCCTCCAGCAGCACCCTCATTAATAACAACTTTTTTAGTAGCTAAAGCCGCCTCCTTTTTTTGTTTTGTGAATCTAAAAAACAATTAACTAATGACTTATAATATTTAAATTTATATTCTACCTTTTATTGCGGCGGGGCTTGCGCCGTATAGCTGCGGGCGCCGCTGCTGTTCTCCGATTTTCACCCGCCGTCACCATTACAGGTATTCTCCTAGAATGAAAATTATTTATTAATAATTAAAATATTATATAATGTTAAAATTACTAACCGCTCCTCAACCATGATTTTCTGGCCTGTCCTTGGCGCTGCAATCGGCCCATTCGCGCGTCTTCCTTCTCCACGCCCGCTTTCTGCCTTCTTTAAATCACTGGAATTAAATAAATTTATTACAAATCATAAATTAATTGTATTTCTTAAAATTACTTACCGCTCGCTTTCCATGACTACGTCCTCGCTTGCCATTTTTAATTTAAATGAATAAAACACTATCCATATATATTTAAGTTCCATTAATTGGTCTTTTTTAAGGGCCCGTTTATAAGTGCGATACGACTCCGTTCGTTTATCTCACTTTGTGTAAACTTTTTTTTAGTCTGCAATTATTTTTCAACGTATGACGGTTCATACGATTGACATACGAGAATTTGTAGTTACAATTTATTATTTATTTATTTTTTATTTACATTGGATCGAGAATATTTTTTATAAGAAGAAAATAGAATATTCGTGGTGGTAAATTGGCCGATTTCTTATGCTTTAACTTTAAGATGTCTTTTTAATTTTTTCAACAATTGGGTATTTATATTAATAATTTAAAGTTAATAATTTAATTCAAAGTGTATAACTTCCAATGCTTGAAGTAAGCGCTTTCCCTTTAATTCCGCTGCCCAAGTAATCACATTAATAGTTCGTGCCTTAGCTAAAATTATTTTTGAATATTTGCTGAGATTTTATGTTAATTTCATTACGAAATAGAATCCGTGAAATTTTAAATTAAAAATAATAAGATGTAGGTGAGGCTCTATAAATATTTTATATAATAATATAATTGAATGATAATTCAATAAAACCAATTCAATTAAATAAGAAATCTCTGTTAAAATTAAATGATTTTGATTGGAATATTTGATAAAAGCAATTTATCACAGATTCTAGTCATAAGCAAAACCATCAACCAAACTCATCAAAAATATTTCAATTTTAGTTAATTTTTGCATAGGTGGCAGCATAGGCTTAATTGCAATATTATCTTATTATTTAATTATGTCAACTTAATTGTTACTAATTCTTAAAAGAAATAGACATCATGATATATTTCAATTTTTTTTAATTTGTTATTGTTATTTTGCTGAAAATTGTGACAATTTCTTAACCATATCAATTTAGAAATTACATAATTGTTGCCAATTAAAATTAACATCACCCCTGATATCTTTTTTACAGTGAAAAAGTTTGCGAATTTCATTAAGTTTGGTTGGTGTGGCTACTTTAAATTAAATTTGTGCATGCCAATAAATTGTATTGGCAATTAAATTGTTTAAATCCGAGTTAACTGTGTTTAATTTCGTGAGTTGTTGAAGTTTTTAAAGCTGCGAAGAGTTTTAATTAAGTCTGGAGATAAATTGGTATACATTTAGTTTATTTTGAAAGTTGTATAAGTCACCTTAGAATCTCTTTTAGTTTTTTGTTCCAATTCACTTTCAAATATTAACAAGTTTTAAATATTTTTATTGTTGTAAATCTTAATTGCAACTTTTATAATGAACATAATAAATTTCTTAAAGATATTTAAAATTTGCTAGATTTTTTAAGGTGATGTATACTACTTTCAAAGTAAACTTCTCATTATATTATAATAATAAGTACTTTTAAAAATTTAATTGTCTTTTTAGAGTTAACCGCTTTATTTATATTAATAAAGCAGACGAAATCATTTGGAATAGAGGAATGATTTCGTGTTATTGTCGATTTCGACCAGAGCATTAATTCTGGTGTTGGCATCAGGATTGCCATTTTATGATGCGGCATATTATTTCATATTTTTCACTTCAATCCTGGTGCTGGCATCAGGAACTGCATTGTGTTAAGGACAAAGAATTGAATTAATAAGGAAGTGCTTTTACAATTTTTTCAGTATATTAAGACATTTAATAATCATAAGAAGTTTGTCGTAAGCTAAAATCTTTCTATAAAATGATAATTTTCCGGGAATTCTAGCGATTATTGTCATAGCACAAAAGAGAGTACTTTAATGTGAAATTTGCTTATTCACAACACTTTAAGTTTCTAAAGATTATTTTAAAGCATTTTTTATTATGTTCTTTGTATCTTTAGTCAAACAAATTTAATAATTCTATTCTTACTTGTATATAAACTGAAAACATCTTTTCTCTCAAACGCTTTAGATACAAATTACTGATTATAGCTCAACTTAGTGAGCCTATTTACACTTATCGTCAATACTTGAAATTTACTCGAAATTCTAGTAGCGGTTTTGACTCATTTACTTCAGTTATTTCACTTCAAATTTTCTTGAAATTACATTTAATATGGAATGTTTTCTGTTGTGAAATTGTATTGCCTTTTTGCTATTTAACTTAAATAAACCTATAAATCATAAAACGGGAAACTGATTATAATTTTTATATACAATCTTTTATATTTTATCTTTCATATTTTATCTTTCATATTTGTCATTTTCATATTTTCATCTTATTTTAAGTACTCAAATCACGAAATTTATCATGTATTTGAAGTCAATCGAAAAGTTTTTTGCGATTTTAGTGAAGTTAAAGTGAATTCAATCGGTGTCTATATGAAATTTTAATTACTCGAAGTTTATTTGAAGTAAGCATACTCATTGTTTCATATATTTTGAATTGACAAGCATTTCAGTTCAATTCTGGTGATGCTATCAAGTGATGCATAGCTTTAAGGGATTTTAATAGGTTTTACTCGAAACTTAAGCAGGATTTTTGACTGATTTTTACTTCAGCTATTTCACTTCAAATTTTCTTGAAATAACATTTAAGATTTCACATTTCGTGATTTGAAATTGTATTGTCTTTTTTCTATTTAACTGAAATAAACCTATAAATCGTAAAACGGAAGAAAACCGATCATAATTTTAATACACAATCTTTTCATATTTTATCTTTCATATATTTTATTTTCCTAATTGCATTTTTTTAAGTACTCAAATCACGTTTATATAATAAATTTCAAGTCAAGCAAACTAAATTTTGTGATTTACTTGAGTAAAGTAAACTTAAAGTGAATGGGCATTTACATGATATTTTGGTTACTTGAAGTGTTCCTGAAGTATTAGTCAATTATAACAGAAATTGTGGCTTAGGGTGAGAGGGGGAGGAGGTCTATTATTTCGGCAGGCTTTGTACTCACCACGTGTGCTGAGTAATTCCCTTTTTACCATTTTATTTTGTCGATTCCAACATACCTTCGTTTCTTCATTCAATATCCTTTACCAGAGTTTCAGGTCCGGATTTCCTAACCATACTACACGAGAATACACGTTATTCCTTTTTCTTTTCTGAAGATATCCGCAATCACTTCTGGTGTTTTCCTGCAAACTTCAACTTTCTCCCTTTTAGCACTTCACACTCTCATGATCCAAACACAAAAAGAACCTCCAAGCTCAAGCCAACCGGCTCGACCCGCCAAAAGCCTCTTCATTTCCCCTCCCTCTTATCACTTCCAACTAATTTGGCCTGGGCGGCTGTTATATTCAAGGGGAAACCGGCCATATTTCGGAATACTCCAAAATATGGGCGCTTAAATGTCTCGCTGATTGAGGCGCAATTAGCTTTGCCGAATTATCAACAGAGGCCTCAGGTAGGCCTTCATTTCTATCATATTTGAAGATTGTCCTCCTCTTGTAACTTCCACTACAGCGTTTCTATGATAACTTTTAATTACTTCTTTTTAATTTAATTGTTGACTTTTATACCTGTTTTTGAAGTAGCTTCGATTTATCTGAAAATACATATTTAAAAAATGGCGCTTTTTCTTTACTTTTCAATTGCGATAAATTGTATTTCATTTAGTAATTTATGGTCAACTATTAAAGTATTCAGAATTGTTTCTTTTATTTTTAGATTTCACTAAGCTTTTTTTAAGTTTTTATTCCAAAGCACTTTGTCTTTAGACTGAACGAAAAGTTTGCATCTTGAATATTACTTTTTGCTCTAAGTGATTGTATGAATAAATTATAGGACTCCGGGTAACCATGGTTTATATCCTATATCAACGAAATAACGTACTAACCTTAATTTACTAATATTCTTTAGATTTACGTGAAAAAAATAAATATTGTAATTGTAAAAACGCATACATTCCATTGTAAAAGCAAAAGCTGCGATTGTTTTTTCTAAGTAAATTCAAAACTCAATGTATAGTGGCTGTAAATTTGTTTTCAAAAATTATATTTTATTTATTTTATTAAAGTTACATGCTCATTGAAATGATACAGAAAGGTACAGTTAAATTTGAACAATATAGTCCAGAACACATTTCAATGTGCATAGACCCTGGGTCGCTTATTATTTGTTTCATAGTTTTATAGAATGTTAAAAAATATTAAAAAAAATAATACAATAGTATTACAGTTATACAAGAATATTATAATTTGTAGTTTTTAAGAATTTACGCATGCTTGCCGCTGTATCAATTACAATTGTTATAGAATTATTATGTTGAAGCGATGCATATAATTTATTTCACTAGTCAAATGTTATACGTAGATACATGAGAAGATATACTAAGATACATATATGGTTTAATAAAAATGTTTTAAAAATCCAATTCTTTGTTTATTTCATCGACCTCTATGTCATATTCCTTGTTATATTTTCGGTAAACACAACGAAGGGCGACAGCACATCAAAGATACACATTTTTTTTAAAGAGATATGTAAGTACGTATATAGTAAGTTTTACAAATTCAGATATTTTCTTTTTATAACAGGTAGACCATATCATACAGTGGCGTTCATAAGTAAGTAAACAAAATTCACTACATATTTTAACGCCATTTCTTAATTTTTATTTCGTCTGGCAGGAATTGTTTAGATATAGCTTGATAGCTTTCAGTTACAAGGAACTAGCGGAATGCGTCGCACAGCGCAGTCCTATCGACAAAAATACAAAATTAAAAATTTTCTTTCAAGTTTCTCAGTTATTTGAATTAACACGTCCTCGCACTGAAAATTTCTCAATCAATCCAATAGGTCAGCTGTCTGAAGAAGAATTGGAATGTAGACATAATAGCGCCGACAGACTTAATATTACTTGAAAGAGAGTTCCACTTACGAATGACTTGAACAAAGCACTACCGTTCTCCAAATCTTGAACCACATCTTGGAACAAGAAGTTCAAATCCGCTGGCTGATCGTAAAACTGTAGCTCATCATATAAGTATGACGGGCTTTTAATAGTCAATAATTTATATAGAAATGTGAGCACTTCGATGGAAGCCCCAAGCAATGAACTGGCATATGATATATGGGAATAGCGAGGAAGTTTGTAAAAATATATTATATACGTTTGGGAGTTACAGGGTGATTCATAAATTTCAGCTTTATCTTTTGATCTACTCAACATAGCGACATCAAACAAACGCTAGAAAACCACTACCCCAATTACCTTTCCAAAAATGTCAACACTACTGAATTAACTCCTTCCATTGCACGTACAGTCACTTCCAAAAGTGAAAACAATGATTTCCGATTACCTAAAATTCAGGATTTTCCTAAATTTTCTCCAAAATTCATGTAATTAGAACACCCCTTTTTTATTTTTCTTGGATTGCCCGTCTTATTACCTTTCCAAAAAGATGCAATATGTTCACGTAGGGAAAGTATTTAGAAATTTATACATAGAAATTCTATCAGAGAATATTATAAAAATCAACAAATTTAAGAAATTAAACTCAAATTAATTCTAAAATGCTTTTTATTGAATTTAAAAATAATTACAATTAATCTTGATAAGTACCAAAAGCCGTTCAAAATGTCGACAGTCACTTTGGATGCATGCCAACAATCTCCTAGTATGTATCTGTTTAAGGCGTATTACAGCCAGCCTCTCCAGTATTTTCGTCGCTGCATTCCCAATTTGGCTAACTAAATCCTCCCTAGTGTTTACAGGTCTTGAATAAACTTCATCCTTCATTGTTCCCCATAAGAAAAAGTCCAATGGGGTTAGGTCTGGAGAAAATTTTTTTTATTTTTTTTTATCTTAAATGAAGATACGAACTATCAAACTTCGTGCCGGCTTATCGCATTATACTGTCTCTGTGAACTTTAAATGCGTTTTCCTCGAAGCCACGTTTTCGGAACTAGTGGGCAGGATTACACCTACACTACTTGACCGAATGACCCGAATTAAACTTCGAGCGCCACATCCTGCGAGGAAGAAACTAATGGAGATGCCCCTACGTATATGTATACGCTGATTTTCCGTGGTCAAATTTTAATGCGCGTGATGTCAAAATTAAACGATGTGCTGTCAAATTAACGAAGTTGTGTCACTTTTCTGTTTACTTGACGTGACAAAATTGTTGACAGATTTAAAAGTTCTGATTTAATGAAATTGGTGTAATATATATCATTAACAATTTTATATTGCTGAAGTGAAAGAAGATTTATATATACTTTAACTGAAATTGTTACTTAAATAAACAAGGTTTTAGTGAAAACTTATTATGAAGTGCATAGTGAAATTTTGTGCAAATAACACCCATTGTCGGCAATCTGGAATATCCTATCACACCTAAGACAAGCTGCCATTAAGCAGTTATTAAGAAATGGGGACAGTTTTAAGATTAATTACCAAATATTCATATTTTACGTACAAATGAAACTTTGTTTACATTTCAGTTTGAGATCACTAGCTGTTCTGCGAATATTCTGCACTGGCGGATGGAAAAAAGTTTGTCTGGGAGGGGTGTGCGAAAATTTTTATTATATCAATATTTATAGATTTTTTGATCGTTTAATTTTATATTTATGTTACTATGAATTATGCGGTTAATAAAGTAGAAATATTGGCATTGATTAGTATTCTTGTACTTTAGATTAAAAATTTTAAGTTCTTGGAAGAAGATTTTCAAGACGAAGACCTATTTCAACGAGAGCAGAGAAACGAGGCTAGGCAGTGTATTTATATTTTGTTTATTTGAACGTTGAAGGTTGGTTAAAAACGCGCCAAGAACCCTCTCAAACAAAATAATTTTCCGCCCCCTGCAATGCCAATTTACTTAGTGTGGGAAAGATTACCGCATACTATTAAAGTTGTCACGATTTTTCGAGTTTAGGGCATCTCCATTTAGTTTCTTCCTCGTAGGCCACATCTTGCGAAATATAATGAATGAAATAAAAGTTGAAATTGACATTTTAGACTACCGGAAAAACCTGAATATTGGCCACCGTAAAGTGGTGCCCCGGTCGCAGCGCCATCTTCGTGCCGTCACTGTACGGAGCCAATAAATATCTGATGTTTAAAAAACTATTTTTGTAAAATATAATGCTGTGAAATTGCAATGAATAAAAATTAGGTTAATCGGACTTTTCATTACGAGGGAAATATTTCCAAAAAATTAGCTTTTATTTTTTTTTACACTATATTGCCCCCTTATTACGGCAAATACAATACTCGAATAATCCTATAGATCTAGAGAAATAAATCTGCACATAGTCTGCGTATAGATGGATTTTCATTTCCATCAGAAAAATCATTTATAAATAGATAAAACAATAAAGGACCGAGTTGTGAATCACCTTGTAACTCCCAAACAGTTGAGATGCCCCTCCCCCCGCCATATAATTTTTAGTTTGGCTAGGTGAGATCTAGTACTCCACATATGTTGGCTCACCAGATCTGAAACACCGTGACTACACTGACAAGAATTAATTTTTCAGCCAAACAATTTATTTGAATCGCTACAAATTCGAGTAGATTTATGTGTGATCTTCCTACAATTCTGGCTCTCAGGGAATTTCTGACTTCAATTACAACTCCACATGCCGTAAAGCTGTTTTCATGCTTTTACCGAATAGGAAAGATTCTCATGCTGGAAGAAAAGTTAACTTTAAAATTTAAAGTTATTAAAGGGTAGGTTATACTTCCTGAAAGTAAGCGATTCTTCAACAAGACAATGCGTCTATTCACAAGACAAATATTGTTAAAGAATGGGTTGATGAAAAAGGAATATGCCTCCAAAAAGACCAGTCCTTTTTCCAATAGAAAATACATTAAAGAGAACGATCCGCGAAAAAGCACTACGAAGCTTAGAAGAAATTTGGTATACAAATAACCGAAACCGACCGATATTAGAGAGAGGTGTGAGAATCCATAGTTTTCGCTGTCGTTGAGATGAATAATGACACACCCGATGCCGTTAGGTGAGAGAGTAAGACACCTCTAGGCGTAGGGGACGGAAAAAATAATCGAAACCCACTGATGTTAATGTCGAATTCATAGTTTTCGAGATCACTGAGACGAACAATTACTGTCTAAATGTCATTGGATACTTTGGGCTTAAGACACATCTAACACTCCTAGGGCTGGGTGTGGGAAGTTAGTGACATGTAAAAATAATCGGAGACGACATTCGCTTACCAAAAATCGGAACAAAGACGGGCACACGCAGCTAGTTTTTAATATAATAACACATAGAAAAGAAAATGAAGTGAAATGTACATATTTAAAAATATAGTAAACTAATGCAAATTATTATAAATTATTTTAATATTGAAATTAATATGTTAAGAAACATAAAACATTTTTGTACCTACACACCCAAAAACTGTATAGTGATTGAGAAATTGGAGAGAACTAAGAGCAAAAGAACTTTCTGTGCTGAGAAAAGGCTTTTTAATCCCCGCTAAATACTGCTTTCGAACCCCATTTGGGAGAGAGAGAATTATAAATAGTGAGTATGCTACTAAATTAAGGAAATTAGGACCTAACAGGGCCGCTAACTAATTTACCATTGTAAAGCTATCAATAAGGGAAATGTTGCATATGGGCCGCTATCGACCTCGTATGTACGAAAACTAAAAAAAGAAGGGTGTCATTTAATCTCAAGATAACGAGCCTGCAAGAAGTTACACAGGACGGGATGACATTAACTATGCAGAATAGTACTCAGATATGAGTGTCTTAAACCTAGAGAGCTCTTCGGCGAGGCGGAAGATATACGCAACACCCGAGGACAATACGGAGAATTAAAATCGGTTTGAACTAAACTGCGATGCATTTGAGGATGCAGTCAACTTCACGGCTACAAAGATTGTAGGTTAGATTAGGTAAGGTTAAAGTGTCTTAGGCCAAGATGTCCCATTATGATACCACAATCGAAGCTATGCAATCAACCCTATATAACCCCTAAAGAGAGCCGACCTAGAGTTCTTAAAGGCCAAGCTAGATCTGTATCACCAGTAGAAACTTGTTTTCGGGCAGCCAGCAGGTATTGTTGGCTAGAGCACAAGGTTGCAGCCCTGTCACGTAGCCGGGAACTATTTAGTGATAATTCGAACTAGGTCTTTGACATCAGTAGAACCTAATTCAGTTAACTCTTTTAAAAAGAGGAAGCCCAGAGACAAGTTCCTGCAGTTGGCTAGGGCCGGGCAGTTGCAAAAGAAGTGAAGTATGGTTTCCTCTTCCACCTCATCTTGGCAACTCTACAGAAGTAATTAGAAGGCACGCCAAGTCTGTCAGCGTGCCAACCTATGAGACAATGGCCTGAAATAATGGCCACGACAACGCTTATAATATTTCGTCCTCGCAAAGTGGGCGCTTTTGTCCACTTTAGGTGAAGTATCGGTCAGATCAGCCGAGTAATAAACCAGGTGCGTTCCCTCTGCCACTTAACATTCGGAATCCAAATCGCTTGTGTTATTTCCAGCTTGCGTTTGGCTGGCGGCTTGCCAAGCTGGTGATAAAAAAAAGAGTGGTACTGGTTCTCGCCATTTCATCGGCTCTACAGTTACCCGGAATATCATTCTGCTTCAGTACACATATGAGGCGTACGTTCAGACACTCAGTTATATCATTTAGAGTTGAGCGGTATGCTATGACCGTTTGGGAAGTCTTATACACTCCCGTGAGGGATCTACTAGCGGCGTAACTATCTGAGAAGTGACAGATATCATCCGTAGGCATTAACGAACGCTCTATACTTGCGATAAGTTTGTGCAAGGCAACCTCGACAGGCCTACCTTTAATGTATGCATGTTGTGAAAGAGTCAGCTTGGATGACTCAACTGTCTCCTTAATGCAGATAAATCTCTCTAGGGTTTTGAGAAGGAAGAAGGAGAGACTTATAGGTCTGAAATCTTTGTGTTGGGAAGGCTACCATACCCCTTCCTTAATCCAAGAGGTTGGAATGTAGATGAGGTTGAAGCAGGCTTCGTAGATGAGCACCAGCTACGGAAAAAGAGTCTCAAAGGTTGATTGAAGTTGAGCCGGGATGATACATCCCCCATTTCATCTTCTTCCTGCTGAGGATCTTTTGGACCAGGTCATGACCACTGGGAGTCTCGTTCGACTCAGTCGTTCCAGCAGTTGAACAGCTCGGAGAGTGAGTGTCAAGTGTCAACCAGTTGCTCCAGAGTCTTAAGACTGGATGAAGTCCAGTTCCCATCCTGTTTAACTAAAAGGTTGAAGAGAACTCCCTTCTGAGGGTGATAATTTCCGTCGACCACCATGGAAGTCTAGGCTTACCTCTAGAATGCCGATCGAAGCAAGAAATCTGAGTCGCCGTATTGCACGCAAGCGTAACGGTGTCCACCACATTACCGAAGGTTTTTTCTATTGTCGATTATAGGAAGACCATAGGTAGGTAGACTATTACTGAGAACAATTTTATTTTAATGCCAGATAGTTCTACATCTGTTTTTGTATGGAGAACGGACCTGCTTGTGTAATGCTACTCCAAATCCAATGTAAGCGTGGTCGGAAAAGGATGGATCCTTAGGTATTTTCCAGTCTGTAATAAAATGGCCCGATTGTTCAGAGACTAGCGTGTTCGCCAGAACTTCCTGCCTGATCAAGTTAGTAAAGGTGAGTTCCATTCACACATTACATATATAGAGGTTAGTACCAAGAATAATATTAAAACGTAACTCGCTCCTTTTGTTGATGTCCGAACTGCACCAAATTGTGATGCGCATTGGCGTCGACTCCGATAAACAGCGTCATCCTCTGCTTCATGGCTTCCCTAACCGCATTTCTTACGGTTGTACTAGGGATGTCCTCCGCACCGTGAGCCAAGTAACTGGAGATCAACCAAATAGAATGGGATTGAAGCTCCAGCGTGACTACTGCTGTGTCCTTACCAGTAAACTGAGAAATGATAAAGGCATTAATATCTATCTATCTTTGACTACCTAAGGTTCTTGAACGAGAACGAGCTCCTCTCCGTTCTACGTTAGATGAAGGTGAAGAGCAGCCGCGTTGCCTTTGAGTAGTGCAGGTTAATCTGCACCCTAGCGCTTAGGCCAGGATACCTCAATTGCAGTTATGTTGGCAGCTTATTTAATCTAAATATTGTGCTGCCCTTCTGAAAAATTATTTGCGGGCCGATAGTGGAAATAATAAGGACCCATTAATTTTCTAGATTAAAAATGTAATCAAAGATCTAGGAGAAAACAAAGTAGTGAATATTTACTACTATAAATGTCTATCGCTTAATATAATCTTAGTAATTGAAGCAAAGAGACCCTGAAGAAAGACTTTCCTCGCGTTCTGTGACGATTATTTTTGCAGCAAAATACATAGCACACTAAATTAGCGAATTTTTGTAGACTTATACACAACTAGAGAACACAATAAAATATCACTAAGAGTGTTTTCGATTTTGCTTCTGGGTTAACCCTTGTCCCTTGAAGAAGCAAATGCGTGTTCGAGATTGCGGTGGCATGACCCGAGTTATGCTTCGGACTGTTCGTTTTTGGCACATTTCAACCTTGGTGCTAACACCGATTGCCCCTGGTTTGGACCAGGAACAGCTGTGACACTACTAACACAAATGAAGTAGATGAGTAAAGTAAACTGGTATTGTGCTTGCGTGCTGCGAGTTTTTATATTTAATTATTTATTTTTACTGTTCTGTTATAATAAGAATGAAAATAAACCGAAAAATCTTTGCAGCTTCCATTCTTGTTATTTTAAAGAGGAAAATTGTACTTTCGGATTCGTCATGTAGCCTTTCTTCTTCTTCAAAATACTCATTTTCATTAAATTAATGCTGCAGTAAACCAATAATTGCTGAAATTGCTGCTTTTTTATTAATCGCCATAATTTTCAGTTGGATTTGACAGCGGGTGACAATAATAAACTCGAACACAGGGTTTAACACTTGGAAGCAGATGACACTTCGGTGCAGGGTCACAGTAACTCCAGTTGTCCCCGGTGTTATGTCTCTCTCGGTGGCAAAATCGAAAACACTCTAAGTATTTTTATCTTAAGCCCGGTAATGTGTTCATTTAGCAGCTAAATTTTTTATGGAAATTTAGCTGCGAAATTTCGTCGCTAAATATTTAACCAAAGCGCGGTATTGTGTTTTTAGTAGCTAAAAGTGAGTTTAGTTTTCACCTGTAGATGGCAGTTATTTCCCACATTGTATGTTTTAGCTTCAGATTTATCTGACCAGGACCATATCTTCGTCCATATCACAATCATCACATATTTCGGTTAACAAATTTATTTGACTAAGCAGCGAAACACAAAATATAAACAAAAATGTACGGCAGCTGATTGTTACATGTAGCCACCTATAGCTCAGAACAAATAACTTTGCTGTCAAAAATTTAGCGTGAAAAAAAGGTCCGCTGCTGAAAATTTAGCCGCTAAATGAACACAATACAGGGCTTTAGATTATAGAATATACAGGATAAACTACATGTAATGGCTGAGCCGTGTACGTGAATCCAGCCAAAATCCACTCAGGGAAGGTGGAGACAGGGAGAAAGATGAAGTTGAACCGTCGACTTGTACTTGTTGTGATTTCCGTTTAAAGCGTTCGTGAGAAAGGTTTTTTGTGTTTATGTACAAATTAGAAGTGAATTATAAATTTTGTTTGACTAAATAGACTAACTCTTTAGGAAAAGTGTTGTGAAGAAAATTTCACAATAGAGTGCTATGTTGACAATAACCGCTGCAATTCGCCAAGAATATAATTTTTCAGAAAGGTTTTAATTAACGACTAACTTCTTATAATTGCATACTGTCTTAATATACCAAAAAACATTTTAAGTTCTGAAAAAGAAGTGATTATAAGTAAAAGTTTTTGTTGCAATTTTAGTTTGTTTACATCTGAAATATGTTCATTTTTAGTCACACTAATTGTTCAAAGACAGTTGTTAGTTATGTTTTGAAAAGGGGCATGATGCAATAGATAATAATTTTTTTCTCCTTTATATAAATATTAATTCCTAAAAGATTAAAATGTGCATAAAAAATAGTTGGAGGCAAATTGGTGAATTATTAAATAGTTCATTGAGGGAATTTTTATATTTTTGCCGACCCCACTACCAAATTCTAAATTTGTGTTACTTCAATGATGTACCCACACAAGAAATGCTCATTCCACTATTTAATAATTCCTTATTAGTTCTATATTCTACGCTTTTGACACTTTATAGTCTAGAATTAATATTCTTTTCTTTTCGCCTCGATTAATTCGTGCTTTTAAAATACTTTCACGGCACAATTTATAAGTTTGTCACTTCGATAAGGGTTAAATCTTTCGCCGGTTCTGCACTCCTTGCTACTTTCAGATGCCGATCACATCTACAGCACATATACGCGATAATTCCATTCCTCTTTAGTTTTATGTTCTAAGGTTTATATCTAGTAAACATATAAATAGTGGTATACTCAATTCACCGCTGCCTCTGTGGAAATTTAAAAATATTTAATACCCGAATTCATTTTTAGTGCCGGTGGCGCCATTAACGTTTAAACCGAGAACAATGAAAACTGTCATGCTTTGACACTTAAACATTTCTCTACTTTTGTTTTTATTTAACACGCTGAGTGTAATTTTCTGATATCGAGAAAAAATAAAATTGGAAGAATTAAAAACATGAGCTCCGGATTCATTACCGAATCAGAATTGGCTGAAGCTAGGCAAAAACGCCAAGATGAATGGGAGAAAGTTCGGACACCAGATCAGCCTTTGGGTAATTAATTTAATTTATTAATTGCGATGAATTTATTGTCATTAACTATATCCAGAGCGTCCAGAAGAGCCTTACGATGCAAGGCCACTGTATGACCGTTTAAAGGAACAGAAATTGAAGAAGGAAATGGAATATGAAGAGGCACACAAACTCAGTAAGTGATTGATTTTTTTTTGTTATTTATTGTTTTTCTTATTAATTACTAGAGTATTGTAGAAAATTTAATTCGTGGATTAGATGACGACGAAGTTGAGTTTCTTGATCTTGTGGATAGGACAAAAATGAAAGCAGAAAAACAACAACAAATTGAGGAAGCAAAAGAGTTGAGAGAATTTCGTGAAAGGGTTGCTACTCTACAGGAAAAGACAATGGAAGATGTAAGCATTTTCTGTTTGTTTATAATTTTATTTAGCGGAGTAATACTTGTTAGTTATGAATTGGCGCATTTCATTCTCTTTAAAGTCGTACAGTATAAGTTAAACTTATTTGAATTTCATTACAATTTAGAAAATCCACACTGAAATTTCAAAGCCAAAGACTAAACCTGCTATAGCAACAGCGAGAACATCACAGCGATCACTAATAGGTGCTGTTTTAAGAAAAAGAAAGAACGGAGAAGTGGAAAATGGGGTTACACCCACTAAGGTGCACGCACCAGGGGAAGATGAAAGCGAGAATAAAGACAAACCGCCAGTGGATTCTATTAAACAAAATAACTTGGGCTCTAACAATTTAGATAAAGGTGCTCTGAAGTGTATTGCAGTTCTTCCAGGAATCGGAAGGTATAGAGAATCCAGCGACTCCGAAATCAGCTCTGACAGTGATGAAGACGTTGATGAGCCTGGCAAATTCGATTGGGTTGGTAGAATAAATCCGGCACATAAGAAAAGATGTGATGATGATGAATAACCCAAGGTTTAATAAATGCATCCCTTTTGAATGATTCAAGTTATCAAAATTAATTTTTTGGAATAAATAATATTTAAGTATAAAAATAGTTTACTTTTCCTTAAGAAATTACTGGGGAAGTGTAAAGTTAATAATTCTTTTATTGTAGTATCAATTCCTAGATAACGAAACTTTGTTTGTTAGCAGAGAGTTAATGGGAAATGGCTCCATCTTGCGAATATTTGCGATTACTTTAAATATGACATCTATACTCTGCTAATCTGTCAAAGCTATTGCACGACCTCTCAATGACCTATATTTGTGTACTCAGCAAAGAGCTACTTGTCAATTTATACATAGAATTATATTTTATATGACAAAAGTTTCCGGGAAATATACCTTCTTGAACTGTCGAAAGTGCTGTCAAAATACCGAGTTCTTTATTCTAAGCAAATTTGGGGCTATTCTTAGATATCTACATTAAAGAGACAATCAATCCTACCAAGTTGTCTCTCTCGCAACATGCATACACTAAAGGTAAGTCCGTAAAGACAGCCCTGCACGAACTTACCACAATCATAGAGCTTTTGCTACTACAGAAAGAATACTTGCAGCCTTCCTCGATATTTAGGGTGCTTTTAACAATATCAGGTCAGAGGCGATAATGGCATCCTTGAGGAGGCTTGAACTTGACGATCCTGTCATGAAACTTATTGACCTCATGCTAAAAATCAGGGTCAAGTTTGGGAGGATCCAATATCCAAAGAGTGGTAACTAGAGGTACCCCGCAGGGAGGAATCCTTTTACAACACTTATGGAACATAACTCTTTATGAATTACTCAGACCTGGAGCTATCCGGTCACAAGGTTATCGCTTACGCCGATGATATTGCCCTGATATGTTCAGGAAAGCACCCCAACACACTGGTCGAAGTGTTACAATACGCCCTCTCCAAAGTTTTATCATGGAGTGATGGGTGTGGTCTGCGTATAAACCCGAACAAAGCAGAGTTAATACTCTTCTCTCGGAGGCACAAAACACCTCCATTGAACTGCCCTACACTAAACTGGGTTAGGCTGAAACTGTGTAATCAGGTTAAGTATCTAGGTCTAGTCCTAGACAAAAAACTTACCTGGAAGCCTAACATCCAAGAAAGAGTACTACATTTGCTACATTTGCGCTGTACTCGTGTAGGAAGGCTATAGGGAAAAGATGGGGTATGGAGCCACGCATTGTGCATTGGCTCTATACAAGTGTCATACGACCTATACTTATGTATGGGGTTATTGTCTGGTGGCCGGCACTAAATATATCAACCCATCACAAAGCAATGGATAAAGTTCAGAGCATGGCAACACTGCTGATAACAGTTGCCCTTAGAACCACACCTTCTAAAGCCCTGTACACTATTCCCTACCTTCTACCGTTGGATCTCTTTGGTAAGCAAATCGCAGCCTCATCCGCCATTAGGCTTTACTCAATCCAGACCTGGAAACGAACTGACTTCGGTCACTCCAAAATCTTGGACAGAAGAACTGCCAGTAATATTATTATCTTTTAAGACTAAATTCGGCTCCTTCTTTCCCAACTGATCGGAATGGGAGGAGGGTCCTCCCCAATGGGGGGAGTCATTGCATCTTTACACTGACGGCTCCAAACTAGAGGGCAAAGTAGGTGGAGGTATCTTCTCGGAACATTTAGACCTCGATGTCTCATTCCGTTTGTCTGACTACTGCAGCTTGTTTCAAGCGGAGATCATGGCTATAAAGGTAGCTGCGGACCGCCTGAATCATCTAACGCTACCTACAGACAGCATATGTATTTTCACAGATAGTTAGGTCGCTATTAAACCCCTCACGGGAGTATACACCACCTAAAAAACGGTTGTAACATATCGCTCAACACTAAACGACATAGCTGAGCATCTGAAAGTATGGCTCATCTGGGTGCCTGGCCATAGTGATATTACGGGCAACTGCAGAGCCGACGAACTAGCGAGAATCGGTACCACTCGTCCTGATTCGGACATTAACCATCAGCTGGGTAAACCGCTGGCCACATACAAACTGGAACTCTTACAGGAGTCTCTCAGGATTGCAAACATTAATTGCCAGGAGGAACACACTTGCCTGATTACCCGACAGATATGGCCAAAGCTTGATCCTAAACGGTCAAGAGAGCTCATCCTACTCGGACGCAAAACAATTAGCAGTACCGTAGCCGTTATCACGGGCCACTGCCTCATAGGTAGACACGCCGATAGACTGGGCGCGCCTTCAAACGACTTCTGAAGGAATTGCCATGACGAAGAGGAAGAGGAAACCTTACTTCACCTCCTCGATAACCCTAGCCCTAGCCAACCGCAGGAACCAGTATTTGGGCTCCACCTTCTTTGAAGAGCTAACCGAATTAGGCTCCACTGATGTTAGAGACTAGCTCGATTTATCAGGAGTTCAAAATGGTTCCCAACCCAGCCAAATTCATTTTGACTTCCTATGAACTGGTTCCACTGGAGACAGGGAACTGGATCGGTGTACAGAAGGTAACAGGTTTACCCTCTTATTTGTATTTATTTGGTATTTTTATGGTGTTTGTAAAATTTTTGTAGCCTCAATGTGGTATCACAATGGGCCTCCTTGGCCTAAGTGTGCCTTCTTAGGCAGCCACTTTAACCTAACCTTGGGGCTATTCTTAGCCATTGGTTAAGCAGCGACTATTTTCTCCTAACCACTGCGATTGTAATTTTTATCCCATTTCGTGTTCCACTAACGGAATGGCTATCAAAAGTGGTTATACATATAGCCACTGCTAAAATGATGTTGCTATGACTTAGCCACTAGTCATTAAGGGGTTACATGGGTTTCACGGCTTCAAAAAATCTGTTGTCTTATTAAATTCTACAATATCTCTTTTCAAGTCGATCATAGTAATAGTTTCGGAGATAGAGCCTTGGGAAGTTGCGCGAGTTTTGGTTAGGTTAATTTAATTAAATAAAACACCACTTGAAATTTATTGATTTATTAATTTAAGCAAGAACGATTTAACCTCTTTGATTACAAGTACGATACTAATCTTCACAATTACTTTTCTATTACATTTCAGACCTCTGGTAACGTTGCCGCAACATCTCTATAGTGTCGGGTTCCGAGACAGAAGGTATGTACAATTGTCTTTAATATGAGTTTACTATTACAATATTTAGCATTTATCGTGGGAAGTGCCTAATCGGCAGTTATTATCTGTAAATTTTACTTATGCTGTATGAACTTGGAAAAATAACCTTGGGTAATTGAGTTTTAGCAAAAATAAATGAGAGTTGGATTACTTATTTAATTATGATAACGTCGTAGACGTAACTCCTCCCCCCAAAGAATGAAGTAAGGGCCATATAAATGAAGTTGTGCGATCGGTTAGGGTTAGTGGTTCTTCTGGTTTGGGATATATGATCATGGGATGGATGTCTTTAGGTTTTTTGTCATTTATATATTTTTTTAATTTACAACACCCATAAAGGAGGAATGTTAAAATTATTATTACAATTATTACATAAGTGTAAGTATTTGAATCCTTTGATTTTACTTCTAATAATTTGATTGCATTAAAATTTTCTATTAATCTTTTAAAACTAAAGTTGTTAATGGTTTTTGTTTCGTTAATTTTATTGTACAAGGTTGATATAATTTCCACATTATCCCAGTATGTAATAGCTTTACTTGAATATTTTAAATCGTTTACATTAATTGTACAATTGTCGAAATGTATTAATAATATTCCTTTTAATGTTTTTCTTTTTATGTTGGAACTACAGTCGGTTCTTATTTTTATTTCGTTTTTAGTGATAATTAACAAATAATTTGGTTCTAATAGCACAATATTTTCCTCAAGATCCCTTTCTATTAAATTGCATTGTGCATTTTCATTGTTTATTAGATTTGGTATACAGTGATCGGTTGTAATAGTTTTGAGCGAATATTCGTTACAATATCTCATTCTTTCTATTAGTAAACAATTTTCATTCAGATATTGAAATCTATTTTCGTTAAGTAAGAGATAGGGTGCGGTTAGTTTTAATGTTTAGGTATCATTAATGGGCAACTCTTTTAGGTGGTAAAAGGAGAAAACATCTGGATGGAGGTTTGGGATTTGGATTACAAATATAACATTTGAAGCGTTATAATAAGCTTTCGGTTCTAATAGTTCATACAAATTTTCTTCGGATACAATTTATACATTTTGTACTTTTAGTATTTTGTGAACATAATTAACTTCTTCTGGGGGCAATATGTGCTTTGATATGATATTTAATTTAGCAAGAAGAATTGATTCGGATATTTCTTTTAAATGTCCTTTTAACAAGTCAATATCGTACATTAACTAATTGAAGTACTGATTACTACTTATTACTAAGTCCAAATGATCAATCTTGTTAATTAGTTTGTTAATATAATTTTCTAATAAGGCTTGTTGATCATTGATATGTTGCGTAATATTACCAAATCTTTCTACCATATTTTGGTTAATGGCTATTTGACTACTTAATTGGTTGTTTAAATCATGTTGGTTGATCTTGAGAGTTTCAATTTGTTTATTTATTTCAATACAATCGTCATTATCTAGATTATCTGTTATCGCTTTAATTAGTGCGCCTAACCCATTAATAATTCCTCTTCAGTTATTTATTATTATTATTATAGGGGGGATTACCCATATGGTGGGTACTGCGACCATGGAGGTCTTTTGTGCCAGAGCCCCATTACTGCAAAAGACGCTCAGCTCAATATAGTAATGTCCGCACCTTTCAGTCCTTTATTGACGTTGAGAATGGCGCAAGTTTCAATGGCATGGATTTCAGCTTGAAAAACGCTGGGCCAACTATCCAATGCGAGCGAAATCCTAGTGTTGGGTCCAAAGACGCCAGCACCGGCACCGTGTGCCATTTTAGAGCCATCAGTATACCATTTGAGGCATCTGGGATCCAGACTTGGATCACCGCCGTCCCAGTCTGCTCGTTCAGGGAAAATGGTCCTGAACCTTTTGCCAAAGCGCAGCTCCTTGGTCATGTGATCCGTTACGGAGCACACATCTAAGCCAGGGATGCGCTTGAGGATGCTTATGTGACCCTTGTCGTCAACCGGCATATTATTCAAGAGCTGCATTCTCAGGGCGCTGATAGCAGCAGATTTCATTATAGAGATGTGCAGTGGAGTAAGTCCAATCACCGCCTCCATGGCAGCAGTAGGACAAGTCCTCATTGCTCCTGTCATGGAGAGGCAGGCAAGCCGCTGCAGCTTGTTGCATTTGTCGATTGCCAACCGCTGCTGGACTTTAGGCCACCAGACCAGGGCGGCGTAAGAAACGATCGGCTTGACAATCGTATTGTACAGCCAGAAAATCATCTTCGGGGTTAGACCCCAAGTCCTTCCGAAGAGTCTTCGACAGGCCCATAAGGCTCGTGTAGCCTTATTTAGGGTGGTGTTGAGATGAGTGTTCCAATTTAGTCTTTTGTCGAGCGTAATTCCCAAGTATTTGACTTCATTGGAGTACTCAATAGCCGTGCCTTGGATCAGTATTTGATCAAGGTCCAGATGGTGCCTTCTAGTGAATGGCACCAGAACAGCCTTGGCAGGGTTAATCGTAAGATCTTCGTTAGCACACCAATCAGTGACCGTGCGCAGAGCTGATCTCATTAGATCAGTGACAGTAGAGTCGAACTTCCCTGTGATAATGATGGCAAGGTCGTCCGCATAGCCAACGGCACGGTAGCCAAGCTCACTCAGCTTGCTTAGGAGGTCGTCTACTACTAGAGACCAGAGCAGCGGCGACAGTATACCGCCTTGCGGCGACAGTATACCGCCTTGCGGCGACAGTATACCCCTTAGCTGCCCTGATACACACAGAGGTGTTGCCCAGGGTGGATATAATTTCTCGCTCTTTAAGCATCGCATCCACCCACTTCACAGTTTGCGAGTCCAAACCCCTCCGTAAGAGAGCTCTAGATATGGACCCATATCTAGTATTGTCGAAAGCACCTTCTATGTCAAGAAAAGCACATAATGCTATTTCTTTATGATGAAGAGTTTTCTCAATCTTGCTGACTAGATTATGTAAGGCAGTCTCTGTTGATTTGCCTTTTGAGTAGGCAAACTGGGTGGGATGAAGGGGAGATACTTGGTCCAGTTTGTACCTGATGTGAAGGTCTAGCAGTCTCTCCATTGTCTTTAATAGAAAGGAGGTTAGACTGATTGGTCTATACGATTTAGGCAGCTCTAGGGGCCTATTGCCCTGTTTGGGGATAAACACCACCACTACCTTCCTCCATGAGAGTGGTATGTAGCCCCAATTGTAGCTGGCTCTAAACAGGTTGACTAAAGGTTCAAGGATGGTATCCAGGCAGTTTTGGAGGAGTGCTGGAAAAATCCCATCACCCCCAGGGGCTTTAAAAGGCTGAAAAGAGGTCACTGCCTATCTAACCTTATCTTTGTCGAATATGACACCGGACCGGCTCAAGGCCCTACGGCACAAAGGAGACCCATCGTCGCAGTCGACGTAATGATCTGAGCCTGGTCCTAGAGTTGACCCGGGGAAGTGAACCTGTAATAGGTATTCTAGGGTTTCCCTTGGGTTTTCGGTGTAGGTATCATCCTGCTTCCTGAGAAGCCCTACTCCATTAGAGGTGTCCTTGGCTAGTACCTTTTGAAGACGAGCTGCTTCCGGCAAAGACTCTATGCTTTCGCAGCGTCTTCTCCAGGACTCGCGTTTGGAGCGTCTAATCTCCTTATTGTATTCAGTGAGTGCGAACCTATATTCGTCCCATTGCTTGGAGCGCTTAGCTCTGTTAAAAAAGACGTCTCACCCGCCCACGCATTTCAGACAGCCGCTCGCTCCACCAAGGCACCTTACGTATCGCATTGGTTGGGACCGAATCTGTACTATCTTGGTAGGAGGAGATGAGCACGTCATTAAGCTGGTTAGCTGCCACTTCAAGTTCACCAATAGAACTGATTGGGGTGACCAACATGTCAGCCCTCGAGCACACAGCAGCTCTGAAGGTGTGCCAATTTGTTTTCTTGGGGACAGTGATACTGGAGATAATCTCAGATCGGCCCTGAATTTCAAATCGGATATCTTGGTGATCCGACAGCGATGCTTCATCTGAAACTCGCCAGTTCCTTATGAACTCGGACAGGACTCTGCTGGCCAGAGTGAGATCTAGCACCTCTTCTCTGGCTGAACAGTTACATAACAGTTACAATTGGCTTAAATTCATTTTGTGTTATGGGATTATTGACCAACGAGTCTATGTTTTTCGTATTATATTCGTATCCAGTTAGGTTAACTATGTGTATTAATTTTGAATGGTCCTTAATTAGTCTAGCATTGCCCATTTTAAGAGGTAAAAGTCCTTGGTACCTGTAAATTTTCGTTTAGGATAAATTTTTTGCTTATGAACCTTTCGTTTATTTGTCTTAATTGTAACTTTATTGTTAGTAGTAACCCTATGCTCTTGAAATCTTGGGGCTAATTTAATTCTTCTGTTTTCAAACTCGTAAATTACTTCGTTGGGTTCGTAGTTAGGTGGTTCCTTGCGATTAGTGTTTAATTTATTAAATTTATTCTGTTTGCAGTTTAAGCTACGTTGATAGGCTAATTCCGCAAGGTGTTCATATTCTTTTGTATGTTGTTTTATATAGTCTTGTGCTGTTTGAGGGTTCTCTCTAACTGAAAGGGGATTGGTTTTGTTATAATGCCCGGTAATTAGTTCAAAGGGTGTTTTGTTGTCGAATGGATTGTATTATTGTAGGCGATTACTGCCTCGTCGATTATTTGGTTGATAGGTTTTTTTATTGTTTTGACTATAGATTATTCTTACTAATTCTGTTAATGTCGAATGGAACCTTTCTACAGGTGCGTTTCCTGTTGAGTTTTTTGCAGAGGTAGCGTGCATAATTATATCATACAAGTTAAGAAAGTCCATGAATGTAGTCGAAGTGAATTCCGCGGCATTATCCGTGATTATTTTCTTTGGGATTCCGTGATGAGAGAAGTAATGTTTAAGGGACTTGATTACGTCAACACTGTTCCTACTGTTCAACAAATAAACACTTGCGTATTTACTAAATTTGTCTATGATTGTTAGAAAAATTCCTTTATGCACGGAATATATGTCTATGTGTAGTATTTCCAATGGTCTATTTGGGGTTTCTGAAAGTTCATATTTTAATGGTTGTTTATTTCGTTCATACTTGTTTATCGAACAAATTTTACAGTTATTTATTACACGAGTTATTAAATCTTTCATGTTTGGGAAGTAATAATTCCGTTTTAAGTGCTCCAGTGTTTCATTTATTCCTCTATGAATAGATTTCTCGTGATAATCCCTTATAAGTTTTTCCTGTTCATCGGTTTGGGTAAGATCTTGTAGTTTGGTCATACAACGAATAAGTTTCAAGCGGCCGTAATTAAACAATTTTGAATATACTGACTGAATTAATTTAAAAGTTTCGTCGTCTGTCATTATTGCTATGAGTTTTCCTCGTACTATATGATCTTTCAGTATTTCGGTAATGGTTTGTTCATTGTTTAAGTCTCCTCTTTTTATTGTATGTCTTCGTTTATTTTGGAATAATATTTTAAATGTTGTTTGGGGTCTGTTATTATTTGTAGTTTTTTCTAAAATGAGTTGATAAGAGAATTCGTTTAGGGGTCTTTCCGATATTGGAATACCGTCGTTAAGATTTTCTTCTGCGGAGTGAATAGTGGAAATAGAATCGAGATCATCGACGTTATTTTGAGTCGACTCGTTTATGTTGACTTCAATTCGAGATAAGGCATCAGCGTTGGTAATTTGTTTTCCTTTTTTATATATAATTTCATAATCAAATTCCTCCAATTTTAACCGCCATCGTACTAGTTTGGAATTTGGTTCTTTTAAGGAAAGTAGCCAAGTCAAAGGCTTGTGATCCGTGATGATTTTGAATTTCCTACCAAATAAGTATGGGCGAAAGTATTTCGTGGCCCAAACAATTGCCAAAAGTTCCTTTTCTATGGTACTGTAGCTCTGTTCAGTTCTTGTTAAGGTACGACTTGCGTAACAGATTGGTTTATCAGATCCAACGGGGCCTTGGGACAAAGTAGCGCCTATTGCAACGTTACTGGCATCGGTTGTTACGTTGAAAGGTTTTGCGGAATCGGGATACTGCAATATAGGGTCGTTACATAGTATGTTTTTACAAGTTTCAAAACATTCTATATATTTCGGCGCTAGCTTTACACTATTACCTTTACGAAGACATTCGGTCATTGGTTTTGTTAATTTGGAAAAATCTTTTACAAATTTTCGATAGTAACCCAAAAGTCCAAGAAACGATTTAATTTGTCTTTGGGTTTTAGGTATTGGGAACTCTTTAATAGCTTTAATTTTGTCCGGATTTGGTTTAACTCCTTCCAGTGTGACTACGTGACCTAAAAAGGCGATTTCCCGATGGAGAATTTCGGATTTGTCTACTTGTACCTTTAGGTTGGCCTGTCTTAGTTTCGTAAACACTGCTGCGAGATTTTCTATATGCTCTTGTAATGATGTTGAGAATATTATAATATCATCCATATACACGAGACAAATTTTGCCTTGAAGTTCACGTAAAACATTATCCATGACTCTTTGGAATGTAGAAGGCGCATTTTTGAGTCCGAACGGCATTCGGACGTATTCATAGTGTCCGTTTTCTACTGTAAAGGCCGTTTTGGGAATGTCTTGAGGCTTTACTTCGATTTGATGAAAGCCTGAAGCAAGATCTAATGTACTAAAATATAGGCATTTACCAAGTTTATCCAAAATCTCGGTTACATTTGGAAGAGGGTAGCGATCTTCTACTGTTATCTCGTTTAGTTTGCGGTAGTCAACAACTAACCGCCACTTCTGTTTACCACTAGCATCCCTTTTCTTTGGCACTATCCAAATAGGGGTTGACCATGGTGAAAAAGTTGGACGAATAATACCCTGGTCCAGCATCTGAGCTATTTGTGATTGTACTTCTTCTTTATGGATATAGGGGTAACGGTAAGATTCTGAATATATTGGAGTCTCGTCTATAGTGTTTATCTCATGTTTAATTTCATTCGCTTTACGTTCTTCATAATTAAGGTGATCCGTCCTAATCAGGTTTAATATATCCGTTTTCATTTCGCCATCATGATTATTAATGGAGAAATTATGAATTTCTAGGAACTGATCTTTATGCAACGGTTGTACTTTATGGGTTGTTTGACAATAAATTTTTGCGGATAGTCGGTAAAGTTGATTACTTCGATGAAGGAATACCAGTCTTTGGTTTGATAAATACCTTCTGGTATTTCTAAACCTTTTTAATGGTTGTTGGTTTTATATGAATACTTCGGCTTTTAACATCGACGGGAAGGTAGGAGACTAACTTACTTTGTGGTGGAACTGTGTACAGTTTGGACATGAAATTTGTAAATGAGAGGTAACCTTATACCATTTGTCTCAAGGATTGATTGCTGAAAATCTAATTTTATGTTTAATTGCTTCATCAATTCCAAGCCAATAAGGCCATCGAAATAACTATGAAATTTAAAGAGCAAAAATGGCAACCTTTCCTTTGTATTAATCTCGGCGAGACCACTTAATATTATTTGTTTGTTTATTAAGTGAGTTTTAAATACAGTTTTGATTTCCACAGGTTTTATTGTGTTCACAAATTTTGGGTTGATTAAATCTGGATTAATAAACGACTCGTTACTTCCAGTATCTACCAGAAATTTAAGTGTTTTATTTGCGACTTTTATGTGAATATACGGTAAAGGAAATGATTGGTGATTATTAATATCTATATAACCTATTTGTTTTCCGAGGCTCGTAGCCAAAAATTTTCGTTATCTATTTCATTTTGAGTCTGCTCATCTCCCTGGTACCATACAGCTAAATCTTGGTAATCTTCTTGTGTAGTCTGATAGTGATCATATTGGGTGGCAGAATCTTCTGGGCATTGATTTTCGGGTTGGTGCTCAGTATGATTTTTTCCTGTTTGATTATCATTGGATTCTACGTTGAATAGTTCCTCTGAGATAATTCTAGGAGGGCCGGTTGATTTAAAAAAGTTACTATTCGGTTTATTTTGAGTCCTAATTAATTTGATTGATTGATTGACCACTTGAAGTGTCCATAGGTACAGGACGTTGGTAAGAATTTGTGATATTCGTAATGGGTCTTTGATTGATATTTGTGGCTGGATAGCGTTGATAAAATTGATTATTACTTACTAAAGGGAGGTGGTTACTACTTGTGTTATTTCTAAATGAATTTGTTTGTTGATTGTAAGGGTTGGCTATGGGTTGGAAGGTTTGATATGTTGGTAAGCTATTATGTCTCGGTGGATAAGATGAGAAAATAGTAGGACACGGAATGGTATTGTTATTAAATCTTGGAGGGTCAGATTTTAGTGGGTTTCTTTTAACTGTTGGTAGTGATTTTAATAAATGTGCATTTCTCATATAATGGGTATTTTGCACCTCGAGGCAATAATTAAGGGCTTCAGCCAACGATCTGGGTCTCATTGATCTAATCGTTGAACCTAGAGGTTCCTTTAATCCCGACAGAACTGTATTTAGGCACATTTCTTGATACAAATCCTGCTTGGCAGTTATTACACTCTGATTGGATTCGTGAACTTTAATGTGGTTTATCATAGTTGAGAAAATTTCAATAATTTTCGAATAAAAGGACTCCATTGTTTCTGAACCTTGTCTAAGCAAATGGCGGTCGCGAATGAGGCTAGTCTCATTTCTTTTATCCGAATAATGTGTAATTAAATTTCTTTTACTTTGGTCCCAGTTAATTGGCGTACCGTACATATTGAGTATTTCGTTGGCTTGGCCGACGATTTTATTTCTTATTGCTCGAAGAATAATTTTGCCGTAGCTGGTACCGTCTATTTCTGTCATCAAACTCAATATTTCTTCAACATTATTTATGAAATCGTACAAAGTACGAGAATTACCTTCATAAATGGGCAAATCTTTCCTACATTAATATTTTGTGCATTAGCACTTGGATTTGTGTTCAAACTCATTGCGAAATGATCGATTTGAGACTTATTAACTAAATAATCCGTTATTTGTTTATTAATTTTGATTTCTTCACTGTTATTAATAGCCTTAAGTTCTTGGCTTACAGCACTTGAATTACTACCAAATTTACTTTCTTTTATGTAGTTCTTAATGCTAAAAACACTATTGTCTTTAGTTTCACTTGTTATATTTAGTTTAAAATCTAATTTACTTCCGTCTAAGTACTCTACAAATTTAGGAGTAGTATCTTCGACAATTTCACTTCTCAAATTATTATTCGAGGTCATTATACCAGCATCATTTATTTTTAGGTACTTGGTTGAATCTCTTACCTATAAAACACTTGTTTTGGTGCAAATTCTATGCCCAGTAGCAGTCAGAGGTCAGAGACCAAAATTTCGATATTTTTTATAGCGCCAATCGATTCAGAATGGTTGATTCATACCCCTTAGAAACCCCGAAGGGGCAAATAAGGCCCGGGAACGCGTATTTTGCGAGAAAAACGCGATTTAAGTTTCAGCCTATTTGAAGTAGTACCCAAACTGTAATTTTGTCCTATACCAGCATCATTTATTTTTAGGTAGTTGGTTGAATCTCTTACCTATAAAACACTTGTTTTGGTGCAAATTCTATGCCCAGTAGCAGTCAGACGTCAGAGACCAAAATTTCGATATTTTTTTATAGCGCCAATCGATTCAGAATGGTTGATTCATACCCCTTAGAAACCCCGAAGGGGCAAATAAGGCCCGGGACAGCGTATTTTGCGAGAAAAACGCGATTTAAGTTTCAGCCTATTTGAAGTAGTACCCAAACTGTAATTTTGTCCTATACCAGCATCATTTATTTTTAGGTAGTTGGTTGAATCTCTTACCTATAAAACACTTGTTTTGGTGCAAATTCTATGCCCAGTAGCAGTCAGACGTCAGAGACCAAAATTTTGATATTTTTTTATAGCGCCAATCGATTTAGAATGGTGATTCATACCCCTTAGAAACCCCGAAGGGGCAAATCAGGCCCGGGAACGCGTATTTTGCGAGAAAAACGCGATTTAAGTTTCAGCCTATTAGAAGTAGTACCCAAACTGCAATTTTGCCCTATACTAGCATCATTTATTTTTAGGTACTTGGTTGAATCTCTTACCTATAAAACACTTGTTTTTGTGCAAATTCTATGCCCAGTAGCAGTCAGACGTCAGAGACCAAAATTTCGATATTTTTTATAGCGCCAATCGATTCAGAATGGTTGATTCATACCCGTTAGAAACCCCGAAGGGGCAAATAAGGCCCGGGAACGCGTATTTTGCGAGAAAAACGCGATTTAAGTTTCAGCCTATTAGAAGTAGTACCCAAACTGCAATTTTGCCCTATACCAGCATCATTTATTTTTAGGTACTTGGTTGAATCTCTTACCTATAAAACACTTGTTTTGGTGCAAATTCTATGCCCAGTAGCAGTCAGAGGTCAGAGACCAAAATTTCGATATTTTTTTATAGCGCCAATCGATTCAGAATGGTTGATTCATACCCCTTAGAAACCCCGAAGGGGGCAAATAAGGCCCGGGAACGCGTATTTTGCGAGAAAAACGCGATTTAAGTTTCAGCCTATTTGAAGTAGTACCCAAACTGTAATTTTGCCCTATACCAGCATTATTTATTTTTAGGTACTTGGTTGAATCTCTTACCTATAAAACACTTGTTTTGGTGCAAATTCTATGCCCAATAGCAGTCACAGGTCAGAGACCACAATTTCGATAATTTTTATAGCGCCAATCGATTCAGAATGGTTGATTCATACCCCTTAGAAACCCCGAAGGGGGCAAATAAGGCCCGGGAACGCGTATTTTGCGAGAAAAACGCGATTTAAGTTTCAGCCTATTTGAAGTAGTACCCAAACTGTAATTTTGCCGTATACCAGCATTATTTATTTTTAGGTACTTGGTTGAATCTCTTACCTATAAAACACTTGTTTTGGTGCAAATTCTATGCCCAGTAGCAGTCAGACGTCAGAGAGCAAAATTTTGATATTTTTTTATAGCGCCAATCGATTCAGAATGGTTGATTCATACCCCTTAGAAACCCCGAAGGGGCAAATAAGGCCCGGGAACGCGTATTTTGCGAGAAAAACGCGATTTAAGTTTAAGCCTATTTGAAGTAGTACCCAAACTGCAATTTTGCCCTATACCAGCATCATTTATTTTTAGGTACTTGGTTGAATCTCTTACCTATAAAACACTTGTTTTGGTGCAAATTCTATGCCCAGTAGCAGTCAGACGTCAGAGACCAAAATTTTGATATTTTTTTATAGCGCCAATCGATTTAGAATGGTGATTCATACCCCTTAGAAACCCCGAAGGGGCAAATCAGGCCCGGGAACGCGTATTTTGCGAGAAAAACGCGATTTAAGTTTCAGCCTATTAGAAGTAGTACCCAAACTGCAATTTTGCCCTATACCAGCATCATTTATTTTTAGGTACTTGGTTGAATCTCTTACCTATAAAACACTTGTTTTTGTGCAAATTCTATGCCCAGTAGCAGTCAGAGGTCAGAGACCAAAATTTCGATATTTTTTATAGCGCCAATCGATTCAGAATGGTTGATTCATACCCGTTAGAAACCCCGAAGGGGCAAATAAGGCCCGGGAACGCGTATTTTGCGAGAAAAACGCGATTTAAGTTTCAGCCTATTAGAAGTAGTACCCAAACTGCAATTTTGCCCTATACCAGCATCATTTATTTTTAGGTACTTGGTTGAATCTTTTACCTATAAAACACTTGTTTTGGTGCAAATTCTATGCCCAGTAGCAGTCAGACGTCAGAGACCAAAATTTCGATATTTTTTAAAGCGCCAATCGATTCAGAATGGTTGATTCATACCCCTTAGAAACCCCGAAGGGGCAAATAAGGCCCGGGAACGCGTATTTTGCGAGAAAAACGCGATTTAAGTTTCAGCCTATTTGAAGTAGTACCCAAACTGCAATTTTGCCCTATACCAGCATCATTTATTTTTAGGTACTTGGTTGAATCTCTTACCTATAAAACACTTGTTTTGGTGCAAATTCTATGCCCAGTAGCAGTCAGACGTCAGAGACCAAAATTTCGATATTTTTTTATAGCGCCAATCGATTCAGAATGGTTGATTCATACCCCTTAGAAACCCCGAAGGGGAAATAAGGCCCAGGAACGCGTATTTTGTGAGAAAAACGCGATTTAAGTTTCAGCCTATTTGAAGTAGTACCCAAACTGTAATTTTGCCCTATACCAGCATCATTTATTTTTAGGTACTTGGTTGAATCTCTTACCTATAAAACACTTGTTTTGGTGCAAATTCTATGCCCAGTAGCAGTCAGAGGTCAGAGACCAAAATTTCGATATTTTTTTATAGCGCCAATCGATTCAGAATGGTTGATTCATACCCCTTAGAAACCCCGAAGGGGCAAATAAGGCCCGGGAACGCGTATTTTGCGAGAAAAACGCGATTTAAGTTTCAGCCTATTTGAAGTAGTACCCAAACTGTAATTTTGCCCTATACCAGCATTATTTATTTTTAGGTACTTGGTTGAATCTCTTACCTATAAAACACTTGTTTTGGTGCAAATTCTATGCCCAGTAGCAGTCAGAGGTCAGAGACCAAAATTTCGATATTTTTTTATAGCGCCAATCGATTTAGAATGGTGATTCATACCCCTTAGAAACCCCGAAGGGGCAAATCAGGCCCGGGAACGCGTATTTTGCGAGAAAAACGCGATTTAAGTTTCAGCCTATTAGAAGTAGTACAAAAACTGCAATTTTGCCCTATACCAGCATCATTTATTTTTAGGTACTTGGTTGAATCTCTTACCTATAAAACACTTGTTTTTGTGCAAATTCTATGCCCAGTAGCAGTCAGAGGTCAGAGACCAAAATTTCGATATTTTTTTATAGCGCCAATCGATTCAGAATGGTTGATTCATACCCCTTAGAAACCCCGAAGGGGCAAATAAGGCCCGGGAACGCGTATTTTGCGAGAAAAACGCGATTTAAGTTTCAGCCTATTTGAAGTAGTACCCAAACTGTAATTTTGCCCTATACCAGCATTATTTATTTTTAGGTACTTGGTTGAATCTCTTACCTATAAAACACTTGTTTTGGTGCAAATTCTATGCCCAGTAGCAGTCAGACGTCAGAGACCAAAATTTCGATATTTTTTATAGCGCCAATCGATTCAGAATGGTTGATTCATACCCCTTAGAAACCCCGAAGGGGCAAATAAGGCCCGGGAACGCGTATTTTGCGAGAAAAACGCGATTTAAGTTTCAGCCAGTACCCAAACTGTAATTTTGCCCTATACCAGCATCATTTATTTTTAGGTACTTGGTTGAATCTCTTACCTATAAAACACTTGTTTTGGTGCAAATTCTATGCCCAGTAGCAGTCAGAGGTCAGAGACCAAAATTTCGATATTTTTTTATAGCGCCAATCGATTCAGAATGGTTCATTCATACCCCTTAGAAACCCCGAAGGGGCAAATAAGGCCTGGGAACGCGTATTTTGCGAGAAAAACGCGATTTAAGTTTCAGCCTATTTGAAGTAGTACCCAAACTGTAATTTTGCCCTATACCAGCATTATTTATTTTTAGGTACTTGGTTGAATCTCTTACCTATAAAACACTTGTTTTGGTGCAAATTCTATGCCCAGTAGCAGTCAGAGGTCAGAGACCAAAATTTCGATATTTTTTTATAGCGCCAATCGATTCAGAATGGTTCATTCATACCCCTTAGAAACCCCGAAGGGGCAAATAAGGCCCGGGAACGCGTATTTTGCGAGAAAAACGCGATTTAAGTTTCAGCCTATTAGAAGTAGTACCCAAACTGCAATTTTGCCCCATACCAGCATCATTTATTTTTAGGTACTTGGTTGAATCTCTTACCTATAAAACACTTGTTTTGGTGCAAATTCTATGCCCAGTAGCAGTCAGAGGTCAGAGACCAAAATTTCGATATTTTTTTATAGCGCCAATCGATTTAGAATGGTGATTCATACCCCTTAGAAACCCCGAAGGGGCAAATAAGGCCCGGGAACGCGTATTTTGCGAGAAAAACGCGATTTAAGTTTCAGCCTATTTGAAGTAGTACCCAAACTGTAATTTTGCCCTATACCAGCATCATTTATTTTTAGGTACTTGGTTGAATCTCTTACCTATAAAACACTTGTTTTTGTGCAAATTCTATGCCCAGTAGCAGTCAGAGGTCAGAGACCAAAATTTCGATATTTTTTTATAGCGCCAATCGATTCAGAATGGTTGATTCATACCCCTTAGAAACCGCGAAGGGGCAAATAAGGCCCGGGAACGCGTATTTTGCGAGAAAAACGCGATTTAAGTTTCAGCCTCTTTGAAGTAGTACCCAAACTGCAATTTTGCCCTATACCAGCATCATTTATTTTTAGGTACTTGGTTGAATCTCTTACCTATAAAACACTTGTTTTGGTGCAAATTCTATGCCCAGTACCAGTCAGAGGTCAGAGACCAAAATTTCGATATTTCTTTATAGCGCCAATCGATTCAGAATGGTTGATTCATACCCCTTAGAAACCCCGAAGGGGCAAATAAGGCCCGGGAACGCGTATTTTGCGAGAAAAACGCGATTTAAGTTTCAGCCTATTTGAAGTAGTACCCAAACTGTAATTTTGTCCTATACCAGCATCATTTATTTTTAGGTAGTTGGTTGAATCTCTTACCTATAAAACACTTGTTTTGGTGCAAATTCTATGCCCAGTAGCAGTCAGACGTCAGAGACCAAAATTTCGATATTTTTTTATAGCGCCAATCGATTCAGAATGGTTGATTCATACCCCTTAGAAACCCCGAAGGGGCAAATAAGGCCCGGGACAGCGTATTTTGCGAGAAAAACGCGATTTAAGTTTCAGCCTATTTGAAGTAGTACCCAAACTGTAATTTTGCCCTATACCAGCATTATTTATTTTTAGGTACTTGGTTGAATCTCTTACCTATAAAACACTTGTTTTGGTGCAAATTCTATGCCCAGTAGCAGTCAGAGGTCAGAGACCAAAATTTCGATATTTTTTTATAGCGCCAATCGATTCAGAATGGTTGATTCATACCCCTTAGAAACCCCGAAGGGGCAAATAAGGCCCGGGAACGCGTATTTTGCGAGAAAAACGCGATTTAAGTTTCAGCCTATTTGAAGTAGTACCCAAACTGTAATTTTGCCCTATACCAGCATTATTTATTTTTAGGTACTTGGTTGAATCTCTTACCTATAAAACACTTGTTTTGGTGCAAATTCTATGCCCAATAGCAGTCACAGGTCAGAGACCACAATTTCGATAATTTTTATAGCGCCAATCGATTCAGAATGGTTGATTCATACCCCTTAGAAACCCCGAAGGGGGCAAATAAGGCCCGGGAACGCGTATTTTGCGACAAAAACGCGATTTAAGTTTCAGCCTATTTGAAGTAGTACCCAAACTGTAGTTTTGCCCTATACCAGCATTATTTATTTTTAGGTACTTGGTTGAATCTCTTACCTATAAAACACTTGTTTTGGTGCAAATTCTATGCCCAATAGCAGTCACAGGTCAGAGACCACAATTTCGATAATTTTTATAGCGCCAATCGATTCAGAATGGTTGATTCATACCCTTTAGAAACCCCGAAGGGGCAAATAAGGCCCGGGACAGCGTATTTTGCGAGAAAAACGCGATTTAAGTTTCAGCCTATTTGAAGTAGTACCCAAACTGTAATTTTGCCCTATACCAGCATTATTTATTTTTAGGTACTTGGTTGAATCTCTTACCTATAAAACACTTGTTTTGGTGCAAATTCTATGCCCAGTAGCAGTCAGACGTCAGAGACCAAAATTTCGATATTTTTTTATAGCGCCAATCGATTCAGAATGGTTGATTCATACCCCTTAGAAACCCCGAAGGGGCAAATAAGGCCCGGGAACGCGTATTTTGCGAGAAAAACGCGATTTAAGTTTCAGCCTATTTGAAGTAGTACCCAAACTGTAATTTTGCCCTATACCAGCATTATTTATTTTTAGGTACTTGGTTGAATCTCTTACCTATAAAACACTTGTTTTGGTGCAAATTCTATGCCCAGTAGCAGTCAGAGGTCAGAGACCAAAATTTCGATATTTTTTTATAGCGCCAATCGATTCAGAATGGTTGATTCATACCCCTTAGAAACCCCGAAGGGGCAAATAAGGCCCGGGAACGCGTATTTTGCGAGAAAAACGCGATTTAAGTTTCAGCCTATTTGAAGTAGTACCCAAACTGTAATTTTGCCCTATACCAGCATTATTTATTTTTAGGTACTTGGTTGAATCTCTTACCTATAAAACACTTGTTTTGGTGCAAATTCTATGCCCAGTAGCAGTCAGAGGTCAGAGACCAAAATTTCGATATTTTTTTATAGCGCCAATCGATTCAGAATGGTTGATTCATACCCCTTAGAAACCGCGAAGGGGCAAATAAGGCCCGGGAACGCGTATTTTGCGAGAAAAACGCGATTTAAGTTTCAGCCTATTTGAAGTAGTACCCAAACTGTAATTTTGCCCTATACCAGCATTATTTATTTTTAGGTACTTGGTTGAATCTCTTACCTATAAAACACTTGTTTTGGTGCAAATTCTATGCCCAGTAGCAGTCAGAGGTCAGAGACCAAAATTTCGATATTTTTTTATAGCGCCAATCGATTCAGAATGGTTGATTCATACCCCTTAGAAACCCCGAAGGGGCAAATAAGGCCCGGGAACGCGTATTTTGCGAGAAAAACGCGATTTAAGTTTCAGCCTATTTGAAGTAGTACCCAAACTGTAATTTTGCCCTATACCAGCATTATTTATTTTTAGGTACTTGGTTGAATCTCTTACCTATAAAACACTTGTTTTGGTGCAAATTCTATGCCCAGTAGCAGTCAGACGTCAGAGACCAAAATTTCGATATTTTTTTATAGCGCCAATCGATTCAGAATCGTTGATTCATACCCCTTAGAAACCCCGAAGGGGCAAATAAGGCCGGGGAACGCGTATTTTGCGAGAAAAACGCGATTTAAGTTTCAGCCTATTTGAAGTAGTACCCAAACTGTAATTTTGCCCTATACCAGCATTATTTATTTTTAGGTACTTGGTTGAATCTCTTACCTATAAAACACTTGTTTTGGTGCAAATTCTATGCCCAGTAGCAGTCAGACCTCAGAGACCAAAATTTCGATATTTTTTTATAGCGCCAATCGATTCAGAATGGTTGATTCATACCCCTTAGAAACCCCGAAGGGGCAAATAAGGCCCGGGAACGCGTATTTTGCGAGAAAAACGCGATTTAAGTTTCAGCCTATTTGAAGTAGTACCCAAACTGTAATTTTGCCCTATACCAGCATTATTTATTTTTAGGTACTTGGTTGAATCTCTTACCTATAAAACACTTGTTTTGGTGCAAATTCTATGCCCAGTAGCAGTCAGACGTCAGAGAGCAAAATTTTGATATATTTTTTTATAGCGCCAATCGATTCAGAATGGTTGATTCATACCCCTTAGAAACCCCGAAGGGGCAAATAAGGCCCGGGAACGCGTATTTTGCGAGAAAAACGCGATTTAAGTTTCAGCCTATTTGAAGTAGTACCCAAACTGCAATTTTGCCCTATACCAGCATCATTTATTTTTAGGTACTTGGTTGAATCTCTTACCTATAAAACACTTGTTTTGGTGCAAATTCTATGCCCAGTAGCAGTCAGACGTCAGAGACCAAAATTTCGATATTTTTTATAGCGCCAATCGATTCAGAATGGTTGATTCATACCCCTTAGAAACCCCGAAGGGGCAAATAAGGCCCGGGAACGCGTATTTTGCGAGAAAAACGCGATTTAAGTTTCAGCCTATTAGAAGTAGTACCCAAACTGCAATTTTGCCCTATACCAGCATCATTTATTTTTAGGTACTTGGTTGAATCTCTTACCTATAAAACACTTGTTTTGGTGCAAATTCTATGCCCAGTAGCAGTCAGAGGTCAGAGACCAAAATTTCGATATTTTTTTATAGCGCCAATCGATTCAGAATGGTTGATTCATACCCCTTAGAAACCCCGAAGGGGCAAATAAGGCCCGGGAACGCGTATTTTGCGAGAAAAACGCGATTTAAGTTTCAGCCTATTAGAAGTAGTACCCAAACTGCAATTTTGCCCTATACCAGCATCATTTATTTTTAGGTACTTGGTTGAATCTTTTACCTATAAAACACTTGTTTTGGTGCAAATTCTATGCCCAGTAGCAGTCAGACGTCAGAGACCAAAATTTCGATATTTTTTTATAGCGCCAATCGATTCAGAATGGTTGATTCATACCCCTTAGAAACCCCGAAGGGGCAAATAAGGCCCGGGAACGCGTATTTTGCGAGAAAAACGCGATTTAAGTTTCAGCCTATTAGAAGTAGTACCCAAACTGCAATTTTGCCCTATACCAGCATCATTTATTTTTAGGTACTTGGTTGAATCTCTTACCTATAAAACACTTGTTTTTGTGCAAATTCTATGCCCAGTAGCAGTCAGACGTCAGAGACCAAAATTTCGATATTTTTTTATAGCGCCAATCGATTCAGAATGGTTGATTCATACCCCTTAGAAACCCCGAAGGGGCAAATAAGGCCCGGGAACGCGTATTTTGCGAGAAAAACGCGATTTAAGTTTCAGCCTATTTGAAGTAGTACCCAAACTGTAATTTTGCCCTATACCAGCATTATTTATTTTTAGGTACTTGGTTGAATCTCTTACCTATAAAACACTTGTTTTGGTGCAAATTCTATGCCCAGTAGCAGTCAGACGTCAGAGACCAAAATTTCGATATTTTTTTATAGCGCCAATAGATTTAGAATGGTGATTCATACCCCTTAGAAACCCCGAAGGGGCAAATCAGGCCCGGGAACGCGTATTTTGCGAGAAAAACGCGATTTAAGTTTCAGCCTATTAGAAGTAGTACCCAAACTGCAATTTTGCCCTATACTAGCATCATTTATTTTTAGGTACTTGGTTGAATCTCTTACCTATAAAACACTTGTTTTTGTGCAAATTCTATGCCCAGTAGCAGTCAGAGGTCAGAGACCAAAATTTCGATATTTTTTTTATAGCGCCAATCGATTCAGAATGGTTCATTCATACCCCTTAGAAACCCCGAAGGGGCAAATAAGGCCCGGGAACGCGTATTTTGCGAGAAAAACGCGATTTAAGTTTCAGCCTATTAGAAGTAGTACCCAAACTGCAATTTTGCCCTATACCAGCATCATTTATTTTTAGGTACTTGGTTGAATCTCTTACCTATAAAACACTTGTTTTGGTGCAAATTCTATGCCCAGTAGCAGTCAGACGTCAGAGACCAAAATTTCGATATTTTTTTATAGCGCCAATCGATTCAGAATGGTTGATTCATACCCCTTAGAAACCCCGAAGGGGCAAATAAGGCCCGGGAACGCGTATTTTGCGAGAAAAACGCGATTTAAGTTTCAGCCTATTTGAAGTAGTACCCAAACTGTAATTTTGCCCTATACCAGCATTATTTATTTTTAGGTACTTGGTTGAATCTCTTACCTATAAAACACTTGTTTTGGTGCAAATTCTATGCCCAGTAGCAGTCAGAGGTCAGAGACCAAAATTTCGATATTTTTTTATAGCGCCAATAGATTTAGAATGGTGATTCATACCCCTTAGAAACCCCGAAGGGGCAAATCAGGCCCGGGAACGCGTATTTTGCGAGAAAAACGCGATTTAAGTTTCAGCCTATTAGAAGTAGTACCCAAACTGCAATTTTGCCCTATACCAGCATCATTTATTTTTAGGTACTTGGTTGAATCTCTTACCTATAAAACACTTGTTTTGGTGCAAATTCTATGCCCAGTAGCAGTCAGAGGTCAGAGACCAAAATTTCGATATTTTTTTATAGCGCCAATCGATTCAGAATGGTTGATTCATACCCCTTAGAAACCCCGAAGGGGCAAATAAGGCCCGGGAACGCGTATTTTGCGAGAAAAACGCGATTTAAGTTTCAGCCTATTTGAAGTAGTACCCAAACTGTAATTTTGCCCTATACCAGCATTATTTATTTTTAGGTACTTGGTTGAATCTCTTACCTATAAAACACTTGTTTTGGTGCAAATTCTATGCTCAGTAGCAGTCAGACGTCAGAGACCAAAATTTCGATATTTTTTTATAGCGCCAATCGATTCAGAATGGTTGATTCATACCCCTTAGAAACCCCGAAGGGGCAAATAAGGCCCGGGAACGCGTATTTTGCGAGAAAAACGCGATTTAAGTTTCAGCCAGTACCCAAACTGTAATTTTGCCCTATACCAGCATTATTTATTTTTAGGTACTTGGTTGAATCTCTTACCTATAAAACACTTGTTTTGGTGCAAATTCTATGCCCAGTAGCAGTCAGAGGTCAGAGACCAAAATTTCGATATTTTTTTATAGCGCCAATCGATTCAGAATGGTTCATTCATACCCCTTAGAAACCCCGAAGGGGCAAATAAGGCCCGGGAACGCGTATTTTGCGAGAAAAACGCGATTTAAGTTTCAGCCTATTTGAAGTAGTACCCAAACTGCAATTTTGCCTATACCAGCATCATTTATTTTTAGGTACTTGGTTGAATCTCTTACCTATAAAACACTTGTTTTGGTGCAAATTCTATGCCCAGTAGCAGTCAGAGGTCAGAGACCAAAATTTCGATATTTTTTTATAGCGCCAATCGATTCAGAATGGTTCATTCATACCCCTTAGAAACCCCGAAGGGGCAAATAAGGCCCGGGAACGCGTATTTTGCGAGAAAAACGCGATTTAAGTTTCAGCCTATTTGAAGTAGTACCCAAACTGTAATTTTGCCCTATACCAGCATTATTTATTTTTAGGTACTTGGTTGAATCTCTTACCTATAAAACACTTGTTTTGGTGCAAATTCTATGCCCAGTAGCAGTCAGAGGTCAGAGACCAAAATTTCGATATTTTTTTATAGCGCCAATCGATTTAGAATGGTGATTCATACCCCTTAGAAACCCCGAAGGGGCAAATAAGGCCCGGGAACGCGTATTTTGCGAGAAAAACGCGATTTAAGTTTCAGCCTATTTGAAGTAGTACCCAAACTGTAATTTTGCCCTATACCAGCATCATTTATTTTTAGGTACTTGGTTGAATCTCTTACCTATAAAACACTTGTTTTTGTGCAAATTCTATGCCCAGTAGCAGTCAGAGGTCAGAGACCAAAATTTCGATATTTTTTTATAGCGCCAATCGATTCAGAATGGTTCATTCATACCCCTTAGAAACCCCGAAGGGGCAAATAAGGCCCGGGAACGCGTATTTTGCGAGAAAAACGCGATTTAAGTTTCAGCCTATTAGAAGTAGTACCCAAACTGCAATTTTGCCCTATACCAGCATCATTTATTTTTAGGTACTTGGTTGAATCTCTTACCTATAAAACACTTGTTTTGGTGCAAATTCTATGCCCAGTAGCAGTCAGACGTCAGAGACCAAAATTTCGATATTTTTTTATAGCGCCAATCGATTCAGAATGGTTGATTCATACCCCTTAGAAACCCCGAAGGGGCAAATAAGGCCCGGGAACGCGTATTTTGCGAGAAAAACGCGATTTAAGTTTCAGCCTATTAGAAGTAGTACCCAAACTGCAATTTTGCCCTATACCAGCATCATTTATTTTTAGGTACTTGGTTGAATCTCTTACCTATAAAACACTTGTTTTGGTGCAAATTCTATGCCCAGTAGCAGTCAGACGTCAGAGACCAAAATTTCGATATTTTTTTATAGCGCCAATCGATTCAGAATGGTTGATTCATACCCCTTAGAAACCCCGAAGGGGCAAATAAGGCCCGGGAACGCGTATTTTGCGAGAAAAACGCGATTTAAGTTTCAGCCTATTTGAAGTAGTACCCAAACTGTAATTTTGCCCTATACCAGCATTATTTATTTTTAGGTACTTGGTTGAATCTCTTACCTATAAAACACTTGTTTTGGTGCAAATTCTATGCCCAGTAGCAGTCAGAGGTCAGAGACCAAAATTTCGATATTTTTTTATAGCGCCAATAGATTTAGAATGGTGATTCATACCCCTTAGAAACCCCGAAGGGGCAAATCAGGCCCGGGAACGCGTATTTTGCGAGAAAAACGCGATTTAAGTTTCAGCCTATTAGAAGTAGTACCCAAACTGCAATTTTGCCCTATACCAGCATCATTTATTTTTAGGTACTTGGTTGAATCTCTTACCTATAAAACACTTGTTTTTGTGCAAATTCTATGCCCAGTAGCAGTCAGAGGTCAGAGACCAAAATTTCGATATTTTTTTTATAGCGCCAATCGATTCAGAATGGTTCATTCATACCCCTTAGAAACCCCGAAGGGGCAAATAAGGCCCGGGAACGCGTATTTTGCGAGAAAAACGCGATTTAAGTTTCAGCCTATTAGAAGTAGTACCCAAACTGCAATTTTGCCCTATACCAGCATCATTTATTTTTTGGTACTTGGTTGAATCTCTTACCTATAAAACACTTGTTTTGGTGCAAATTCTATGCCCAGTAGCAGTCAGACGTCAGAGACCAAAATTTCGATATTTTTTTATAGCGCCAATCGATTCAGAATGGTTGATTCATACCCCTTAGAAACCCCGAAGGGGCAAATAAGGCCCGGGAACGCGTATTTTGCGAGAAAAACGCGATTTAAGTTTCAGCCAGTACCCAAACTGTAATTTTGCCCTATACCAGCATTATTTATTTTTAGGTACTTGGTTGAATCTCTTACCTATAAAACACTTGTTTTGGTGCAAATTCTATGCCCAGTAGCAGTCAGAGGTCAGAGACCAAAATTTCGATATTTTTTTATAGCGCCAATCGATTCAGAATGGTTCATTCATACCCCTTAGAAACCCCGAAGGGGCAGATAAGGCCCGGGAACGCGTATTTTGCGAGAAAAACGCGATTTAAGTTTCAGCCTATTTGAAGTAGTACCCAAACTGTAATTTTGCCCTATACCAGCATTATTTATTTTTAGGTACTTGGTTGAATCTCTTACCTATAAAACACTTGTTTTGGTGCAAATTCTATGCCCAGTAGCAGTCAGACGTCAGAGACCAAAATTTCGATATTTTTTTATAGCGCCAATCGATTCAGAATGGTTCATTCATACCCCTTAGAAACCCCGAAGGGGCAAATAAGGCCCGGGAACGCGTATTTTGCGAGAAAAACGCGATTTAAGTTTCAGCCTATTTGAAGTAGTACCCAAACTGTAATTTTGCCCTATACCAGCATTATTTATTTTTAGGTACTTGGTTGAATCTCTTACCTATAAAACACTTGTTTTGGTGCAAATTCTATGCCCAGTAGCAGTCAGAGGTCAGAGACCAAAATTTCGGTATTTTTTTATAGCGCCAATCGATTTAGAATGGTGATTCATACCCCTTAGAAACTCCGAAGGGGCAAATAAGGCCCGGGAACGCGTATTTTGCGAGAAAAACGCGATTTAAGTTTCAGCCTATTTGAAGTAGTACCCAAACTGTAATTTTGCCCTATACCAGCATCATTTATTTTTAGGTACTTGGTTGAATCTCTTACCTATAAAACACTTGTTTTGGTGCAAATTCTATGCCCAGTACCAGTCAGAGGTCAGAGACCAAAATTTCGATATTTCTTTATAGCGCCAATCGATTCAGAATGGTTGATTCATACCCCTTAGAAACCCCGAAGGGGCAAATAAGGCCCGGGAACGCGTATTTTGCGAGAAAAACGCGATTTAAGTTTCAGCCTATTTGAAGTAGTACCCAAACTGTAATTTTGTCCTATACCAGCATCATTTATTTTTAGGTAGTTGGTTGAAACTCTTACCTATAAAACACTTGTTTTGGTGCAAATTCTATGCCCAGTAGCAGTCAGACGTCAGAGACCAAAATTTCGATATTTTTTTATAGCGCCAATCGATTCAGAATGGTTGATTCATACCCCTTAGAAACCCCGAAGGGGCAAATAAGGCCCGGGACAGCGTATTTTGCGAGAAAAACGCGATTTAAGTTTCAGCCTATTTGAAGTAGTACCCAAACTGTAATTTTGCCCTATACCAGCATTATTTATTTTTAGGTACTTGGTTGAATCTTTTACCTATAAAACACTTGTTTTGGTGCAAATTTTATGCCCAGTAGCAGTCAGAGGTCAGAGACCAAAATTTCGATATTTTTTTATAGCGCCAATCGATTCAGAATGGTTGATTCATACCCCTTAGAAACCCCGAAGGGGCAAATAAGGCCCGGGACAGCGTATTTTGCGAGAAAAACGCGATTTAAGTTTCAGCCTATTAGAAGTAGTACCCAAACTGCAATATTGCCCTATACCAGCATCATTTATTTTTAGGTACTTGGTTGAATCTCTTACCTATAAAACACTTGTTTTGGTGCAAATTCTATGCCCAGTAGCAGTCAGAGGTCAGAGACCAAAATTTCGATATTTTTTTATAGCGCCAATCGATTCAGAATGGTTGATTCATACCCCTTAGAAACCCCGAAGGGGCAAATAAGGCCCGGGACAGCGTATTTTGCGAGAAAAACGCGATTTAAGTTTCAGCCTATTTGAAGTAGTACCCAAACTGTAATTTTGCCCTATACCAGCATTATTTATTTTTAGGTACTTGGTTGAATCTCTTACCTATAAAACACTTGTTTTGGTGCAAATTCTATGCCCAGTAGCAGTCAGACTTCAGAGACCAAAATTTCGATATTTTTTTATAGCGCCAATCGATTCAGAATGGTTGATTCATACCCCTTAGAAACCCCGAAGGGGCAAATAAGGCCCGGGAACGCGTATTTTGCGAGAAAAACGCGATTTAAGTTTCAGCCTATTTGAAGTAGTACCCAAACTGCAATTTTGCCCTATACCAGCATTATTTATTTTTAGGTACTTGGTTGAATCTCTTACCTATAAAACACTTGTTTTGGTGCAAATTCTATGCCCAGTAGCAGTCAGAGGTCAGAGACCAAAATTTCGATATTTTTTTATAGCGCCAATCGATTCAGAATGGTTGATTCATACCCCTTAGAAACCCCGAAGGGGCAAATAAGGCCCGGGAACGCGTATTTTGCGAGAAAAACGCGATTTCAGTTTCAGCCTATTAGAAGTAGTACCCAAACTGCAATTTTGCCCTATACCAGCATCATTTATTTTTAGGTACTTGGTTGAATCTCTTACCTATAAAACACTTGTTTTGGTGCAAATTCTATGCCCAGTAGCAGTCAGACCTCAGAGACCAAAATTTCGATATTTTTTTATAGCGCCAATCGATTCAGAATGGTTGATTCATACCCCTTAGAAACCCCGAAGGGGCAAATAAGGCCCGGGAACGCGTATTTTGCGAGAAAAACGCGATTTAAGTTTCAGCCTATTTGAAGTAGTACCCAAACTGCAATTTTGTCCTATACCAGTATCATTTATTTTAAGGTACTTGGTTGAATCTCTTACCTATAAAACACTTGTTTTGGTGCAAATTCTATGCCCAGTAGCAGTCAGACGTCAGAGACCAAAATTTCGATATTTTTTTATAGCGCCAATCGATTCAGAATGGTTGATTCATACCCCTTAGAAACCCCGAAGGGGCAAATAAGGCCCGGGAACGCGTATTTTGCGAGAAAAACGCGATTTAAGTTTAAGCCTATTAGAAGTAGTACCCAAATTGCAAATTTGCCCTATACCAGCATCATTTATTTTTAGGTACTTGGTTGAATCTCTTACCTATAAAACACTTGTTTTGGTGCAAATTCTATGCCCAGTAGCAGTCAGACGTCAGAGACCAAAATTTCGATATTTTTTTATAGCGCCAATCGATTCAGAATGGTTGATTCATACCCCTTAGAAACCCCGAAGGGGCAAATAAGGCCCGGGAACGCGTATTTTGCGAGAAAAACGCGATTTAAGTTTCAACCTATTTGAAGTAGTACCCAAACTGCAATTTTGCCCTATACCAGCATCATTTATTTTTAGGTACTTGGTTGAATCTCTTACCTATAAAACACTTGTTTTGGTGCAAATTCTATGCCCAGTAGCAGTCAGACGTCAGAGACCAAAATTTCGATATTTTTTTATAGCGCCAATCGATTCAGAATGGTTGATTCATACCCCTTAGAAACCCCGAAGGGGCAAATAAGGCCCGGGAACGCGTATTTTGCGAGAAAAACGCGATTTAAGTTTCAGGCTATTTGAAGTAGTACCCAAACTGCAATTTTGTCCTATACCAGTATCATTTATTTTAAGGTACTTGGTTGAATCTCTTACCTATAAAACACTTGTTTTGGTGCAAATTCTATGCCCAGTAGCAGTCAGACGTCAGAGACCAAAATTTCGATATTTTTTTATAGCGCCAATCGATTCAGAATGGTTGATTCATACCCCTTAGAAACCCCGAAGGGGCAAATATGGCCCGAGAACGCGTATTTTGCGAGAAAAACGCGATTTAAGTTTCAGCCTATTTGAAGTAGTACCCAAACTGCAATTTTGTCCTATACCAGCATCATTTATTTTAAGGTACTTGGTTGAATCTCTTACCTATAAAACACTTGTTTTGGTGCAAATTCTATGCCCAGTAGCAGTCAGACGTCAGAGACCAAAATTTCGATATTTTTTTATAGCGCCAATCGATTCAGAATGGTTGATTCATACCCCTTAGCAACCCCGAAGGGGCAAATAAGGCCCGGGAACGCGTATTTTGCGAGAAAAACGCGATTTAAGTTTTAGCCTATTTGAAGTAGTACCCAAACTGCAATTTTGCCCTATACCAGCATCATTTATTTTTAGGTACTTGGTTGAATCTCTTACCTATAAAACATTTGTTTTGGTGCAAATTCTATGCCCAGTAGCAGTCAGAGGTCAGAGACTAAAATTTCGATATTTTTTTATAGCGCCAAGTGATTCAGAATGGTTGATTCATACCCCTTAGAAACCCCGAAGGGGCAAATAAGGCCCGGGAACGCGTATTTTGCGAGAAAAACGCGATTTAAGTTTCAACCTATTTGAAGTAGTACCCAAACTGCAATTTTGCCCTATACCAGCATCATTTATTTTTAGGTACTTGGTTGAAACTCTTACCTATAAAACACTTGTTTTGGTGCAAATTCTATGCCCAGTAGCAGTCAGACGTCAGAGACCAAAATTTCGATATTTTTTTTTAGCGCCAATCGATTCAGAATGGTTGATTCATACCCCTTAGAAACCCCGAAGGGGCAAATAAGGCCCGGGAACGCGTATTTTGCGAGAAAAACGCGATTTAAGTTTCAACCTATTTGAAGTAGTACCCAAACTGCAATTTTGCCCTATACCAGCATCATTTATTTTTAGGTACTTGGTTGAATCTCTTACCTATAAAACACTTGTTTTGGTGCAAATTCTATGCCCAGTAGCAGTCAGAGATCAGAGACCAAAATTTCGATATTTTTTTATAGCGCCAATCGATTCGGAATGGTTGATTCATACCCCTTAGCAACCCCGAAGGGGCAAATAAGGCCCGGGAACGCGTATTTTGCGAGAAAAACGCGATTTAAGTTTTAGCCTATTTGAAGTAGTACCCAAACTGCAATTTTGCCCTATACCAGCATCATTTATTTTTAGGTACTTGGTTGAATCTCTTACCTATAAAACACTTGTTTTGGTGCAAATTCTATGCCCAGTAGCAGTCAGACGTCAGAGACCAAAATTTCGATATTTTTTTATAGCGCCAATCGATTCAGAATGGTTGATTCATACCCCTTAGAAACCCCGAAGGGGCAAATAAGGCCGGGGAACGCGTATTTTGCGAGAAAAACGCGATTTAAGTTTCAGCCTATTTGAAGTAGTACCCAAACTGTAATTTTGCCCTATACCAGCATTATTTATTTTTAGGTACTTGGTTGAATCTCTTACCTATAAAACACTTGTTTTGGTGCAAATTCTATGCCCAGTAGCAGTCAGACCTCAGAGACCAAAATTTCGATATTTTTTTATAGCGCCAATCGATTCAGAATGGTTGATTCATACCCCTTAGAAACCCCGAAGGGGCAAATAAGGCCCGGGAACGCGTATTTTGCGAGAAAAACGCGATTTAAGTTTCAGCCTATTTGAAGTAGTACCCAAACTGTAATTTTGCCCTATACCAGCATTATTTATTTTTAGGTACTTGGTTGAATCTCTTACCTATAAAACACTTGTTTTGGTGCAAATTCTATGCCCAGTAGCAGTCAGACGTCAGAGACCAAAATTTCGATATTTTTTTATAGCGCCAATCGATTCGGACTGGTTGATTCATACCCCTTAGCAACCCCGAAGGGGCAAATAAGGCCCGGGAACGCGTATTTTGCGAGAAAAACGCGATTTAAGTTTTAGCCTATTTGAAGTAGTACCCAAACTGCAATTTTGCCCTATACCAGCATCATTTATTTTTAGGTACTTGGTTGAATCTCTTACCTATAAAACATTTGTTTTGGTGCAAATTCTATGCCCAGTAGCAGTCAGAGGTCAGAGACTAAAATTTCGATATTTTTTTATAGCGCCAAGTGATTCAGAATGGTTGATTCATACCCCTTAGAAACCCCGAAGGGGCAAATAAGGCCCGGGAACGCGTATTTTGCGAGAAAAACGCGATTTAAGTTTCAACCTATTTGAAGTAGTACCCAAACTGCAATTTTGCCCTATACCAGCATCATTTATTTTTAGGTACTTGGTTGAATCTCTTACCTATAAAACACTTGTTTTGGTGCAAATTCTATGCCCAGTAGCAGTCAGAGGTCAGAGACCAAAATTTCGATATTTTTTTATAGCGCCAATCGATTCGGAATGGTTGATTCATACCCCTTAGCAACCCCGAAGGGGCAAATAAGGCCCGGGAACGCGTATTTTGCGAGAAAAACGCGATTTAAGTTTTAGCCTATTTGAAGTAGTACCCAAACTGCAATTTTGCCCTATACCAGCATCATTTATTTTTAGGTACTTGGTTGAATCTCTTACCTATAAAACATTTGTTTTGGTGCAAATTCTATGCCCAGTAGCAGTCAGAGGTCAGAGACTAAAATTTCGATATTTTTTTATAGCGCCAAGTGATTCAGAATGGTTGATTCATACCCCTTAGAAATCCCGAAGGGGCAAATAAGGCCCGGGAACGCGTATTTTGCGAGAAAAACGCGATTTAAGTTTCAGCCTATTTGAAGTAGTACCCAAACTGCAATTTTGCCCTATACCAGCATCATTTATTTTTAGGTACTTGGTTGAATCTCTTACCTATAAAACACTTGTTTTGGTGCAAATTCTATGCCCAGAAGCAGTCAGATGTCAGAGACCAAAATTTCGATATTTTTTTATAGCGCCAATCGATTCAGAATGGTTGATTCATACCCCTTAGAAACCCCGAAGGGGCAAATAAGGCCCGGGAACGCGTATTTTGCGAGAAAAACGCGATTTAAGTTTCAGCCCATTAGAAGTGGTACCCAAACTGCAATTTTGCCCTATACCAGCATCATTTATTTTTAGGTACTTGGTTGAATCTCTTACCTATAAAACATTTGTTTTGGTGCAAATTCTATGCCCAGTAGCAGTCAGAGGTCAGAGACTAAAATTTCGATATTTTTTTATAGCGCCAAGTGATTCAGAATGGTTGATTCATACCCCTTAGAAATCCCGAAGGGGCATATAAGGCCCGGGAACGCGTATTTTGCGAGAAAAACGCGATTTAAGTTTCAGCCTATTTGAAGTAGTACCCAAACTGCAATTTTGCCCTATACCAGCATCATTTATTTTTAGGTACTTGGTTGAATCTCTTACCTATAAAACACTTGTTTTGGTGCAAATTCTATGCCCAGAAGCAGTCAGATGTCAGAGACCAAAATTTCGATATTTTTTTATAGCGCCAATCGATTCAGAATGGTTGATTCATACCCCTTAGAAACCCCGAAGGGGCAAATAAGGCCCGGGAACGCGTATTTTGCGAGAAAAACGCGATTTAAGTTTCAGCCTATTTGAAGTAGTACCCAAACTGCAATTTTGCCCTATACCAGCATTATTTATTTTTAGGTACTTGGTTGAATCTCTTACCTATAAAACACTTGATTTGGTGCAAATTCTATGCCCAGTAGCAGTCAGAGGTCAGAGACCAAAATTTCGATATTTTTTTATAGCGCCAATCGATTCAAAATGGTTGATTCATACCCCTTAGAAACCCCGAAGGGGCAAATAAGGCCCGGGAAAGCGTATTTTGCGAGAAAAACGCGATTTAAGTTTCAGCCTATTTGAAGTAGTACCCAAACTGCAATTTTGCCCTATACCAGCATCATTTATTTTTAGGTACTTGGTTGAATCTCTTACCTATAAAACACTTGTTTTGGTGCAAATTCTATGCCCAGTAGCAGTCAGAGGTCAGAGACCAAAATTTCGATATTTTTTTATAGCGCCAATCGATTCAGAATGGTTGATTCATACCCCTTAGAAACCCCGAAGGGGCAAATAAGGCCCGGGAACGCGTATTTTGCGAGAAAAACGCGATTTAAGTTTCAGCCTATTTGAAGTAGTACCCAAACTGCAATTTTGCCCTATACCAGCATCATTTATTTTTAGGTACTTGGTTGAATCTCTTACCTATAAAACACTTGTTTTGGTGCAAATTCTATGCCCAGTAGCAGTCAGACGTCAGAGACCAAAATTTCGATATTTTTTTATAGCGCCAATCGATTCAGAATGGTTGATTCATACCCCTTAGAAACCCCGATGGGGCAAATAAGGCCCGGGAACGCGTATTTTGCGAGAAAAACGCGATTTAAGTTTCAGCCTATTTGAAGTAGTACCCAAACTGCAATTTTGTCCTATACCAGCATCATTTATTTTAAGGTACTTGGTTGAATCTCTTACCTATAAAACACTTGTTTTGGTGCAAGTTCTATGCCCAGTAGCAGTCAGACGTCAGAGACCAAAATTTCGATATTTTTTTATAGCGCCAATCGATTCAGAATGGTTAATTCATACCCCTTAGAAACCCCGAAGGGGCAAATAAGGCCCGGGAACGCGTATTTTGCGAGAAAAACGCGATTTAAGTTTCAACCTATTTGAAGTAGTACCCAAACTGTAATTTTGCCCTATACCAGCATCATTTATTTTTAGGTACTTGGTTGAATCTCTTACCTATAAAACACTTGTTTTGGTGCAAATTCTATGCCCAGTAGCAGTCAGAGGTCAGAGACCAAAATTTCGATATTTTTTTATAGCGCCAATCGATTCAGAATGGTTGATTCATACCCCTTAGAAACCCCGAAGGGGCAAATAAGGCCCGGGAACGCGTATTTTGCGAGAAAAACGCGATTTAAGTTTAAGCCTATTTGAAGTAGTACCCAAACTGCAATTTTTCCCCATACCAGCATCATTTATTTTTTGGGTACTTGGTTGAATCTCTTACCTATAAAACACTTGTTTTGGTGCAAATTCTATGCCCAGTAGCAGTCAGACGTCAGAGACCAAAATTTCGATATTTTTTTATAGCGCCAATCGATTCAGAATGGTTGATTCATACCCCTTAGAAACCCCGATGGGGCAAATAAGGCCCGGGAACGCGTATTTTGCGAGAAAAACGCGATTTAAGTTTCAGCCTATTTGAAGTAGTACCCAAACTGCAATTTTGCCCCATACCAGCATCATTTATTTTTAGGTACTTGGTTGAATCTCTTACCTATAAAACACTTGTTTTGGTGCAAATTCTATGCCCAGTAGCAGTCAGACGTCAGAGACCAAAATTTCGATATTTTTTTATAGCGCCAATCGATTCAGAATGGTTGATTCATACCCCTTAGAAACCCCGATGGGGCAAATAAGGCCCGGGAACGCGTATTTTGCGAGAAAAACGCGATTTAAGTTTCAGCCTATTTGAAGTAGTACCCAAACTGCAATTTTGTCCTATACCAGCATCATTTATTTTAAGGTACTTGGTTGAATCTCTTACCTATAAAACACTTGTTTTGGTGCAAGTTCTATGCCCAGTAGCAGTCAGACGTCAGAGACCAAAATTTCGATATTTTTTTATAGCGCCAATCGATTCAGAATGGTTAATTCATACCCCTTAGAAACCCCGAAGGGGCAAATAAGGCCCGGGAACGCGTATTTTGCGAGAAAAACGCGATTTAAGTTTCAACCTATTTGAAGTAGTACCCAAACTGTAATTTTGCCCTATACCAGCATTATTTATTTTTAGGTACTTGGTTGAATCTCTTACCTATAAAACACTTGATTTGGTGCAAATTCTATGCCCAGTAGCAGTCAGAGGTCAGAGACCAAAATTTCGATATTTTTTTATAGCGCCAATCGATTCAAAATGGTTGATTCATACCCCTTAGAAACCCCGAAGGGGCAAATAAGGCCCGGGAAAGCGTATTTTGCGAGAAAAACGCGATTTAAGTTTCAGCCTATTTGAAGTAGTACCCAAACTGCAATTTTGCCCTATACCAGCATCATTTATTTTTAGGTACTTGGTTGAATCTCTTACCTATAAAACACTTGTTTTGGTGCAAATTCTATACCCAGTAGCAGTCAGAGGTCAGAGACCAAAATTTCGATATTTTTTTATAGCGCCAATCGATTCAGAATGGTTGATTCATACCCCTTAGAAACCCCGATGGGGCAAATAAGGCCCGGGAACGCGTATTTTGCGAGAAAAACGCGATTTAAGTTTCAGCCTATTTGAAGTAGTACCCAAACTGCAATTTTGCCCTATACCAGCATCATTTATTTTTAGGTACTTGGTTGAATCTCTTACCTATAAAACACTTGTTTTGGTGCAAATTCTATGCCCAGTAGCAGTCAGACGTCAGAGACCAAAATTTCGATATTTTTTTATAGCGCCAATCGATTCAGAATGGTTGATTCATACCCCTTAGAAACCCCGAAGGGGCAAATAAGGCCCGGGAACGCGTATTTTGCGAGAAAAACGCGATTTAACTTTAAGCCTATTTGAAGTAGTACCCAAACTGCAATTTTTCCCCATACCAGCATCATTTATTTTTTGGGTACTTGGTTGAATCTCTTACCTATAAAACACTTGTTTTGGTGCAAATTCTATGCCCAGTAGCAGTCAGACGTCAGAGACCAAAATTTCGATATTTTTTTATAGCGCCAATCGATTCAGAATGGTTGATTCATACCCCTTAGAATCCCCGATGGGGCAAATAAGGCCCGGGAACGCGTATTTTGCGAGAAAAACGCGATTTAAGTTTCAGCCTATTTGAAGTAGTACCCAAACTGCAATTTTGTCCTATACCAGCATCAGTTATTTTTAGGTACTTGGTTGAATCTCTTACCTATAAAACACTTGTTTTTGTGCAAATTCTATGCCCAGTAGCAGTCAGAGGTCAGAGACCAAAATTTCGATATTTTTTTATAGCGCCAATCGATTCAGAATGGTTGATTCATACCCCTTAGAAACCCCGAAGGGGCAAATAAGGCCCGGGAACGCGTATTTTGCGAGAAAAACGCGATTTAAGTTTCAGCCTATTTGAAGTAGTACCCAAACTGCAATTTTGCCCCATACCAGCATCATTTATTTTTAGGTACTTGGTTGAATCTCTTACCTATAAAACGCTTGTTTTGGTGCAAATTCTATGCCCAGTAGCAGTCAGACGTCAGAGACCAAAATTTCGATATTTTTTTATAGCGCCAATCGATTCAGAATGGTTGATTCATACCCCTTAGAAACCCCGAAGGGGCAAATAAGGCCCGGGAACGCGTATTTTGCGAGAAAAACGCGATTTAAGTTTCAGCCTATTTGAAGTAGTACCCAAACTGCAATTTTTCCCCATACCAGCATCATTTATTTTTAGGTACTTGGTTGAATCTCTTACCTATAAAACACTTGTTTTGGTGCAAATTCTATGCCCAGTAGCAGTCAGACGTCAGAGACCAAAATTTCGATATTTTTTTATAGCGCCAATCGATTCAGAATGGTTGATTCATACCCCATAGAAACCCCGAAGGGGCAAATAAGGCCCGGGAACGCGTATTTTGCATTAAGTTTCAGCCTATTTGAAGTAGTACCCAAACTGCAATTTTGTCCTATACCAGCATCATTTATTTTAATTTTTGGTTGAATCTCTTACCTATAAAACACTTGTTTTGGTGCAAATTCTATGCCCAGTAGCAGTCAGACGTCAGAGACCAAAATTTCGATATTTTTTTATAGCGCCAATCGATTCAGAATGGTTGATTCATACCCCATAGAAACCCCGAAGGGGCAAATAAGGCCCGGGAACGCGTATTTTGCGAGAAAAACGCGATTTAAGTTTAAGCCTATTTGAAGTAGTACCCAAACTGCAATTTTGCCCCATACCAGCATCATTTATTTTTAGGTACTTGGTTGAATCTCTTACCTATAAAACACTTGTTTTTGTGCAAATTCTATGCCCAGTAGCAGTCAGAGGTCAGAGACCAAAATTTCGATATTTTTTTATAGCGCCAATCGATTCAGAATGGTTGATTCATACCCCTTAGAAACCTCAAAAGGGGCAAATAAGGCCCGGGAACGCGTATTTTGCGAGAAAAACGCGATTTAAGTTTCAGCCTATTTGAAGTAGTACCCAAACTGCAATTTTTCCCCATACCAGCATCATTTATTTTTAGGTACTTGGTTGAATCTCTTACCTATAAAACACTTGTTTTGGTGCAAATTCTATGCCCAGTAGCAGTCAGAGGTCAGAGACCAAAATTTCGATATTTTTTTATAGCGCCAATCGATTCAGAATGGTTGATTCATACCCCTTAGAAACCCCGAACGGGGCAAATAAGGCCCGGGACCGCGTATTTTGCGAGAAAAACGCGATTTAAGTTTCAGCCTATTTGAAGTAGTACCCAAACTGCAATTTTTCCCCATACCAGCATCATTTATTTTTAGGTACTTGGTTGAATCTCTTACCTATAAAACACTTGTTTTGGTGCAAATTCTATGCCCAGTAGCAGTCAGACGTCAGAGACCAAAATTTCGATATTTTTTTATAGCGCCAATCGATTCAGAATGGTTGATTCATACCCCATAGAAACCCCGAAGGGGCAAATAAGGCCCGGGAACGCGTATTTTGCGTTAAGTTTCAGCCTATTTTAAGTAGTACCCAAACTGCAATTTTGTCCTATACCAGCATCATTTATTTTAATTTTTGGTTGAATCTCTTACCTATAAAACACTTGTTTTGGTGCAAATTCTATGCCCAGTAGCAGTCAGACGTCAGAGACCAAAATTTCGATATTTTTTTATAGCGCCAATCGATTCAGAATGGTTGATTCATACCCCATAGAAACCCCGAAGGGGCAAATAAGGCCCGGGAACGCGTATTTTGCGAGAAAAACGCGATTTAAGTTTAAGCCTATTTGAAGTAGTACCCAAACTGCAATTTTGCCCCATACCAGCATCATTTATTTTTAGGTACTTGGTTGAATCTCTTACCTATAAAACACTTGTTTTTGTGCAAATTCTATGCCCAGTAGCAGTCAGAGGTCAGAGACCAAAATTTCGATATTTTTTTATAGCGCCAATCGTTTCAGAATGGTTGATTCATACCCCTTAGAAACCCCAAAAGGGGCAAATAAGGCCCGGGAACGCGTATTTTGCGAGAAAAACGCGATTTAAGTTTCAGCCTATTTGAAGTAGTACCCAAACTGCAATTTTTCCCCATACCAGCATCATTTATTTTTAGGTACTTGGTTGAATCTCTTACCTATAAAACACTTGTTTTGGTGCAAATTCTATGCCCAGTAGCAGTCAGACGTCAGAGACCAAAATTTCGATATTTTTTTATAGCGCCAATCGATTCAGAATGGTTGATTCATACCCCTTAGAAACCCCGAAGGGGCAAATAAGGCCAGGGAACGCGTATTTTGCGAGAAAAACGCGATTTAAGTTTCAGTCTATTTGAAGTAGTACCCAAACTGCAATTTTGTCCTATACCAGCATCAGTTATTTTTAGGTACTTGGTTGAATCTCTTACCTATAAAACACTTGTTTTGGTGCAAATTCTATGCCCAGTAGCAGTCAGAGGTCAGAGACCAAAATTTCGATATTTTTTTATAGCGCCAATCGATTCAGAATGGTTGATTCATACCCCTTAGAAACCCCGAAGGGGCAAATAAGGCCCGGGAACGCGTATTTTGCGAGAAAAACGCGATTTAAGTTTAAGCCTATTTGAAGTAGTACCCAAACTGCAATTTTGCCCTATACCAGCATTATTTATTTTTAGGTACTTGGTTGAATCTCTTACCTATAAAACACTTGATTTGGTGCAAATTCTATGCCCAGTAGCAGTCAGAGGTCAGAGACCAAAATTTCGATATTTTTTTATAGCGCCAATCGATTCAAAATGGTTGATTCATACCCCTTAGAAACCCCGAAGGGGCAAATAAGGCCCGGGAAAGCGTATTTTGCGAGAAAAACGCGATTTAAGTTTCAGCCTATTTGAAGTAGTACCCAAACTGCAATTTTGCCCTATACCAGCATCATTTATTTTTAGGTACTTGGTTGAATCTCTTACCTATAAAACACTTGTTTTGGTGCAAATTCTATGCCCAGTAGCAGTCAGACGTCAGAGACCAAAATTTCGATATTTTTTTATAGGCCAATCGATTCAGAATGGTTGATTCATACCCCTTAGAAACCCCGAAGGGGCAAATAAGGCCCGGGAACGCGTATTTTGCGAGAAAAACGCGATTTAAGTTTCAGCCTATTTGAAGTAGTACCCAAACTGCAATTTTGCCCTATACCAGCATTATTTATTTTTAGGTACTTGGTTGAATCTCTTACCTATAAAACACTTGATTTGGTGCAAATTCTATGCCCAGTAGCAGTCAGAGGTCAGAGACCAAAATTTCGATATTTTTTTATAGCGCCAATCGATTCAAAATGGTTGATTCATACCCCTTAGAAACCCCGAAGGGGCAAATAAGGCCCGGGAAAGCGTATTTTGCGAGAAAAACGCGATTTAAGTTTCAGCCTATTTGAAGTAGTACCCAAACTGCAATTTTGCCCTATACCAGCATCATTTATTTTTAGGTACTTGGTTGAATCTCTTACCTATAAAACACTTGTTTTGGTGCAAATTCTATGCCCAGTAGCAGTCAGAGGTCAGAGACCAAAATTTCGATATTTTTTTATAGCGCCAATCGATTCAGAATGGTTGATTCATACCCCTTAGAAACCCCGAAGGGGCAAATAAGGCCCGGGAACGCGTATTTTGCGAGAAAAACGCGATTTAAGTTTCAGCCTATTTGAAGTAGTACCCAAACTGCAATTTTGCCCTATACCAGCATCATTTATTTTTAGGTACTTGGTTGAATCTCTTACCTATAAAACACTTGTTTTGGTGCAAATTCTATGCCCAGTAGCAGTCAGACGTCAGAGACCAAAATTTCGATATTTTTTTATAGCGCCAATCGATTCAGAATGGTTGATTCATACCCCTTAGAAACCCCGAAGGGGCAAATAAGGCCCGGGAACGCGTATTTTGCGAGAAAAACGCGATTTAAGTTTAAGCCTATTTGAAGTAGTACCCAAACTGCAATTTTTCCCCATACCAGCATCATTTATTTTTTGGGTACTTGGTTGAATCTCTTACCTATAAAACACTTGTTTTGGTGCAAATTCTATGCCCAGTAGCAGTCAGACGTCAGAGACCAAAATTTCGATATTTTTTTATAGCGCCAATCGATTCAGAATGGTTGATTCATACCCCTTAGAAACCCCGATGGGGCAAATAAGGCCCGGGAACGCGTATTTTGCGAGAAAAACGCGATTTAAGTTTCAGCCTATTTGAAGTAGTACCCAAACTGCAATTTTGCCCCATACCAGCATCATTTATTTTTAGGTACTTGGTTGAATCTCTTACCTATAAAACACTTGTTTTGGTGCAAATTCTATGCCCAGTAGCAGTCAGACGTCAGAGACCAAAATTTCGATATTTTTTTATAGCGCCAATCGATTCAGAATGGTTGATTCATACCCCTTAGAAACCCCGAAGGGGCAAATAAGGCCCGGGAACGCGTATTTTGCGAGAAAAACGCGATTTAAGTTTCAGGCTATTTGAAGTAGTACCCAAACTGCAATTTTGTCCTATACCAGCATCATTTATTTTAAGGTACTTGGTTGAATCTCTTACCTATAAAACACTTGTTTTGGTGCAAGTTCTATGCCCAGTAGCAGTCAGACGTCAGAGACCAAAATTTCGATATTTTTTTATAGCGCCAATCGATTCAGAATGGTTAATTCATACCCCTTAGAAACCCCGAAGGGGCAAATAAGGCCCGGGAACGCGTATTTTGCGAGAAAAACGCGATTTAAGTTTCAACCTATTTGAAGTAGTACCCAAACTGCAATTTTGCCCTATACCAGCATCATTTATTTTTAGGTACTTGGTTGAATCTCTTACCTATAAAACACTTGTTTTGGTGCAAATTCTATGCCCAGTAGCAGTCAGACGTCAGAGACCAAAATTTCGATATTTTTTTATAGCGCCAATCGATTCAGAATGGTTGATTCATACCCCTTAGAAACCCCGAAGGGGCAAATAAGGCCCGGGAACGCGTATTTTGCGAGAAAAACGCGATTTAAGTTTCAGCCTATTTGAAGTAGTACCCAAACTGCAATTTTGCCCTATACCAGCATCATTTATTTTTAGGTACTTGGTTGAATCTCTTACCTATAAAACACTTGTTTTGGTGCAAATTCTATGCCCAGTAGCAGTCAGAGGTCAGAGACCAAAATTTCGATATTTTTTTATAGCGCCAATCGATTCAGAATGGTTGATTCATACCCCTTAGAAACCCCGATGGGGCAAATAAGGCCCGGGAACGCGTATTTTGCGAGAAAAACGCGATTTAAGTTTCAGCCTATTTGAAGTAGTACCCAAACTGCAATTTTGCCCTATACCAGCATCATTTATTTTTAGGTACTTGGTTGAATCTCTTACCTATAAAACACTTGTTTTGGTGCAAATTCTATGCCCAGTAGCAGTCAGACGTCAGAGACCAAAATTTCGATATTTTTTTATAGCGCCAATCGATTCAGAATGGTTGATTCATACCCCTTAGAATCCCCGATGGGGCAAATAAGGCCCGGGAACGCGTATTTTGCGAGAAAAACGCGATTTAAGTTTCAGCCTATTTGAAGTAGTACCCAAACTGCAATTTTGTCCTATACCAGCATCAGTTATTTTTAGGTACTTGGTTGAATCTCTTACCTATAAAACACTTGTTTTTGTGCAAATTCTATGCCCAGTAGCAGTCAGAGGTCAGAGACCAAAATTTCGATATTTTTTTATAGCGCCAATCGATTCAGAATGGTTGATTCATACCCCTTAGAAACCCCGAAGGGGCAAATAAGGCCCGGGAACGCGTATTTTGCGAGAAAAACGCGATTTAAGTTTCAGCCTATTAGAAGTAGTACCCAAACTGCAATTTTGCCCTATACCAGCATCATTTATTTTTAGGTACTTGGTTGAATCTCTTACCTATAAAACACTTGTTTTGGTGCAAATTCTATGCCCAGTAGCAGTCAGAGGTCAGAGACCAAAATTTCGATATTTTTTTATAGCGCCAATCGATTCAGAATGGTTGATTCATACCCCTTAGAAACCCCGAAGGGGCAAATAAGGCCCGGGAACGCGTATTTTGCGAGAAAAACGCGATTTAAGTTTCAGCCTATTTGAAGTAGTACCCAAACTGCAATTTTTCCCCATACCAGCATCATTTATTTTTAGGTACTTGGTTGAATCTCTTACCTATAAAACACTTGTTTTGGTGCAAATTCTATGCCCAGTAGCAGTCAGACGTCAGAGACCAAAATTTCGATATTTTTTTATAGCGCCAATCGATTCAGAATGGTTGATTCATACCCCATAGAAACCCCGAAGGGGCAAATAAGGCCCGGGAACGCGTATTTTGCATTAAGTTTCAGCCTATTTGAAGTAGTACGCAAACTGCAATTTTGTCCTATACCAGCATCATTTATTTTAATTTTTGGTTGAATCTCTTACCTATAAAACACTTGTTTTTGTGCAAATTCTATGCCCAGTAGCAGTCAGAGGTCAGAGACCAAAATTTCGATATTTTTTTATAGCGCCAATCGATTCAGAATGGTTGATTCATACCCCTTAGAAACCTCAAAAGGGGCAAATAAGGCCCGGGAACGCGTATTTTGCGAGAAAAACGCGATTTAAGTTTCAGCCTATTTGAAGTAGTACCCAAACTGCAATTTTTCCCCATACCAGCATCATTTATTTTTAGGTACTTGGTTGAATCTCTTACCTATAAAACACTTGTTTTGGTGCAAATTCTATGCCCAGTAGCAGTCAGAGGTCAGAGACCAAAATTTCGATATTTTTTTATAGCGCCAATCGATTCAGAATGGTTGATTCATACCCCTTAGAAACCCCGAACGGGGCAAATAAGGCCCGGGACCGCGTATTTTGCGAGAAAAACGCGATTTAAGTTTCAGCCTATTTGAAGTAGTACCCAAACTGCAATTTTGTCCTATACCAGCATCATTTATTTTAATTTTTGGTTGAATCTCTTACCTATAAAACACTTGTTTTGGTGCAAATTCTATGCCCAGTAGCAGTCAGACGTCAGAGACCAAAATTTCGATATTTTTTTATAGCGCCAATCGATTCAGAATGGTTGATTCATACCCCTTAGAAACCCCGAAGGGGCAAATAAGGCCCGGGAACGCGTATTTTGCGAGAAAAACGCGATTTAAGTTTAAGCCTATTTGAAGTAGTACCCAAACTGCAATTTTGCCCCATACCAGCATCATTTATTTTTAGGTACTTGGTTGAATCTCTTACCTATAAAACACTTGTTTTTGTGCAAATTCTATGCCCAGTAGCAGTCAGAGGTCAGAGACCAAAATTTCGATATTTTTTTATAGCGCCAATCGTTTCAGAATGGTTGATTCATACCCCTTAGAAACCCCAAAAGGGGCAAATAAGGCCCGGGAACGCGTATTTTGCGAGAAAAACGCGATTTAAGTTTCAGCCTATTTGAAGTAGTACCCAAACTGCAATTTTTCCCCATACCAGCATCATTTATTTTTAGGTACTTGGTTGAATCTCTTACCTATAAAACACTTGTTTTGGTGCAAATTCTATGCCCAGTAGCAGTCAGACGTCAGAGACCAAAATTTCGATATTTTTTTATAGCGCCAATCGATTCAGAATGGTTGATTCATACCCCTTAGAAACCCCGAAGGGGCAAATAAGGCCCGGGAACGCGTATTTTGCGAGAAAAACGCGATTTAAGTTTCAGTCTATTTGAAGTAGTACCCAAACTGCAATTTTGTCCTATACCAGCATCAGTTATTTTTAGGTACTTGGTTGAATCTCTTACCTATAAAACACTTGTTTTTGTGCAAATTCTATGCCCAGTAGCAGTCAGAGGTCAGAGACCAAAATTTCGATATTTTTTTATAGCGCCAATCGATTCAGAATGGTTGATTCATACCCCTTTGAAACCCCGAAGGGGCAAATAAGGCCCGGGAACGCGTATTTTGCGAGAAAAACGCGATTTAAGTTTCAGCCTATTTGAAGTAGTACCCAAACTGCAATTTTTCCCCATACCAGCATCATTTATTTTTAGGTACTTGGTTGAATCTCTTACCTATAAAACACTTGTTTTTGTGCAAATTCTATGCCCAGTAGCAGTCAGAGGTCAGAGACCAAAATTTCGATATTTTTTTATAGCGCCAATCGATTCAGAATGGTTGATTCATACCCCTTAGAAACCTCAAAAGGGGCAAATAAGGCCCGGGAACGCGTATTTTGCGAGAAAAACGCGATTTAAGTTTCAGCCTATTTGAAGTAGTACCCAAACTGCAATTTTTCCCCATACCAGCATCATTTATTTTTAGGTACTTGGTTGAATCTCTTACCTATAAAACACTTGTTTTGGTGCAAATTCTATGCCCAGTAGCAGTCAGAGGTCAGAGACCAAAATTTCGATATTTTTTTATAGCGCCAATCGATTCAGAATGGTTGATTCATACCCCTTAGAAACCCCGAACGGGGCAAATAAGGCCCGGGACCGCGTATTTTGCGAGAAAAACGCGATTTAAGTTTCAGCCTATTTGAAGTAGTACCCAAACTGCAATTTTGTCCTATACCAGCATCATTTATTTTAATTTTTGGTTGAATCTCTTACCTATAAAACACTTGTTTTGGTGCAAATTCTATGCCCAGTAGCAGTCAGACGTCAGAGACCAAAATTTCGATATTTTTTTATAGCGCCAATCGATTCAGAATGGTTGATTCATACCCCTTAGAAACCCCGAAGGGGCAAATAAGGCCCGGGAACGCGTATTTTGCGAGAAAAACGCGATTTAAGTTTAAGCCTATTTGAAGTAGTACCCAAACTGCAATTTTGCCCCATACCAGCATCATTTATTTTTAGGTACTTGGTTGAATCTCTTACCTATAAAACACTTGTTTTTGTGCAAATTCTATGCCCAGTAGCAGTCAGAGGTCAGAGACCAAAATTTCGATATTTTTTTATAGCGCCAATCGTTTCAGAATGGTTGATTCATACCCCTTAGAAACCCCAAAAGGGGCAAATAAGGCCCGGGAACGCGTATTTTGCGAGAAAAACGCGATTTAAGTTTCAGCCTATTTGAAGTAGTACCCAAACTGCAATTTTTCCCCATACCAGCATCATTTATTTTTAGGTACTTGGTTGAATCTCTTACCTATAAAACACTTGTTTTGGTGCAAATTCTATGCCCAGTAGCAGTCAGACGTCAGAGACCAAAATTTCGATATTTTTTTATAGCGCCAATCGATTCAGAATGGTTGATTCATACCCCTTAGAAACCCCGAAGGGGCAAATAAGGCCCGGGAACGCGTATTTTGCGAGAAAAACGCGATTTAAGTTTCAGTCTATTTGAAGTAGTACCCAAACTGCAATTTTGTCCTATACCAGCATCAGTTATTTTTAGGTACTTGGTTGAATCTCTTACCTATAAAACACTTGTTTTTGTGCAAATTCTATGCCCAGTAGCAGTCAGAGGTCAGAGACCAAAATTTCGATATTTTTTTATAGCGCCAATCGATTCAGAATGGTTGATTCATACCCCTTTGAAACCCCGAAGGGGCAAATAAGGCCCGGGAACGCGTATTTTGCGAGAAAAACGCGATTTAAGTTTCAGCCTATTTGAAGTAGTACCCAAACTGCAATTTTTCCCCATACCAGCATCATTTATTTTTAGGTACTTGGTTGAATCTCTTACCTATAAAACACTTGTTTTGGTGCAAATTCTATGCCCAGTAGCAGTCAGACGTCAGAGACCAAAATTTCGATATTTTTTTATAGGCCAATCGATTCAGAATGGTTGATTCATACCCCTTAGAAACCCCGAAGGGGCAAATAAGGCCCGGGAACGCGTATTTTGCGAGAAAAACGCGATTTAAGTTTAAGCCTATTTGAAGTAGTACCCAAATTGCAATTTTGCCCCATACCAGCATCATTTATTTTTAGGTACTTGGTTGAATCTCTTACCTATAAAACACTTGTTTTGGTGCAAATTCTATGCCCAGTAGCAGTCAGACGTCAGAGACCAAAATTTCGATATTTTTTTATAGCGCCAATCGATTCAGAATGGTTGATTCATACCCCTTAGAAACCCCGAAGGGGCAAATATGGCCCGAGAACGCGTATTTTGCGAGAAAAACGCGATTAAGGCTTAAAGCCTATTTGAAGTAGTACCCAAACTGCAATTTTGCCCCATACCAGCATCATTTATTTTTAGGTACTTGGTTGAATCTCTTACCTATAAAACACTTGTTTTTGTGCAAATTCTATGCCCAGTAGCAGTCAGACGTCAGAGACCAAAATTTCGATATTTTTTTATAGCGCCAATCGATTCAGAATGGTTGATTCATACCCCTTAGAAACCCCGAAGGGGCAAATAAGGCCCGGGAACGCGTATTTTGCGAGAAAAACGCGATTTAAGTTTCAGCCTATTTGAAGTAGTACCCAAACTGCAATTTTTCCCCATACCAGCATCATTTATTTTTAGGTACTTGGTTGAATCTCTTACCTATAAAACACTTGTTTTGGTGCAAATTCTATGCCCAGTAGCAGTCAGACGTCAGAGACCAAAATTTCGATATTTTTTTATAGCGCCAATCGATTCAGAATGGTCGATTCATACCCCTTAGAAACCCCGAAGGGGCAAATAAGGCCCGGGAACGCGTATTTTGCGAGAAAAACGCGATTTAAGTTTCAGCCTATTTGAAGTAGTACCCAAACTGCAATTTTGTCCTATAACAGCATCAGTTATTTTTAGGTACTTGGTTGAATCTCTTACCTATAAAACACTTGTTTTTGTGCAAATTCTATGCCCAGTAGCAGTCAGAGGTCAGAGACCAAAATTTCGATATTTTTTTATAACGCCAATCGATTCAGAATGGTTGATTCATACCCCTTAGAAACCCCAAAGGGGCAAATAAGGCCCGGGAACGCGTATTTTGCGAGAAAAACGCGATTTAAGTTTCAGCCTATTTGAAGTAGTACCCAAACTGCAATTTTGTCCTATACCAGCATCATTTATTTTAAGGTACTTGGTTGACTCTCTTACCTATAAAACACTTGTTTTGGTGCAAATTCTATGCCCAGTAGCAGTCAGACGTCAGAGACCAAAATTTCAATATTTTTTTATAGCGCCAATCGATTCAGAATGGTTGATTCATACCCCTTAGAAACCCCGAAGGGGCAAATAAGGCCCGGGAACGCGTATTTTGCGAGAAAAACGCGATTTAAGTTTCAGCCTATTTGAAGTAGTACCCAAACTGCAATTTTGTCCTATACCAGCATCATTTATTTTAAGGTACTTGGTTGAATCTCTTACCTATAAAACACTTGTTTTGGTGCAAATTCTATGCCCAGTAGCAGTCAGACGTCAGAGACCAAAATTTCGATATTTTTTTATAGGCCAATCGATTCAGAATGGTTGATTCATACCCCTTAGAAACCCCGAAGGGGCAAATATGGCCCGAGAACGCGTACTTTGCGAGAAAAACGCGATTAAGGCTTAAAGCCTATTTGAAGTAGTACCCAAACTGCAATTTTGCCCCATACCAGCATTATTTATTTTTAGGTACTTGGTTGAATCTCTTACCTATAAAACACTTGTTTTTGTGCAAATTCTATGCCCAGTAGCAGTCAGAGGTCAGAGACCAAAATTTCGATATTTTTTTATAGCGCCAATCGATTCAGAATGGTTGATTCATACCCCTTAGAAACCCCGAGAGGGGCAAATAAGGCCCGGGAACGCGTATTTTGCGAGAAAAACGCGATTTAAGTTTCAGCCTATTTGAAGTAGTACCCAAACTGCAATTTTGTCCTATACCAGCATCAGTTATTTTTAGGTACTTGGTTGAATCTCTTACCTATAAAACACTTGTTTTGGTGCAAATTCTATGCCCAGTAGCAGTCAGACGTCAGAGACCAAAATTTCGATATTTTTTTATAGCGCCAATCGATTCAGAATGGTCGATTCATACCCCTTAGAAACCCCGAAAGGGCAAATAAGGCCCGGGAACGCGTATTTTGCGAGAAAAACGCGATTTAAGTTTCAGCCTATTTGAAGTAGTACCCAAACTGCAATTTTGTCCTATACCAGCATCAGTTATTTTTAGGTACTTGGTTGAATCTCTTACCTATAAAACACTTGTTTTTGTGCAAATTGTATGCCCAGTAGCAGTCAGAGGTCAGAGACCAAAATTTCGATATTTTTTTATAGCGCCAATCGATTCAGAATGGTTGATTCATACCCCTTAGAAACCCCGAAGGGGCAAATAAGGCCCGGGAACGCGTATTTTGCGAGAAAAACGCGATTTAAGTTTCAGCCTATTTGAAGTAGTACCCAAACTGCAATTTTGTCCTATACCAGCATCATTTATTTTAAGGTACTTGGTTGAATCTCTTACCTATAAAACACTTGTTTTGGTGCAAATTCTATGCCCAGTAGCAGTCAGACGTCAGAGACCAAAATTTCGATATTTTTTTATAGGCCAATCGATTCAGAATGGTTGATTCATACCCCTTAGAAACCCCGAAGGAACAAATATGGCCCGAGAACGCGTATTTTGCGAGGAAAACGCGATTTAAGTTTCAGCCTATTTGAAGTAGTACCCAAACTGCAATTTTGTCCTATACCAGCATCATTTATTTTAAGGTACTTGGTTGAATCTCTTACCTATAAAACACTTGTTTTTGTGCAAATTCTATGCCCAGTAGCAGTCAGAGGTCAGAGACCAAAATTTCGATATTTTTTTATAGCGCCAATCGATTCAGAATGGTTGATTCATACCCCTTAGAAACCCCGAACGGGGCAAATAATGCCCGGGAACGCGTATTTTGCGAGAAAAACGCGATTTAAGTTTCAGCCTATTTGAAGTAGTACCCAAACTGCAATTTTGCCCTATACCAGCATCATTTATTTTTAGGTAGGTACTTGGTTGAATCTCTTACCTATAAAACACTTGTTTTGGTGCAAATTCTATGCCCAGTAGCAGTCAGACGTCAGAGACCAAAATTTCGATATTTTTTTATAGCGCCAATCGATTCAGAATGGTTGATTCATACCCCTTAGAAACCCCGAAGGGGCAAATAAGGCCCGGGAACGCGTATTTTGCGAGAAAAACGCGATTTAAGTTTCAGGCTATTTGAAGTAGTACCCAAACTGCAATTTTGTCCTATACCAGTATCATTTATTTTAAGGTACTTGGTTGAATCTCTTACCTATAAAACACTTGTTTTGGTGCAAATTCTATGCCCAGTAGCAGTCAGACGTCAGAGACCAAAATTTCGATATTTTTTTATAGCGCCAATCGATTCAGAATGGTTGATTCATACCCCTTAGAAACCCCGAAGGGGCAAATATGGCCCGAGAACGCGTATTTTGCGAGAAAAACGCGATTTAAGTTTCAGCCTATTTGAAGTAGTACCCAAACTGCAATTTTGTCCTATACCAGTATCATTTATTTTAAGGTACTTGGTTGAATCTCTTACCTATAAAACACTTGTTTTGGTGCAAATTCTATGCCCAGTAGCAGTCAGACGTCAGAGACCAAAATTTCGATATTTTTTTATAGCGCCAATCGATTCAGAATGGTTGATTCATACCCCTTAGAAACCCCGAAGGGGCAAATAAGGCCCGGGAACGCGTATTTTGCGAGAAAAACGCGATTTAAGTTTAAGCCTATTAGAAGTAGTACCCAAATTGCAAATTTGCCCTATACCAGCATCATTTATTTTTAGGTACTTGGTTGAATCTCTTACCTATAAAACACTTGTTTTGGTGCAAATTCTATGCCCAGTAGCAGTCAGAGGTCAGAGACCAAAATTTCGATATTTTTTTATAGCGCCAATCGATTCAGAATGGTTGATTCATACCCCTTAGAAACCCCGAAGGGGCAAATAAGGCCCGGGAACGCGTATTTTGCGAGAAAAACGCGATTTAAGTTTCAACCTATTTGAAGTAGTACCCAAACTGCAATTTTGCCCTATACCAGCATCATTTATTTTTAGGTACTTGGTTGAATCTCTTACCTATAAAACACTTGTTTTGGTGCAAATTCTATGCCCAGTAGCAGTCAGACGTCAGAGACCAAAATTTCGATATTTTTTTATAGCGCCAATCGATTCAGAATGGTTGATTCATACCCCTTAGAAACCCCGAAGGGGCAAATAAGGCCCGGGAACGCGTATTTTGCGAGAAAAACGCGATTTAAGTTTCAGGCTATTTGAAGTAGTACCCAAACTGCAATTTTGTCCTATACCAGTATCATTTATTTTAAGGTACTTGGTTGAATCTCTTACCTATAAAACACTTGTTTTGGTGCAAATTCTATGCCCAGTAGCAGTCAGACGTCAGAGACCAAAATTTCGATATTTTTTTATAGCGCCAATCGATTCAGAATGGTTGATTCATACCCCTTAGAAACCCCGAAGGGGCAAATATGGCCCGAGAACGCGTATTTTGCGAGAAAAACGCGATTTAAGTTTCAGCCTATTTGAAGTAGTACCCAAACTGCAATTTTGTCCTATACCAGCATCATTTATTTTAAGGTACTTGGTTGAATCTCTTACCTATAAAACACTTGTTTTGGTGCAAATTCTATGCCCAGTAGCAGTCAGACGTCAGAGACCAAAATTTCGATATTTTTTTATAGCGCCAATCGATTCAGAATGGTTGATTCATACCCCTTAGAAACCCCGAAGGGGCAAATAAGGCCCGGGAACGCGTATTTTGCGAGAAAAACGCGATTTAAGTTTAAGCCTATTAGAAGTAGTACCCAAATTGCAAATTTGCCCTATACCAGCATCATTTATTTTTAGGTACTTGGTTGAATCTCTTACCTATAAAACACTTGTTTTGGTGCAAATTCTATGCCCAGTAGCAGTCAGACGTCAGAGACCAAAATTTCGATATTTTTTTATAGCGCCAATCGATTCAGAATGGTTGATTCATACCCCTTAGAAACCCCGAAGGGGCAAATAAGGCCCGGGAACGCGTATTTTGCGAGAAAAACGCGATTTAAGTTTCAACCTATTTGAAGTAGTACCCAAACTGCAATTTTGCCCTATACCAGCATCATTTATTTTTAGGTACTTGGTTGAATCTCTTACCTATAAAACACTTGTTTTGGTGCAAATTCTATGCCCAGTAGCAGTCAGACGTCAGAGACCAAAATTTCGATATTTTTTTATAGCGCCAATCGATTCAGAATGGTTGATTCATACCCCTTAGAAACCCCGAAGGGGCAAATAAGGCCCGGGAACGCGTATTTTGCGAGAAAAACGCGATTTAAGTTTCAGCCTATTTGAAGTAGTACCCAAACTGCAATTTTGTCCTATACCAGTATCATTTATTTTAAGGTACTTGGTTGAATCTCTTACCTATAAAACACTTGTTTTGGTGCAAATTCTATGCCCAGTAGCAGTCAGACGTCAGAGACCAAAATTTCGATATTTTTTTATAGCGCCAATCGATTCAGAATGGTTGATTCATACCCCTTAGAAACCCCGAAGGGGCAAATAAGGCCCGGGAACGCGTATTTTGCGAGAAAAACGCGATTTAAGTTTAAGCCTATTAGAAGTAGTACCCAAATTGCAAATTTGCCCTATACCAGCATCATTTATTTTTAGGTACTTGGTTGAATCTCTTACCTATAAAACACTTGTTTTGGTGCAAATTCTATGCCCAGTAGCAGTCAGACGTCAGAGACCAAAATTTCGATATTTTTTTATAGCGCCAATCGATTCAGAATGGTTGATTCATACCCCTTAGAAACCCCGAAGGGGCAAATAAGGCCCGGGAACGCGTATTTTGCGAGAAAAACGCGATTTAAGTTTCAGCCTATTTGAAGTAGTACCCAAACTGCAATTTTGTCCTATACCAGCATCATTTATTTTAAGGTACTTGGTTGAATCTCTTACCTATAAAACACTTGTTTTGGTGCAAATTCTATGCCCAGTAGCAGTCAGACGTCAGAGACCAAAATTTCGATATTTTTTTATAGGCCAATCGATTCAGAATGGTTGATTCATACCCCTTAGAAACCCCGAAGGGGCAAATATGGCCCGAGAACGCGTATTTTGCGAGGAAAACGCGATTTAAGTTTCAGCCTATTTGAAGTAGTACCCAAACTGCAATTTTGTCCTATACCAGCATCATTTATTTTAAGGTACTTGGTTGAATCTCTTACCTATAAAACACTTGTTTTTGTGCAAATTCTATGCCCAGTAGCAGTCAGAGGTCAGAGACCAAAATTTCGATATTTTTTTATAGCGCCAATCGATTCAGAATGGTTGATTCATACCCCTTAGAAACCCCGAACGGGGCAAATAATGCCCGGGAACGCGTATTTTGCGAGAAAAACGCGATTTAAGTTTCAGCCTATTTGAAGTAGTACCCAAACTGCAATTTTGCCCTATACCAGCATCATTTATTTTTAGGTAGGTACTTGGTTGAATCTCTTACCTATAAAACACTTGTTTTGGTGCAAATTCTATGCCCAGTAGCAGTCAGACGTCAGAGACCAAAATTTCGATATTTTTTTATAGCGCCAATCGATTCAGAATGGTTGATTCATACCCCTTAGAAACCCCGAAGGGGCAAATAAGGCCCGGGAACGCGTATTTTGCGAGAAAAACGCGATTTAAGTTTCAGGCTATTTGAAGTAGTACCCAAACTGCAATTTTGTCCTATACCAGTATCATTTATTTTAAGGTACTTGGTTGAATCTCTTACCTATAAAACACTTGTTTTGGTGCAAATTCTATGCCCAGTAGCAGTCAGACGTCAGAGACCAAAATTTCGATATTTTTTTATAGCGCCAATCGATTCAGAATGGTTGATTCATACCCCTTAGAAACCGCGAAGGGGCAAATATGGCCCGAGAACGCGTATTTTGCGAGAAAAACGCGATTTAAGTTTCAGCCTATTTGAAGTAGTACCCAAACTGCAATTTTGTCCTATACCAGTATCATTTATTTTAAGGTACTTGGTTGAATCTCTTACCTATAAAACACTTGTTTTGGTGCAAATTCTATGCCCAGTAGCAGTCAGACGTCAGAGACCAAAATTTCGATATTTTTTTATAGCGCCAATCGATTCAGAATGGTTGATTCATACCCCTTAGAAACCCCGAAGGGGCAAATAAGGCCCGGGAACGCGTATTTTGCGAGAAAAACGCGATTTAAGTTTAAGCCTATTAGAAGTAGTACCCAAATTGCAAATTTGCCCTATACCAGCATCATTTATTTTTAGGTACTTGGTTGAATCTCTTACCTATAAAACACTTGTTTTGGTGCAAATTCTATGCCCAGTAGCAGTCAGAGGTCAGAGACCAAAATTTCGATATTTTTTTATAGCGCCAATCGATTCAGAATGGTTGATTCATACCCCTTAGAAACCCCGAAGGGGCAAATAAGGCCCGGGAACGCGTATTTTGCGAGAAAAACGCGATTTAAGTTTCAACCTATTTGAAGTAGTACCCAAACTGCAATTTTGCCCTATACCAGCATCATTTATTTTTAGGTACTTGGTTGAATCTCTTACCTATAAAACACTTGTTTTGGTGCAAATTCTATGCCCAGTAGCAGTCAGACGTCAGAGACCAAAATTTCGATATTTTTTTATAGCGCCAATCGATTCAGAATGGTTGATTCATACCCCTTAGAAACCCCGAAGGGGCAAATAAGGCCCGGGAACGCGTATTTTGCGAGAAAAACGCGATTTAAGTTTCAGCCTATTTGAAGTAGTACCCAAACTGCAATTTTGTCCTATACCAGTATCATTTATTTTAAGGTACTTGGTTGAATCTCTTACCTATAAAACACTTGTTTTGGTGCAAATTCTATGCCCAGTAGCAGTCAGACGTCAGAGACCAAAATTTCGATATTTTTTTATAGCGCCAATCGATTCAGAATGGTTGATTCATACCCCTTAGAAACCCCGAAGGGGCAAATAAGGCCCGGGAACGCGTATTTTGCGAGAAAAACGCGATTTAAGTTTCAGCCTATTTGAAGTAGTACCCAAACTGCAATTTTGTCCTATACCAGCATCATTTATTTTAAGGTACTTGGTTGAATCTCTTACCTATAAAACACTTGTTTTGGTGCAAATTCTATGCCCAGTAGCAGTCAGACGTCAGAGACCAAAATTTCGATATTTTTTTATAGGCCAATCGATTCAGAATGGTTGATTCATACCCCTTAGAAACCCCGAAGGGGCAAATATGGCCCGAGAACGCGTATTTTGCGAGGAAAACGCGATTTAAGTTTCAGCCTATTTGAAGTAGTACCCAAACTGCAATTTTGTCCTATACCAGCATCATTTATTTTAAGGTACTTGGTTGAATCTCTTACCTATAAAACACTTGTTTTTGTGCAAATTCTATGCCCAGTAGCAGTCAGAGGTCAGAGACCAAAATTTCGATATTTTTTTATAGCGCCAATCGATTCAGAATGGTTGATTCATACCCCTTAGAAACCCCGAACGGGGCAAATAATGCCCGGGAACGCGTATTTTGCGAGAAAAACGCGATTTAAGTTTCAGCCTATTTGAAGTAGTACCCAAACTGCAATTTTGCCCTATACCAGCATCATTTATTTTTAGGTAGGTACTTGGTTGAATCTCTTACCTATAAAACACTTGTTTTGGTGCAAATTCTATGCCCAGTAGCAGTCAGACGTCAGAGACCAAAATTTCGATATTTTTTTATAGCGCCAATCGATTCAGAATGGTTGATTCATACCCCTTAGAAACCCCGAAGGGGCAAATAAGGCCCGGGAACGCGTATTTTGCGAGAAAAACGCGATTTAAGTTTCAGGCTATTTGAAGTAGTACCCAAACTGCAATTTTGTCCTATACCAGTATCATTTATTTTAAGGTACTTGGTTGAATCTCTTACCTATAAAACACTTGTTTTGGTGCAAATTCTATGCCCAGTAGCAGTCAGATTTCAGAGACCAAAATTTCGATATTTTTTTATAGCGCCAATCGATTCAGAATGGTTGATTCATACCCCTTAGAAACCGCGAAGGGGCAAATATGGCCCGAGAACGCGTATTTTGCGAGAAAAACGCGATTTAAGTTTCAGCCTATTTGAAGTAGTACCCAAACTGCAATTTTGTCCTATACCAGTATCATTTATTTTAAGGTACTTGGTTGAATCTCTTACCTATAAAACACTTGTTTTGGTGCAAATTCTATGCCCAGTAGCAGTCAGACGTCAGAGACCAAAATTTCGATATTTTTTTATAGCGCCAATCGATTCAGAATGGTTGATTCATACCCCTTAGAAACCCCGAAGGGGCAAATAAGGCCCGGGAACGCGTATTTTGCGAGAAAAACGCGATTTAAGTTTAAGCCTATTAGAAGTAGTACCCAAATTGCAAATTTGCCCTATACCAGCATCATTTATTTTTAGGTACTTGGTTGAATCTCTTACCTATAAAACACTTGTTTTGGTGCAAATTCTATGCCCAGTAGCAGTCAGAGGTCAGAGACCAAAATTTCGATATTTTTTTATAGCGCCAATCGATTCAGAATGGTTGATTCATACCCCTTAGAAACCCCGAAGGGGCAAATATGGCCCGAGAACGCGTATTTTGCGAGAAAAACGCGATTTAAGTTTCAGCCTATTTGAAGTAGTACCCAAACTGCAATTTTGTCCTATACCAGCATCATTTATTTTAAGGTACTTGGTTGAATCTCTTACCTATAAAACACTTGTTTTGGTGCAAATTCTATGCCCAGTAGCAGTCAGACGTCAGAGACCAAAATTTCGATATTTTTTTATAGCGCCAATCGATTCAGAATGGTTGATTCATACCCCTTAGAAACCCCGAAGGGGCAAATAAGGCCCGGGAACGCGTATTTTGCGAGAAAAACGCGATTTAAGTTTAAGCCTATTAGAAGTAGTACCCAAATTGCAAATTTGCCCTATACCAGCATCATTTATTTTTAGGTACTTGGTTGAATCTCTTACCTATAAAACACTTGTTTTGGTGCAAATTCTATGCCCAGTAGCAGTCAGACGTCAGAGACCAAAATTTCGATATTTTTTTATAGCGCCAATCGATTCAGAATGGTTGATTCATACCCCTTAGAAACCGCGAAGGGGCAAATATGGCCCGAGAACGCGTATTTTGCGAGAAAAACGCGATTTAAGTTTCAGCCTATTTGAAGTAGTACCCAAACTGCAATTTTGCCCTATACCAGCATCATTTATTTTTAGGTAGGTACTTGGTTGAATCTCTTACCTATAAAACACTTGTTTTGGTGCAAATTCTATGCCCAGTAGCAGTCAGACGTCAGAGACCAAAATTTCGATATTTTTTTATAGCGCCAATCGATTCAGAATGGTTGATTCATACCCCTTAGAAACCCCGAAGGGGCAAATAAGGCCCGGGAACGCGTATTTTGCGAGAAAAACGCGATTTAAGTTTCAGGCTATTTGAAGTAGTACCCAAACTGCAATTTTGTCCTATACCAGTATCATTTATTTTAAGGTACTTGGTTGAATCTCTTACCTATAAAACACTTGTTTTGGTGCAAATTCTATGCCCAGTAGCAGTCAGACGTCAGAGACCAAAATTTCGATATTTTTTTATAGCGCCAATCGATTCAGAATGGTTGATTCATACCCCTTAGAAACCCCGAAGGGGCAAATAAGGCCCGGGAACGCGTATTTTGCGAGAAAAACGCGATTTAAGTTTCAACCTATTTGAAGTAGTACCCAAACTGCAATTTTGCCCTATACCAGCATCATTTATTTTTAGGTACTTGGTTGAATCTCTTACCTATAAAACACTTGTTTTGGTGCAAATTCTATGCCCAGTAGCAGTCAGACGTCAGAGACCAAAATTTCGATATTTTTTTATAGCGCCAATCGATTCAGAATGGTTGATTCATACCCCTTAGAAACCCCGAAGGGGCAAATAAGGCCCGGGAACGCGTATTTTGCGAGAAAAACGCGATTTAAGTTTCAGGCTATTTGAAGTAGTACCCAAACTGCAATTTTGTCCTATACCAGTATCATTTATTTTAAGGTACTTGGTTGAATCTCTTACCTATAAAACACTTGTTTTGGTGCAAATTCTATGCCCAGTAGCAGTCAGACGTCAGAGACCAAAATTTCGATATTTTTTTATAGCGCCAATCGATTCAGAATGGTTGATTCATACCCCTTAGAAACCCCGAAGGGGCAAATATGGCCCGAGAACGCGTATTTTGCGAGAAAAACGCGATTTAAGTTTCAGCCTATTTGAAGTAGTACCCAAACTGCAATTTTGTCCTATACCAGCATCATTTATTTTAAGGTACTTGGTTGAATCTCTTACCTATAAAACACTTGTTTTGGTGCAAATTCTATGCCCAGTAGCAGTCAGACGTCAGAGACCAAAATTTCGATATTTTTTTATAGCGCCAATCGATTCAGAATGGTTGATTCATACCCCTTAGAAACCCCGAAGGGGCAAATAAGGCCCGGGAACGCGTATTTTGCGAGAAAAACGCGATTTAAGTTTAAGCCTATTAGAAGTAGTACCCAAATTGCAAATTTGCCCTATACCAGCATCATTTATTTTTAGGTACTTGGTTGAATCTCTTACCTATAAAACACTTGTTTTGGTGCAAATTCTATGCCCAGTAGCAGTCAGACGTCAGAGACCAAAATTTCGATATTTTTTTATAGCGCCAATCGATTCAGAATGGTTGATTCATACCCCTTAGAAACCCCGAAGGGGCAAATAAGGCCCGGGAACGCGTATTTTGCGAGAAAAACGCGATTTAAGTTTCAACCTATTTGAAGTAGTACCCAAACTGCAATTTTGCCCTATACCAGCATCATTTATTTTTAGGTACTTGGTTGAATCTCTTACCTATAAAACACTTGTTTTGGTGCAAATTCTATGCCCAGTAGCAGTCAGACGTCAGAGACCAAAATTTCGATATTTTTTTATAGCGCCAATCGATTCAGAATGGTTGATTCATACCCCTTAGAAACCCCGAAGGGGCAAATAAGGCCCGGGAACGCGTATTTTGCGAGAAAAACGCGATTTAAGTTTCAGCCTATTTGAAGTAGTACCCAAACTGCAATTTTGTCCTATACCAGTATCATTTATTTTAAGGTACTTGGTTGAATCTCTTACCTATAAAACACTTGTTTTGGTGCAAATTCTATGCCCAGTAGCAGTCAGACGTCAGAGACCAAAATTTCGATATTTTTTTATAGCGCCAATCGATTCAGAATGGTTGATTCATACCCCTTAGAAACCCCGAAGGGGCAAATAAGGCCCGGGAACGCGTATTTTGCGAGAAAAACGCGATTTAAGTTTAAGCCTATTAGAAGTAGTACCCAAATTGCAAATTTGCCCTATACCAGCATCATTTATTTTTAGGTACTTGGTTGAATCTCTTACCTATAAAACACTTGTTTTGGTGCAAATTCTATGCCCAGTAGCAGTCAGACGTCAGAGACCAAAATTTCGATATTTTTTTATAGCGCCAATCGATTCAGAATGGTTGATTCATACCCCTTAGAAACCCCGAAGGGGCAAATAAGGCCCGGGAACGCGTATTTTGCGAGAAAAACGCGATTTAAGTTTCAACCTATTTGAAGTAGTACCCAAACTGCAATTTTGCCCTATACCAGCATCATTTATTTTTAGGTACTTGGTTGAATCTCTTACCTATAAAACACTTGTTTTGGTGCAAATTCTATGCCCAGTAGCAGTCAGACGTCAGAGACCAAAATTTCGATATTTTTTTATAGCGCCAATCGATTCAGAATGGTTGATTCATACCCCTTAGAAACCCCGAAGGGGCAAATAAGGCCCGGGAACGCGTATTTTGCGAGAAAAACGCGATTTAAGTTTCAGCCTATTTGAAGTAGTACCCAAACTGCAATTTTGTCCTATACCAGTATCATTTATTTTAAGGTACTTGGTTGAATCTCTTACCTATAAAACACTTGTTTTGGTGCAAATTCTATGCCCAGTAGCAGTCAGACGTCAGAGACCAAAATTTCGATATTTTTTTATAGCGCCAATCGATTCAGAATGGTTGATTCATACCCCTTAGAAACCCCGAAGGGGCAAATAAGGCCCGGGAACGCGTATTTTGCGAGAAAAACGCGATTTAAGTTTAAGCCTATTAGAAGTAGTACCCAAATTGCAAATTTGCCCTATACCAGCATCATTTATTTTTAGGTACTTGGTTGAATCTCTTACCTATAAAACACTTGTTTTGGTGCAAATTCTATGCCCAGTAGCAGTCAGACGTCAGAGACCAAAATTTCGATATTTTTTTATAGCGCCAATCGATTCAGAATGGTTGATTCATACCCCTTAGAAACCCCGAAGGGGCAAATAAGGCCCGGGAACGCGTATTTTGCGAGAAAAACGCGATTTAAGTTTCAGCCTATTTGAAGTAGTACCCAAACTGCAATTTTGTCCTATACCAGCATCATTTATTTTAAGGTACTTGGTTGAATCTCTTACCTATAAAACACTTGTTTTGGTGCAAATTCTATGCCCAGTAGCAGTCAGACGTCAGAGACCAAAATTTCGATATTTTTTTATAGGCCAATCGATTCAGAATGGTTGATTCATACCCCTTAGAAACCCCGAAGGGGCAAATATGGCCCGAGAACGCGTATTTTGCGAGGAAAACGCGATTTAAGTTTCAGCCTATTTGAAGTAGTACCCAAACTGCAATTTTGTCCTATACCAGCATCATTTATTTTAAGGTACTTGGTTGAATCTCTTACCTATAAAACACTTGTTTTTGTGCAAATTCTATGCCCAGTAGCAGTCAGAGGTCAGAGACCAAAATTTCGATATTTTTTTATAGCGCCAATCGATTCAGAATGGTTGATTCATACCCCTTAGAAACCCCGAACGGGGCAAATAATGCCCGGGAACGCGTATTTTGCGAGAAAAACGCGATTTAAGTTTCAGCCTATTTGAAGTAGTACCCAAACTGCAATTTTGCCCTATACCAGCATCATTTATTTTTAGGTAGGTACTTGGTTGAATCTCTTACCTATAAAACACTTGTTTTGGTGCAAATTCTATGCCCAGTAGCAGTCAGACGTCAGAGACCAAAATTTCGATATTTTTTTATAGCGCCAATCGATTCAGAATGGTTGATTCATACCCCTTAGAAACCCCGAAGGGGCAAATAAGGCCCGGGAACGCGTATTTTGCGAGAAAAACGCGATTTAAGTTTAAGCCTATTAGAAGTAGTACCCAAATTGCAAATTTGCCCTATACCAGCATCATTTATTTTTAGGTACTTGGTTGAATCTCTTACCTATAAAACACTTGTTTTGGTGCAAATTCTATGCCCAGTAGCAGTCAGACGTCAGAGACCAAAATTTCGATATTTTTTTATAGCGCCAATCGATTCAGAATGGTTGATTCATACCCCTTAGAAACCCCGAAGGGGCAAATAAGGCCCGGGAACGCGTATTTTGCGAGAAAAACGCGATTTAAGTTTCAACCTATTTGAAGTAGTACCCAAACTGCAATTTTGCCCTATACCAGCATCATTTATTTTTAGGTACTTGGTTGAATCTCTTACCTATAAAACACTTGTTTTGGTGCAAATTCTATGCCCAGTAGCAGTCAGACGTCAGAGACCAAAATTTCGATATTTTTTTATAGCGCCAATCGATTCAGAATGGTTGATTCATACCCCTTAGAAACCCCGAAGGGGCAAATAAGGCCCGGGAACGCGTATTTTGCGAGAAAAACGCGATTTAAGTTTCAGCCTATTTGAAGTAGTACCCAAACTGCAATTTTGTCCTATACCAGTATCATTTATTTTAAGGTACTTGGTTGAATCTCTTACCTATAAAACACTTGTTTTGGTGCAAATTCTATGCCCAGTAGCAGTCAGACGTCAGAGACCAAAATTTCGATATTTTTTTATAGCGCCAATCGATTCAGAATGGTTGATTCATACCCCTTAGAAACCCCGAAGGGGCAAATAAGGCCCGGGAACGCGTATTTTGCGAGAAAAACGCGATTTAAGTTTAAGCCTATTAGAAGTAGTACCCAAATTGCAAATTTGCCCTATACCAGCATCATTTATTTTTAGGTACTTGGTTGAATCTCTTACCTATAAAACACTTGTTTTGGTGCAAATTCTATGCCCAGTAGCAGTCAGACGTCAGAGACCAAAATTTCGATATTTTTTTATAGCGCCAATCGATTCAGAATGGTTGATTCATACCCCTTAGAAACCCCGAAGGGGCAAATAAGGCCCGGGAACGCGTATTTTGCGAGAAAAACGCGATTTAAGTTTCAACCTATTTGAAGTAGTACCCAAACTGCAATTTTGCCCTATACCAGCATCATTTATTTTTAGGTACTTGGTTGAATCTCTTACCTATAAAACACTTGTTTTGGTGCAAATTCTATGCCCAGTAGCAGTCAGACGTCAGAGACCAAAATTTCGATATTTTTTTATAGCGCCAATCGATTCAGAATGGTTGATTCATACCCCTTAGAAACCCCGAAGGGGCAAATAAGGCCCGGGAACGCGTATTTTGCGAGAAAAACGCGATTTAAGTTTCAGCCTATTTGAAGTAGTACCCAAACTGCAATTTTGTCCTATACCAGTATCATTTATTTTAAGGTACTTGGTTGAATCTCTTACCTATAAAACACTTGTTTTGGTGCAAATTCTATGCCCAGTAGCAGTCAGACGTCAGAGACCAAAATTTCGATATTTTTTTATAGCGCCAATCGATTCAGAATGGTTGATTCATACCCCTTAGAAACCCCGAAGGGGCAAATAAGGCCCGGGAACGCGTATTTTGCGAGAAAAACGCGATTTAAGTTTAAGCCTATTAGAAGTAGTACCCAAATTGCAAATTTGCCCTATACCAGCATCATTTATTTTTAGGTACTTGGTTGAATCTCTTACCTATAAAACACTTGTTTTGGTGCAAATTCTATGCCCAGTAGCAGTCAGACGTCAGAGACCAAAATTTCGATATTTTTTTATAGCGCCAATCGATTCAGAATGGTTGATTCATACCCCTTAGAAACCCCGAAGGGGCAAATAAGGCCCGGGAACGCGTATTTTGCGAGAAAAACGCGATTTAAGTTTCAGCCTATTTGAAGTAGTACCCAAACTGCAATTTTGTCCTATACCAGCATCATTTATTTTAAGGTACTTGGTTGAATCTCTTACCTATAAAACACTTGTTTTGGTGCAAATTCTATGCCCAGTAGCAGTCAGACGTCAGAGACCAAAATTTCGATATTTTTTTATAGGCCAATCGATTCAGAATGGTTGATTCATACCCCTTAGAAACCCCGAAGGGGCAAATATGGCCCGAGAACGCGTATTTTGCGAGGAAAACGCGATTTAAGTTTCAGCCTATTTGAAGTAGTACCCAAACTGCAATTTTGTCCTATACCAGCATCATTTATTTTAAGGTACTTGGTTGAATCTCTTACCTATAAAACACTTGTTTTTGTGCAAATTCTATGCCCAGTAGCAGTCAGAGGTCAGAGACCAAAATTTCGATATTTTTTTATAGCGCCAATCGATTCAGAATGGTTGATTCATACCCCTTAGAAACCCCGAACGGGGCAAATAATGCCCGGGAACGCGTATTTTGCGAGAAAAACGCGATTTAAGTTTCAGCCTATTTGAAGTAGTACCCAAACTGCAATTTTGCCCTATACCAGCATCATTTATTTTTAGGTAGGTACTTGGTTGAATCTCTTACCTATAAAACACTTGTTTTGGTGCAAATTCTATGCCCAGTAGCAGTCAGACGTCAGAGACCAAAATTTCGATATTTTTTTATAGCGCCAATCGATTCAGAATGGTTGATTCATACCCCTTAGAAACCCCGAAGGGGCAAATAAGGCCCGGGAACGCGTATTTTGCGAGAAAAACGCGATTTAAGTTTCAGGCTATTTGAAGTAGTACCCAAACTGCAATTTTGTCCTATACCAGTATCATTTATTTTAAGGTACTTGGTTGAATCTCTTACCTATAAAACACTTGTTTTGGTGCAAATTCTATGCCCAGTAGCAGTCAGACGTCAGAGACCAAAATTTCGATATTTTTTTATAGCGCCAATCGATTCAGAATGGTTGATTCATACCCCTTAGAAACCCCGAAGGGGCAAATATGGCCCGAGAACGCGTATTTTGCGAGAAAAACGCGATTTAAGTTTCAGCCTATTTGAAGTAGTACCCAAACTGCAATTTTGTCCTATACCAGTATCATTTATTTTAAGGTACTTGGTTGAATCTCTTACCTATAAAACACTTGTTTTGGTGCAAATTCTATGCCCAGTAGCAGTCAGACGTCAGAGACCAAAATTTCGATATTTTTTTATAGCGCCAATCGATTCAGAATGGTTGATTCATACCCCTTAGAAACCCCGAAGGGGCAAATAAGGCCCGGGAACGCGTATTTTGCGAGAAAAACGCGATTTAAGTTTAAGCCTATTAGAAGTAGTACCCAAATTGCAAATTTGCCCTATACCAGCATCATTTATTTTTAGGTACTTGGTTGAATCTCTTACCTATAAAACACTTGTTTTGGTGCAAATTCTATGCCCAGTAGCAGTCAGAGGTCAGAGACCAAAATTTCGATATTTTTTTATAGCGCCAATCGATTCAGAATGGTTGATTCATACCCCTTAGAAACCCCGAAGGGGCAAATAAGGCCCGGGAACGCGTATTTTGCGAGAAAAACGCGATTTAAGTTTCAACCTATTTGAAGTAGTACCCAAACTGCAATTTTGCCCTATACCAGCATCATTTATTTTTAGGTACTTGGTTGAATCTCTTACCTATAAAACACTTGTTTTGGTGCAAATTCTATGCCCAGTAGCAGTCAGACGTCAGAGACCAAAATTTCGATATTTTTTTATAGCGCCAATCGATTCAGAATGGTTGATTCATACCCCTTAGAAACCCCGAAGGGGCAAATAAGGCCCGGGAACGCGTATTTTGCGAGAAAAACGCGATTTAAGTTTCAGGCTATTTGAAGTAGTACCCAAACTGCAATTTTGTCCTATACCAGTATCATTTATTTTAAGGTACTTGGTTGAATCTCTTACCTATAAAACACTTGTTTTGGTGCAAATTCTATGCCCAGTAGCAGTCAGACGTCAGAGACCAAAATTTCGATATTTTTTTATAGCGCCAATCGATTCAGAATGGTTGATTCATACCCCTTAGAAACCCCGAAGGGGCAAATATGGCCCGAGAACGCGTATTTTGCGAGAAAAACGCGATTTAAGTTTCAGCCTATTTGAAGTAGTACCCAAACTGCAATTTTGTCCTATACCAGCATCATTTATTTTAAGGTACTTGGTTGAATCTCTTACCTATAAAACACTTGTTTTGGTGCAAATTCTATGCCCAGTAGCAGTCAGACGTCAGAGACCAAAATTTCGATATTTTTTTATAGCGCCAATCGATTCAGAATGGTTGATTCATACCCCTTAGAAACCCCGAAGGGGCAAATAAGGCCCGGGAACGCGTATTTTGCGAGAAAAACGCGATTTAAGTTTAAGCCTATTAGAAGTAGTACCCAAATTGCAAATTTGCCCTATACCAGCATCATTTATTTTTAGGTACTTGGTTGAATCTCTTACCTATAAAACACTTGTTTTGGTGCAAATTCTATGCCCAGTAGCAGTCAGACGTCAGAGACCAAAATTTCGATATTTTTTTATAGCGCCAATCGATTCAGAATGGTTGATTCATACCCCTTAGAAACCCCGAAGGGGCAAATAAGGCCCGGGAACGCGTATTTTGCGAGAAAAACGCGATTTAAGTTTCAACCTATTTGAAGTAGTACCCAAACTGCAATTTTGCCCTATACCAGCATCATTTATTTTTAGGTACTTGGTTGAATCTCTTACCTATAAAACACTTGTTTTGGTGCAAATTCTATGCCCAGTAGCAGTCAGACGTCAGAGACCAAAATTTCGATATTTTTTTATAGCGCCAATCGATTCAGAATGGTTGATTCATACCCCTTAGAAACCCCGAAGAGGCAAATAAGGCCCGGGAACGCGTATTTTGCGAGAAAAACGCGATTTAAGTTTCAGCCTATTTGAAGTAGTACCCAAACTGCAATTTTGTCCTATACCAGTATCATTTATTTTAAGGTACTTGGTTGAATCTCTTACCTATAAAACACTTGTTTTGGTGCAAATTCTATGCCCAGTAGCAGTCAGACGTCAGAGACCAAAATTTCGATATTTTTTTATAGCGCCAATCGATTCAGAATGGTTGATTCATACCCCTTAGAAACCCCGAAGGGGCAAATAAGGCCCGGGAACGCGTATTTTGCGAGAAAAACGCGATTTAAGTTTAAGCCTATTAGAAGTAGTACCCAAATTGCAAATTTGCCCTATACCAGCATCATTTATTTTTAGGTACTTGGTTGAATCTCTTACCTATAAAACACTTGTTTTGGTGCAAATTCTATGCCCAGTAGCAGTCAGACGTCAGAGACCAAAATTTCGATATTTTTTTATAGCGCCAATCGATTCAGAATGGTTGATTCATACCCCTTAGAAACCCCGAAGGGGCAAATAAGGCCCGGGAACGCGTATTTTGCGAGAAAAACGCGATTTAAGTTTCAACCTATTTGAAGTAGTACCCAAACTGCAATTTTGCCCTATACCAGCATCATTTATTTTTAGGTACTTGGTTGAATCTCTTACCTATAAAACACTTGTTTTGGTGCAAATTCTATGCCCAGTAGCAGTCAGACGTCAGAGACCAAAATTTCGATATTTTTTTATAGCGCCAATCGATTCAGAATGGTTGATTCATACCCCTTAGAAACCCCGAAGGGGCAAATAAGGCCCGGGAACGCGTATTTTGCGAGAAAAACGCGATTTAAGTTTCAGGCTATTTGAAGTAGTACCCAAACTGCAATTTTGTCCTATACCAGTATCATTTATTTTAAGGTTCTTGGTTGAATCTCTTACCTATAAAACACTTGTTTTGGTGCAAATTCTATGCCCAGTAGCAGTCAGACGTCAGAGACCAAAATTTCGATATTTTTTTATAGCGCCAATCGATTCAGAATGGTTGATTCATACCCCTTAGAAACCCCGAAGGGGCAAATATGGCCCGAGAACGCGTATTTTGCGAGAAAAACGCGATTTAAGTTTCAGCCTATTTGAAGTAGTACCCAAACTGCAATTTTGTCCTATACCAGCATCATTTATTTTAAGGTACTTGGTTGAATCTCTTACCTATAAACCACTTGTTTTGGTGCAAATTCTATGCCCAGTAGCAGTCAGACGTCAGAGACCAAAATTTCGATATTTTTTTATAGCGCCAATCGATTCAGAATGGTTGATTCATACCCCTTAGAAACCCCGAAGGGGCAAATAAGGCCCGGGAACGCGTATTTTGCGAGAAAAACGCGATTTAAGTTTAAGCCTATTAGAAGTAGTACCCAAATTGCAAATTTGCCCTATACCAGCATCATTTATTTTTAGGTACTTGGTTGAATCTCTTACCTATAAAACACTTGTTTTGGTGCAAATTCTATGCCCAGTAGCAGTCAGAGGTCAGAGACCAAAATTTCGATATTTTTAATAGTGCCAATCGATTCAGAATGGTTGATTCATACCCCTTAGAAACCCCGAAGGGGCAAATATGGCCCGAGAACGCGTATTTTGCGAGAAAAACGCGATTTAAGTTTCAGCCTATTTGAAGTAGTACCCAAACTGCAATTTTGTCCTATACCAGCATCATTTATTTTAAGGTACTTGGTTGAATCTCTTACCTATAAAACACTTGTTTTGGTGCAAATTCTATGCCCAGTAGCAGTCAGACGTCAGAGACCAAAATTTCGATATTTTTTTATAGCGCCAATCGATTCAGAATGGTTGATTCATACCCCTTAGAAACCCCGAAGGGGCAAATAAGGCCCGGGAACGCGTATTTTGCGAGAAAAACGCGATTTAAGTTTAAGCCTATTAGAAGTAGTACCCAAATTGCAAATTTGCCCTATACCAGCATCATTTATTTTTAGGTACTTGGTTGAATCTCTTACCTATAAAACACTTGTTTTGGTGCAAATTCTATGCCCAGTAGCAGTCAGAGGTCAGAGACCAAAATTTCGATATTTTTAATAGTGCCAATCGATTCAGAATGGTTGATTCATACCCCTTAGAAACCCCGAAGGGGCAAATAAGGCCCGGGAACGCGTATTTTGCGAGAAAAACGCGATTTAAGTTTCAACCTATTTGAAGTAGTACCCAAACTGCAATTTTGCCCTATACCAGCATCATTTATTTTTAGGTACTTGGTTGAATCTCTTACCTATAAAACACTTGTTTTGGTGCAAATTCTATGCCCAGTAGCAGTCAGACGTCAGAGACCAAAATTTCGATATTTTTTTATAGCGCCAATCGATTCAGAATGGTTGATTCATACCCCTTAGAAACCCCAAAGGGGCAAATAAGGCCCGGGAACGCGTATTTTGCGAGAAAAACGCGATTTAAGTTTAAGCCTATTAGAAGTAGTACCCAAATTGCAAATTTGCCCTATACCAGCATCATTTATTTTTAGGTACTTGGTTGAATCTCTTACCTATAAAACACTTGTTTTGGTGCAAATTCTATGCCCAGTAGCAGTCAGACGTCAGAGACCAAAATTTCGATATTTTTTTATAGCGCCAATCGATTCAGAATGGTTGACTCATACCCCTTAGAAACCCCGAAGGGGCAAATATGGCCCGAGAACGCGTATTTTGCGAGAAAAACGCGATTTAAGTTTCAGCCTATTTGAAGTAGTACCCAAACTGCAATTTTGTCCTATACCAGTATCATTTATTTTAAGGTACTTGGTTGAATCTCTTACCTATAAAACACTTGTTTTGGTGCAAATTCTATGCCCAGTAGCAGTCAGACGTCAGAGACCAAAATTTCGATATTTTTTTATAGCGCCAATCGATTCAGAATGGTTGATTCATACCCCTTAGAAACCCCGAAGGGGCAAATAAGGCCCGGGAACGCGTATTTTGCGAGAAAAACGCGATTTAAGTTTAAGCCTATTAGAAGTAGTACCCAAATTGCAAATTTGCCCTATACCAGCATCATTTATTTTTAGGTACTTGGTTGAATCTCTTACCTATAAAACACTTGTTTTGGTGCAAATTCTATGCCCAGTAGCAGTCAGAGGTCAGAGACCAAAATTTCGATATTTTTTTATAGCGCCAATCGATTCAGAATGGTTGATTCATACCCCTTAGAAACCCCGAAGGGGCAAATAAGGCCCGGGAACGCGTATTTTGCGAGAAAAACGCGATTTAAGTTTCAACCTATTTGAAGTAGTACCCAAACTGCAATTTTGCCCTATACCAGCATCATTTATTTTTAGGTACTTGGTTGAATCTCTTACCTATAAAACACTTGTTTTGGTGCAAATTCTATGCCCAGTAGCAGTCAGACGTCAGAGACCAAAATTTCGATATTTTTTTATAGCGCCAATCGATTCAGAATGGTTGATTCATACCCCTTAGAAACCCCGAAGGGGCAAATAAGGCCCGGGAACGCGTATTTTGCGAGAAAAACGCGATTTAAGTTTCAGGCTATTTGAAGTAGTACCCAAACTGCAATTTTGTCCTATACCAGTATCATTTATTTTAAGGTACTTGGTTGAATCTCTTACCTATAAAACACTTGTTTTGGTGCAAATTCTATGCCCAGTAGCAGTCAGACGTCAGAGACCAAAATTTCGATATTTTTTTATAGCGCCAATCGATTCAGAATGGTTGATTCATACCCCTTAGAAACCCCGAAGGGGCAAATATGGCCCGAGAACGCGTATTTTGCGAGAAAAACGCGATTTAAGTTTCAGCCTATTTGAAGTAGTACCCAAACTGCAATTTTGTCCTATACCAGCATCATTTATTTTAAGGTACTTGGTTGAATCTCTTACCTATAAAACACTTGTTTTGGTGCAAATTCTATGCCCAGTAGCAGTCAGACGTCAGAGACCAAAATTTCGATATTTTTTTATAGCGCCAATCGATTCAGAATGGTTGATTCATACCCCTTAGAAACCCCGAAGGGGCAAATAAGGCCCGGGAACGCGTATTTTGCGAGAAAAACGCGATTTAAGTTTAAGCCTATTAGAAGTAGTACCCAAATTGCAAATTTGCCCTATACCAGCATCATTTATTTTTAGGTACTTGGTTGAATCTCTTACCTATAAAACACTTGTTTTGGTGCAAATTCTATGCCCAGTAGCAGTCAGACGTCAGAGACCAAAATTTCGATATTTTTTTATAGCGCCAATCGATTCAGAATGGTTGATTCATACCCCTTAGAAACCCCGAAGGGGCAAATAAGGCCCGGGAACGCGTATTTTGCGAGAAAAACGCGATTTAAGTTTCAACCTATTTGAAGTAGTACCCAAACTGCAATTTTGCCCTATACCAGCATCATTTATTTTTAGGTACTTGGTTGAATCTCTTACCTATAAAACACTTGTTTTGGTGCAAATTCTATGCCCAGTAGCAGTCAGACGTCAGAGACCAAAATTTCGATATTTTTTTATAGCGCCAATCGATTCAGAATGGTTGATTCATACCCCTTAGAAACCCCGAAGGGGCAAATAAGGCCCGGGAACGCGTATTTTGCGAGAAAAACGCGATTTAAGTTTCAGCCTATTTGAAGTAGTACCCAAACTGCAATTTTGTCCTATACCAGTATCATTTATTTTAAGGTACTTGGTTGAATCTCTTACCTATAAAACACTTGTTTTGGTGCAAATTCTATGCCCAGTAGCAGTCAGACGTCAGAGACCAAAATTTCGATATTTTTTTATAGCGCCAATCGATTCAGAATGGTTGATTCATACCCCTTAGAAACCCCGAAGGGGCAAATAAGGCCCGGGAACGCGTATTTTGCGAGAAAAACGCGATTTAAGTTTCAACCTATTTGAAGTAGTACCCAAACTGCAATTTTGCCCTATACCAGCATCATTTATTTTTAGGTACTTGGTTGAATCTCTTACCTATAAAACACTTGTTTTGGTGCAAATTCTATGCCCAGTAGCAGTCAGACGTCAGAGACCAAAATTTCGATATTTTTTTATAGCGCCAATCGATTCAGAATGGTTGATTCATACCCCTTAGAAACCCCGAAGGGGCAAATAAGGCCCGGGAACGCGTATTTTGCGAGAAAAACGCGATTTAAGTTTCAGCCTATTTGAAGTAGTACCCAAACTGCAATTTTGTCCTATACCAGCATCATTTATTTTAAGGTACTTGGTTGAATCTCTTACCTATAAAACACTTGTTTTGGTGCAAATTCTATGCCCAGTAGCAGTCAGACGTCAGAGACCAAAATTTCGATATTTTTTTATAGCGCCAATCGATTCAGAATGGTTGATTCATACCCCTTAGAAACCCCGAAGGGGCAAATAAGGCCCGGGAACGCGTATTTTGCGAGAAAAACGCGATTTAAGTTTAAGCCTATTAGAAGTAGTACCCAAATTGCAAATTTGCCCTATACCAGCATCATTTATTTTTAGGTACTTGGTTGAATCTCTTACCTATAAAACACTTGTTTTGGTGCAAATTCTATGCCCAGTAGCAGTCAGAGGTCAGAGACCAAAATTTCGATATTTTTAATAGTGCCAATCGATTCAGAATGGTTGATTCATACCCCTTAGAAACCCCGAAGGGGCAAATATGGCCCGAGAACGCGTATTTTGCGAGAAAAACGCGATTTAAGTTTCAGCCTATTTGAAGTAGTACCCAAACTGCAATTTTGTCCTATACCAGCATCATTTATTTTAAGGTACTTGGTTGAATCTCTTACCTATAAAACACTTGTTTTGGTGCAAATTCTATGCCCAGTAGCAGTCAGACGTCAGAGACCAAAATTTCGATATTTTTTTATAGCGCCAATCGATTCAGAATGGTTGATTCATACCCCTTAGAAACCCCGAAGGGGCAAATAAGGCCCGGGAACGCGTATTTTGCGAGAAAAACGCGATTTAAGTTTAAGCCTATTAGAAGTAGTACCCAAATTGCAAATTTGCCCTATACCAGCATCATTTATTTTTAGGTACTTGGTTGAATCTCTTACCTATAAAACACTTGTTTTGGTGCAAATTCTATGCCCAGTAGCAGTCAGAGGTCAGAGACCAAAATTTCGATATTTTTAATAGTGCCAATCGATTCAGAATGGTTGATTCATACCCCTTAGAAACCCCGAAGGGGCAAATAAGGCCCGGGAACGCGTATTTTGCGAGAAAAACGCGATTTAAGTTTCAACCTATTTGAAGTAGTACCCAAACTGCAATTTTGCCCTATACCAGCATCATTTATTTTTAGGTACTTGGTTGAATCTCTTACCTATAAAACACTTGTTTTGGTGCAAATTCTATGCCCAGTAGCAGTCAGACGTCAGAGACCAAAATTTCGATATTTTTTTATAGCGCCAATCGATTCAGAATGGTTGATTCATACCCCTTAGAAACCCCGAAGGGGCAAATAAGGCCCGGGAACGCGTATTTTGCGAGAAAAACGCGATTTAAGTTTCAGCCTATTAGAAGTAGTACCCAAACTGCAATTTTGCCCTATACCAGCATCATTTATTTTTAGGTACTTGGTTGAATCTCTTACCTATAAAACACTTGTTTTGGTGCAAATTCTATGCCCAGTAGCAGTCAGAGGTCAGAGACCAAAATTTCGATATTTTTAATAGCGCCAATCGATTCAGAATGGTTGATTCATACCCCTTAGAAACCCCGAAGGGGCAAATAAGGCCCGGGAACGCGTATTTTGCGAGGAAAACGCGATTTAAGTTTCAGCCTATTAGAAGTAGTACCCAAACTGCAATTTTGCCCTATACCAGCATCATTTATTTTTAGGTACTTGGTTGAATCTCTTACCTATAAAACACTTGTTTTTGTGCAAATTCTATGCCCAGTAGCAGTCAGACGTCAGAGACCAAAATTTCGATATTTTTTTATAGCGCCAATCGATTCAGAATGGTTGATTCATACTCCTTAAAATCCCCGAAGGGGCAAATAAGGCCCGGGAACGCGTATTTTGCGAGAAAAACGCGATTTAAGTTTCAGCCTATTAGAAGTAGTACCCAAACTGCAATTTTGCCCTATACCAGCATCATTTATTTTTAGGTACTTGGTTGAATCTCTTACCTATAAAACACTTGTTTTTGTGCAAATACTATGCCCAGTAGCAGTCAGAGGTCAGAGACCAAAATTTCGATATTTTTTTATAGCGCCAATCGATTCAGAATGGTTGATTCATACCCCTTAGAAACCCCGAAGGGACAAATAAGGCCCGGGAACGCGTATTTTGCGAGAAAAACGCGATTTAAGTTTCAGCCCTATACCAGCATCATTTATTTTTAGGTACTTGGTTGAATCTCTTACCTATAAAACACTTGTTTTTGTGCAAATTCTATGCCCAGTAGCAGTCAGAGGTCAGAGACCAAAATTTCGATATTTTTTTATAGCGCCAATCGATTCAGAATGGTTGATTCATACCCCTTAGAAACCCCGAAGGGGTAAATAAGGCCCGGGAACGCGTATTTTGCGAGAAAAACGCGATTTAAGTTTCAGCCTATTAGAAGTAGTACCCAAACTGCAAATTTGCCCTATACCAGCATCATTTATTTTAAGGTACTTTGTTGAATCCCTTACCTATAAAACACTTGTTTTTGTGCAAATTCTATGCCCAGTAGCAGTCAGAGGTCAGAGACCAAAATTTCGATATTTTTTTATAGCGCCAATCGATTCAGAATGGTTGATTCATACCCCTTAGAAACCCCGAAGGGGCAAATAAGGCCCGGGAACGCGTACTTTGCGAGAAAAACGCGATTTAAGTTTAAGCCTATTTGAAGTAGTACCCAAACTACAATTTTGCCCCATACCAGCATCATTTATTTTTAGGTACTTGGTTGAATCTCTTACCTATAAAAGACTTGTTTTGGTGCAAATTCTATGCCCAGTAGCAGTCAGACGTCAGAGACCAAAATTTCGATATTTTTTTATAGCGTCAATCGATTCAGGGAACGCGTATTTTGCAAGAAAACGCGATTTAAGTTTCAGCCTATTTGAAGTAGTACCCAAACTGCAATTTTGCCCTATACCAGCATCATTTATTTCTAGATACTTGGTTGAATCTCTTACCTATAAAAGACTTGTTTTGGTGCAAATTCTATGCCCAGTAGCAGTCAGACGTCAGAGACCAAAATTTCGATATTTTTTTATAGCGCCAATCGATTCAGAATAGTTGATTCATACCCCTTAGAAACCCCGAAGGGGCAAATAAGGCCCGGGAACGCGTATTTTGCGAGAAAAACGCGATTTAAGTTTAAGCCTATTTGAAGTAGTACCCAAACTGCAATTTTGCCCCATACCAGCATCATTTATTTTTAGGTACTTGGTTGAATCTCTTACCTATAAAACATTTGTTTTGGTGCAAATTCTATGCCCAGTAGCAGTCAGAGGTCAGAGACCAAAATTTCGATATTTTTTTATAGCGCCAATCGATTCAGAATGGTTGATTCATACCCCTTAGAAACCCCGAAGGGGCAAATAAGGCCCGGGAACGCGTATTTTGCGAGAAAAACGCGATTTAAGTTTAAGCCTATTAGAAGTAGTACCCAAACTGCAAATTTGCCCTATACCAGCATCATTTATTTTTAGGTACTTGGTTGAATCTCTTACCTATAAAAGACTTGTTTTGGTGCAAATTCTATGCCCAGTAGCAGTCAGAGGTCAGAGACCAAAATTTCGATATTTTTTTATAGCGCCAATTGATTCAGAATGGTTGATTCATACCCCTTAGAAACCCCGAAGGGGCAAATAAGGCCCGGGAACGCGTATTTTGCAAGAAAAACGCGATTTAAGTTTCAGCCTATTTGAAGTAGTACCCAAACTGCAATTTTGCCCTATACCAGCATCATTTATTTTTAGGTACTTGGTTGAATCTCTTACCTATAAAAGACTTGTTTTGGTGCAAATTCTTAGAAAAACGCGATTTAAGTTTAAGCCTATTTGAAGTAGTACCCAAACTGCAATTTTGCCCTATACCAGCATCATTTATTTTTAGATACTTGGTTGAATCTCTTACCTATAAAAGACTTGTTTTGGTGCAAATTCTATGCCCAGTAGCAGTCAGACGTCAGAGACCAAAATTTCGATATTTTTTTATAGCGCCAATCGATTCAGAATGGTTGATTCATACCCCTTAGAAACCCCGAAGGGGCAAATAAGACCCGGGAACGCGTATTTTGCGAGAAAAACGCGATTTAAGTTTAAGCCTATTTGAAGTAGTACCCAAACTGAAATTTTGCCCCATACCAGCATCATTTATTTTTAGGTACTTGGTTGAATCTCTTACCTATAAAAGACTTGTTTTGGTGCAAATTCTATGCCCAGTAGCAGTCAGACGTCAGAGACCAAAATTTCGATATTTTTTTATAGCGTCAATCGATTCAGGGAACGCGTATTTTGCAAGAAAAACGCGATTTAAGTTTCAGCCTATTTGAAGTAGTACCCAAACTGCAATTTTGCCCTATACCAGCATCATTTATTTCTAGATACTTGGTTGAATCTCTTACCTATAAAAGACTTGTTTTGGTGCAAATTCTATGCCCAGTAGCAGTCAGACGTCAGAGACCAAAATTTCGATATTTTTTTATAGCGCCAATCGATTCGGAATGGTTGATTCATACCCCTTAGAAACCCCGAAGGGGCAAATAAGGCCCGGGAACGCGGATTTTGCGAGAAAAACGCGATTTAAGTTTCAGCCTATTTGAAGTAGTACCCAAACTGCAATTTTGCCCCATACCAGCATCATTTATTTTTAGGTACTTGGTTGAATCTCTTACCTATAAAACATTTGTTTTGGTGCAAATTCTATGCCCAGTAGCAGTCAGAGGTCAGAGACCAAAATTTCGATATTTTTTTATAGCGCCAATCGATTCAGAATGGTTGATTCATACCCCTTAGAAACCCCGAAGGGGCAAATAAGGCCCGGGAACGCGTATTTTGCGAGAAAAACGCGATTTAAGTTTCAGCCTATTTGAAGTAGTACCCAAACTGCAATTTTGCCCTATACCAGCATCATTTATTTTTAGGTACTTGGTTGAATCTCTTACCTAAAAAACACTTGTTTTGGTGCAAATTCTATGCCCAGTAGCAGTCAGAGGTCAGAGACCAAAATTTCGATATTTTTTTATAGCGCCAATCGATTCAGAATGGTTGATTCATACCCCTTAGAAACCCCGAATGGGCAAATGAGGCCCGGGAACGCGTATTTTGCGAGAAAAACGCGATTTAAGTTTAAGCCTATTTGAAGTAGTACCCAAACTGCAATTTTGCCCCATACCAGCATCATTTATTTTTAGGTACTTGGTTGAATCTCTTACCTATAAAACACTTGTTTTGGTGCAAATTCTATGCCCAGTAGCAGTCAGAGGTCAGAGACCAAAATTTCGATATTTTTTTATAGCGCCAATCGATTCAGAATGGTTGATTCATACCCCTTAGAAACCCCGAAGGGGCAAATAAGGCCCGGGAACGCGTATTTTGCGAGGAAAACGCGATTTAAGTTTCAGCCTATTTGAAGTAGTACCCAAACTGCAATTTTGCCCTATACCAGCATCATTTATTTTTAGGTACTTGGTTGAATCTCTTACCTATAAAACACTTGTTTTGGTGCAAATTCTATGCCCAGTAGCAGTCAGACGTCAGAGACCAAAATTTCGATATTTTTTTATAGCGCCAATCGATTCAGAATAGTTGATTCATACCCCTTAGAAACCCCGAAGGGGCAAATAAGGCCCGGGAAGGCGTATTTTGCGAGAAAAACGCGATTTAAGTTTAAGCCTATTTGAAGTAGTACCCAAACTGCAATTTTGCCCCATACCAGCATCATTTATTTTTAGGTACTTGGTTGAATCTCTTACCTATAAAACATTTGTTTTGGTGCAAATTCTATGCCCAGTAGCAGTCAGAGGTCAGAGACCAAAATTTCGATATTTTTTTATAGCGCCAATCGATTCAGAATGGTTGATTCATACCCCTTAGAAACCCCGAAGGGGAAAATAAGGCCCGGGAACGCGTATTTTGCGAGAAAAACGCGATTTAAGTTTCAGCCTATTAGAAGTAGTACCCAAACTGCAATTTTGCCCTATACCAGCATCATTTATTTTTAGGTACTTGGTTGAATCTCTTACCTATAAAACATTTGTTTTGGTGCAAATTCTATGCCCAGTAGCAGTCAGAGGTCAGAGACCAAAATTTCGATATTTTTTTATAGCGCCAATCGATTCAGAATGGTTGATTCATACCCCTTAGAAACCCCGAAGGGGCAAATAAGGCCCGGGAACGCGGATTTTGCGAGAAAAACGCGATTTAAGTTTCAGCCTATTTGAAGTAGTACCCAAACTGTAATTTTGCCCTATACCAGCATCATTTATTTTTAGGTACTTGGTTGAATCTCTTACCTATAAAACACTTGTTTTGGTGCAAATTCTATGCCCAGTAGCAGTCAGAGGTCAGAGACCAAAATTTCGATATTTTTTTATAGCGCCAATCGATTCAGAATGGTTGATTCATACCCCTTAGAAACATCGAAGGGGCAAATGAGGCCCGGGAACGCGTATTTTGCGAGAAAAACGCGATTTAAGTTTAAGCCTATTTGAAGTAGTACCCAAACTGCAATTTTGCCCCATACCAGCATCATTTATTTTTAGGTACTTGGTTGAATCTCTTACCTATAAAACACTTGTTTTGGTGCAAATTCTATGCCCAGTAGCAGTCAGAGGTCAGAGACCAAAATTTCGATATTTTTTTATAGCGCCAATCGATTCAGAATGGTTGATTCATACCCCTTAGAAACCCCGAAGGGGCAAATAAGACCCGGGAACGCGTATTTTGCGAGAAAAACGCGATTTAAGTTTCAGCCTATTTGAAGTAGTACCCAAACTGCAATTTTGCCCTATACCAGCATCATTTATTTTTAGGTACTTGGTTGAATCTCTTACCTATAAAACACTTGTTTTGGTGCAAATTCTATGCCCAGTAGCAGTCAGAGGTCAGAGACCAAAATTTCGATATTTTTTTATAGCGCCAATCGATTCAGAATGGTTGATTCATACCCCTTAGAAACCCCGAAGGGGCAAATAAGGCCCGGGAACGCGGATTTTGCGAGAAAAACGCGATTTAAGTTTCAGCCTATTTGAAGTAGTACCCAAACTGTAATTTTGCCCTATACCAGCATCATTTATTTTTAGGTACTTGGTTGAATCTCTTACCTATAAAACACTTGTTTTGGTGCAAATTCTATGCCCAGTAGCAGTCAGAGGTCAGAGACCAAAATTTCGATATTTTTTTATAGCGCCAATCGATTCAGAATGGTTGATTCATACCCCTTAGAAACATCGAAGGGGCAAATGAGGCCCGGGAACGCGTATTTTGCGAGAAAAACGCGATTTAAGTTTAAGCCTATTTGAAGTAGTACCCAAACTGCAATTTTGCCCCATACCAGCATCATTTATTTTTAGGTACTTGGTTGAATCTCTTACCTATAAAACACTTGTTTTGGTGCAAATTCTATGCCCAGTAGCAGTCAGAGGTCAGAGACCAAAATTTCGATATTTTTTTATAGCGCCAATCGATTCAGAATGGTTGATTCATACCCCTTAGAAACCCCGAAGGGGCAAATAAGACCCGGGAACGCGTATTTTGCGAGAAAAACGCGATTTAAGTTTCAGCCTATTTGAAGTAGTACCCAAACTGCAATTTTGCCCTATACCAGCATCATTTATTTTTAGGTACTTGGTTGAATCTCTTACCTATAAAACACTTGTTTTGGTGCAAATTCTATGCCCAGTAGCAGTCAGAGGTCAGAGACCAAAATTTCGATATTTTTTTATAGCGCCAATCGATTCAGAATGGTTGATTCATACCCCTTAGAAACCCCGAAGGGGCAAATAAGGCCCGGGAACGCGTATTTTGCGAGGAAAACGCGATTTAAGTTTCAGCCTATTTGAAGTAGTACCCAAACTGCAATTTTGCCCTATACCAGCATCATTTATTTTTAGGTACTTGATTGAATCTCTTACCTATAAAACACTTGTTTTGGTGCAAATTCTATGCCCAGTAGCAGTCAGAGGTCAGAGACCAAAATTTCGATATTTTTTTATAGCGCCAATCGATTCAGAATGGGAACGCGTATTTTACGAGAAAAACGCGATTTAAGTTTCAGCCTATTTGAAGTCGTACCCAAACTGCAATTTTGCCCCATACCAGCATTATTTATTTTTAGGTACTTGGTTGAATCTCTTACCTATAAAACACTTGTTTTGGTGCAAATTCTATGCCCAGTAGCAGTCAGAGGTCAGAGACCAAAATTTCGATATTTTTTTATAGCGCCAATCGATTCAGAATGGTTGATTCATACCCCTTAGAAACCCCGAAGGGGCAAATAAGACCCGGGAACGCGTATTTTGCGAGAAAAACGCGATTTAAGTTTCAGCCTATTTGAAGTAGTACCCAAACTGCAATTTTGCCCTATACCAGCATCATTTATTTTTAGGTACTTGGTTGAATCTCTTACCTATAAAACACTTGTTTTGGTGCAAATTCTATGCCCAGTAGCAGTCAGAGGTCAGAGACCAAAATTTCGATATTTTTTTATAGCGCCAATCGATTCAGAATGGGAACGCGTATTTTGCGAGAAAAACGCGATTTAAGTTTCAGCCTATTTGAAGTCGTACCCAAACTGCAATTTTGCCCCATACCAGCATCATTTATTTTTAGGTACTTGGTTGAATCTCTTACCTATAAAACACTTGTTTTGGTGCAAATTCTATGCCCAGTAGCAGTCAGAGGTCAGAGACCAAAATTTCGATATTTTTTTATAGCGCCAATCGATTCAGAATGGTTGATTCATACCCCTTAGAAACCCCGAAGGGGCAAATAAGGCCCGGGAACGCGTATTTTGCGAGGAAAACGCGATTTAAGTTTCAGCCTATTTGAAGTAGTACCCAAACTGCAATTTTGCCCTATACCAGCATCATTTATTTTTAGGTACTTGATTGAATCTCTTACCTATAAAACACTTGTTTTGGTGCAAATTCTATGCCCAGTAGCAGTCAGAGGTCAGAGACCAAAATTTCGATATTTTTTTATAGCGCCAATCGATTCAGAATGGGAACGCGTATTTTACGAGAAAAACGCGATTTAAGTTTCAGCCTATTTGAAGTCGTACCCAAACTGCAATTTTGCCCCATACCAGCATTATTTATTTTTAGGTACTTGGTTGAATCTCTTACCTATAAAACACTTGTTTTGGTGCAAATTCTATGCCCAGTAGCAGTCAGAGGTCAGAGACCAAAATTTCGATATTTTTTTATAGCGCCAATCGATTCAGAATGGTTGATTCATACCCCTTAGAAACCCCGAAGGGGCAAATAAGACCCGGGAACGCGTATTTTGCGAGAAAAACGCGATTTAAGTTTCAGCCTATTTGAAGTAGTACCCAAACTGCAATTTTGCCCTATACCAGCATCATTTATTTTTAGGTACTTGGTTGAATCTCTTACCTATAAAACACTTGTTTTGGTGCAAATTCTATGCCCAGTAGCAGTCAGAGGTCAGAGACCAAAATTTCGATATTTTTTTATAGCGCCAATCGATTCAGAATGGTTGATTCATACCCCTTAGAAACCCCGAAGGGGCAAATAAGGCCCGGGAACGCGTATTTTGCGAGGAAAACGCGATTTAAGTTTCAGCCTATTTGAAGTAGTACCCAAACTGCAATTTTGCCCTATACCAGCATCATTTATTTTTAGGTACTTGATTGAATCTCTTACCTATAAAACACTTGTTTTGGTGCAAATTCTATGCCCAGTAGCAGTCAGAGGTCAGAGACCAAAATTTCGATATTTTTTTATAGCGCCAATCGATTCAGAATGGGAACGCGTATTTTGCGAGAAAAACGCGATTTAAGTTTCAGCCTATTTGAAGTCGTACCCAAACTGCAATTTTGCCCCATACCAGCATCATTTATTTTTAGGTACTTGGTTGAATCTCTTACCTATAAAACACTTGTTTTGGTGCAAATTCTATGCCCAGTAGCAGTCAGAGGTCAGAGACCAAAATTTCGATATTTTTTTATAGCGCCAATCGATTCAGAATGGTTGATTCATACCCCTTAGAAACCCCGAAGGGGCAAATAAGACCCGGGAACGCGTATTTTGCGAGAAAAACGCGATTTAAGTTTCAGCCTATTTGAAGTAGTACCCAAACTGCAATTTTGCCCTATACCAGCATCATTTATTTTTAGGTACTTGGTTGAATCTCTTACCTATAAAACACTTGTTTTGGTGCAAATTCTATGCCCAGTAGCAGTCAGAGGTCAGAGACCAAAATTTCGATATTTTTTTATAGCGCCAATCGATTCAGAATGGTTGATTCATACCCCTTAGAAACCCCGAAGGGGCAAATAAGACCCGGGAACGCGTATTTTGCGAGAAAAACGCGATTTAAGTTTCAGCCTATTTGAAGTAGTACCCAAACTGCAATTTTGCCCTATACCAGCATCATTTATTTTTAGGTACTTGGTTGAATCTCTTACCTATAAAACACTTGTTTTGGTGCAAATTCTATGCCCAGTAGCAGTCAGAGGTCAGAGACCAAAATTTCGATATTTTTTTATAGCGCCAATCGATTCAGAATGGTTGATTCATACCCCTTAGAAACATCGAAGGGGCAAATGAGGCCCGGGAACGCGTATTTTGCGAGAAAAACGCGATTTAAGTTTAAGCCTATTTGAAGTAGTACCCAAACTGCAATTTTGCCCCATACCAGCATCATTTATTTTTAGGTACTTGGTTGAATCTCTTACCTATAAAACACTTGTTTTGGTGCAAATTCTATGCCCAGTAGCAGTCAGAGGTCAGAGACCAAAATTTCGATATTTTTTTATAGCGCCAATCGATTCAGAATGGTTGATTCATACCCCTTAGAAACCCCGAAGGGGCAAATAAGACCCGGGAACGCGTATTTTGCGAGAAAAACGCGATTTAAGTTTCAGCCTATTTGAAGTAGTACCCAAACTGCAATTTTGCCCTATACCAGCATCATTTATTTTTAGGTACTTGGTTGAATCTCTTACCTATAAAACACTTGTTTTGGTGCAAATTCTATGCCCAGTAGCAGTCAGAGACCAAAATTTCGATATTTTTTTATAGCGCCAATCGATTCAGAATGGTTGATTCATACCCCTTAGAAACCCCGAAGGGGCAAATAAGGCCCGGGAACGCGTATTTTGCGAGAAAAACGCGATTTCAGTTTCAGCCTATTTGAAGTCGTACCCAAACTGCAATTTTGCCCCATACCAGCATCATTTATTTTTAGGTACTTGGTTGAATCTCTTACCTATAAAACACTTGTTTTGGTGCAAATTCTATGCCCAGTAGCAGTCAGAGGTCAGAGACCAAAATTTCGATATTTTTTTATAGCGCCAATCGATTCAGAATGGTTGATTCATACCCCTTAGAAAGCCCGAAGGGGCAAATAAGGCCCGGGAACGCGTATTTTGCGAGGAAAACGCGATTTAAGTTTCAGCCTATTTGAAGTAGTACCCAAACTGCAATTTTGCCCTATACCAGCATCATTTATTTGTAGGTACTTGGTTGAATCTCTTACCTATAAAACACTTGTTTTGGTGCAAAGTCTATGCCCAGTAGCAGTCAGAGGTCAGAGACCAAAATTTCGATATTTTTTTATAGCGCCAATCGATTCAGAATGGTTGATTCATACCCCTTAGAAACCCCGAAGGGGCAAATAAGGCCCGGGAACGCGTATTTTGCGAGAAAAACGCGATTTAAGTTTAAGCCTATTTGAAGTAGTACCCAAACTGCAATTTTGCCCCATACCAGCATCATTTATTTTTAGGTACTTGGTTGAATCTCTTACCTATAAAACACTTGTTTTGGTGCAAATTCTATGCCCAGTAGCAGTCAGAGGTCAGAGACCAAAATTTCGATATTTTTTTATAGCGCCAATCGATTCAGAATGGTTGATTCATACCCCTTAGAAAGCCCGAAGGGGCAAATAAGGCCCGGGAACGCGTATTTTGCGAGGAAAACGCGATTTAAGTTTCAGCCTATTTGAAGTAGTACCCAAACTGCAATTTTGCCCTATACCAGCATCATTTATTTGTAGGTACTTGGTTGAATCTCTTACCTATAAAACACTTGTTTTGGTGCAAATTCTATGCCCAGTAGCAGTCAGAGGTCAGAGACCAAAATTTCGATATTTTTTTATAGCGCCAATCGATTCAGAATGGTTGATTCATACCCCTTAGAAACCCCGAAGGGGCAAATAAGGCCCGGGAACGCGTATTTTGCGAGAAAAACACGATTTAAGTTTAAGCCTATTTGAAGTAGTACCCAAACTGCAATTTTTCCCCATACCAGCATCAGTTATTTTTAGGTACTTGGTTGAATCTCTTACCTATAAAACATTTGTTTTGGTGCAAATTCTATGCCCAGTAGCAGTCAGAGGTCAGAGACCAAAATTTCGATATTTTTTTATAGCGCCAATCGATTCAGAATGGTTGATTCATACCCCTTAGAAACCACGAAGGGGCAAATAAGGCCCGGGAACGCGTATTTTGAGAGAAAAACGCGATTTCAGTTTCAGCCTATTTGAAGTAGTACCCAAACTGCAATTTTGCCCTATATCAGCATCATTTATTTTTAGGTACTTGGTTGAATCTCTTACCTATAAAACACTTGTTTTGGTGCAAATTCTATGCCCAGTAGCAGTCAGAGGTCAGAGACCAAAATTTCGATATTTTTTTATAGCGCCAATCGATTCAGAATGGTTGATTCATACCCCTTAGAAACCCCGAAGGGGCAAATAAGGCCCGGGAACGCGTATTTTGCGAGAAAAACGCGATTTCAGTTTCAGCCTATTTGAAGTAGTACCCAAACTGCAATTTTGCCCTATACCAGCATCATTTATTTTTAGGTACTTGGTTGAATCTCTTACCTATAAAACACTTGTTTTGGTGCAAATTCTATGCCCAGTAGCAGTCAGAGGTCAGAGACCAAAATTTCGATATTTTTTTATAGCGCCAATCAGATTCATTTGTTTGGTATTTGAAGTAGTACCCAAACTGCAATTTTGCCCTATACCAGCATCATTTATTTTTAGGTACTTGGTTGAATCTCTTACCTATAAAACACTTGTTTTGGTGCAAATTCTATGCCCAGTAGCAGTCAGAGGTCAGAGACCAAAATTTCGATATTTTTTTATAGCGCCAATCGATTCAGAATGGTTGATTCATACCCCTTAGGAACCCCGAAGAGGCAAATAAGGCCCGGGAACGCGTATTTTGCGAGAAAAACGCGATTTAAGTTTCAGCCTATTTGAAGTAGTACCCAAACTGCAATTTTGCCCTATATCAGCATCATTTATTTTTAGGTACTTGGTTGAATCTCTTACCTATAAAACACTTGTTTCGGTGCAAATTCTATGCCCAGTAGCAGTCAGACGTCAGAGACCAAAATTTCGATATTTTTTTATAGCGCCAATCGATTCAGAATGGTTGATTCATACCCCTTAGAAACCCCGAAGGGGAAAATAAGGCCCGGGGACGCGTATTTTGCGAGAAAAACGCGATTTAAGTTTCAGCCTATTTGAAGTAGTACCCAAACTGCAATTTTGCCCTATATCAGCATCATTTATTTTTAGGTACTTGGTTGAATCTCTTACCTATAAAACACTTGTTTTGGTGCAAATTCTATGCCCAGTAGCAGTCAGAGGTCAGAGACCAAAATTTCGATATTTTTTTATAGCGCCAATCGATTCAGAATGGTTGATTCATACCCCTTAGAAAGCCCGAAGGGGAAAATAAGGCCCGGGGACGCGTATTTTGCGAGAAAAACGCGATTTAAGTTTCAGCCTATTTGAAGTAGTACCCAAACTGCAATTTTGCCCTATACCAGCATCATTTATTTTTAGGTACTTGGTTGAATCTCTTACCTATAAAACACTTGTTTTGGTGCAAATTCTATGCCCAGTAGCAGTCAGAGGTCAGAGACCAAAATTTCGATATTTTTTTATAGCGCCAATCGATTCAGAATGGTTGATTCATACCCCTTAGAAACCTTAGGGGCAAATAAGGCCCGGGAACGCGTATTTTGCGAGAAAAACGCGATTTAAGTTTAAGCCTATTTGAAGTAGTACCCAAACTGCAATTTTGCCCCATACCAGCATCATTTATTTTTAGGTACTTGGTTGAATCTCTTACCTATAAAACACTTATTTTGGTGCAAATTCTATGCCCAGTAGCAGTCAGAGGTCAGAGACCAAAATTTCGATATTTTTTTATAGCGCCAATCGATTCAGAATGGTTGATTCATACCCCTTAGGAACCCCGAAGGGGCAAATAAGGCCCGGGAACGCGTATTTTGCGAGAAAAACGCGATTTAAGTTTCAGCCTATTAGAAGTAGTACCCAAACTGCAATTTTGCCCTACACCAGCATCATTTATTTTTAGGTACTTGGTTGAATCTCTTACCTATAAAACACTTGTTTTGGTGCAAATTCTATGCCCAGTAGCAGTCAGAGGTCAGAGACCAAAATTTCGATATTTTTTTATAGCGCCAATCGATTCAGAATGGTTGATTCATACCCCTTAGAAACCCCGAAGGGGCAAATAAGACCCGGGAACGCGTATTTTGCGAGAAAAACGCGATTTAAGTTTCAGCCTATTTGAAGTAGTACCCAAACTGCAATTTTGCCCTATACCAGCATCATTTATTTTTAGGTACTTGGTTGAATCTCTTACCTATAAAACACTTGTTTTGGTGCAAATTCTATGCCCAGTAGCAGTCAGAGGTCAGAGACCAAAATTTCGATATTTTTTTATAGCGCCAATCGATTCAGAATGGTTGATTCATACCCCTTAGGAACCCCGAAGGGGAAAATAAGGCCCGGGAACGCGTATTTTGCGAGAAAAACGCGATTTAAGTTTCAGCCTATTAGAAGTAGTACCCAAACTGCAATTTTGCCCCATACCAGCATCATTTATTTTTAGGTACTTGGTTGAATCTCTTACCTATAAAACACTTATTTTGGTGCAAATTCTATGCCCAGTAGCAGTCAGAGGTCAGAGACCAAAATTTCGATATTTTTTTATAGCGCCAATCGATTCAGAATGGTTGATTCATACCCCTTAGGAACCCCGAAGGGGCAAATAAGGCCCGGGAACGCGTATTTTGCGAGAAAAACGCGATTTAAGTTTCAGCCTATTAGAAGTAGTACCCAAACTGCAATTTTGCCCCATACCAGCATCATTTATTTTTAGGTACTTGGTTGAATCTCTTACCTATAAAACACTTATTTTGGTGCAAATTCTATGCCCAGTAGCAGTCAGAGGTCAGAGACCAAAATTTCGATATTTTTTTATAGCGCCAATCGATTCAGAATGGTTGATTCATACCCCTTAGGAACCCCGAAGGGGCAAATAAGGCCCGGGAACGCGTATTTTGCGAGAAAAACGCGATTTAAGTTTCAGCCTATTAGAAGTAGTACCCAAACTGCAATTTTGCCCTACACCAGCATCATTTATTTTTAGGTACTTGGTTGAATCTCTTACCTATAAAACACTTGTTTTGGTGCAAATTCTATGCCCAGTAGCAGTCAGAGGTCAGAGACCAAAATTTCGATATTTTTTTATAGCGCCAATCGATTCAGAATGGTTGATTCATACCCCTTAGAAACCCCGAAGGGGCAAATAAGACCCGGGAACGCGTATTTTGCTAGAAAAACGCGATTTAAGTTTAAGCCTATTTGAAGTAGTACCCAAACTGCAATTTTGCCCCATACCAGCATCATTTATTTTTACGTACTTGGTTGAATCTCTTACCTATAAAACACTTGTTTTGGTGCAAATTCTATGCCCAGTAGCAGTCAGAGGTCAGAGACCAAAATTTCGATATTTTTTTATAGCGCCAATCGATTCAGAATGGTTGATTCATACCCCTTAGAAACCCCGAAGGGGCAAATAAGGCCCGGGAACGCGTATTTTGCGAGAAAAACGCGATTTCAGTTTCAGCCTATTTGAAGTAGTACCCAAACTGCAATTTTGCCCCATACCAGCATCATTTATTTTTAGGTACTTGGTTGAATCTCTTACCTATAAAACACTTGTTTTGGTGCAAATTCTATGCCCAGTAGCAGTCAGAGGTCAGAGACCAAAATTTCGATATTTTTTTATAGCGCCAATCGATTCAGAATGGTTGATTCATACCCCTTAGAAACCTTAGGGGCAAATAAGGCCCGGGAACGCGTATTTTGCGAGAAAAACGCGATTTAAGTTTAAGCCTATTTGAAGTAGTACCCAAACTGCAATTTTGCCCCATACCAGCATCATTTATTTTTAGGTACTTGGTTGAATCTCTTACCTATAAAACACTTGTTTTGGTGCAAATTCTATGCCCAGTAGCAGTCAGACGTCAGAGACCAAAATTTCGATATTTTTTTATAGCGCCAATCGATTCAGAATGGTTGATTCATACCCCTTAGAAACCCCGAAGGGGCAAATAAGGCCCGGGAACGCGTATTTTGCGAGAAAAACGCGATTTAAGTTTAAGCCTATTTGAAGTAGTACCCAAACTGCAATTTTGCCCCATACCAGCATCATTTATTTTTAGGTACTTGGTTGAATCTCTTACCTATAAAACACTTGTTTTGGTGCAAATTCTATGCCCAGTAGCAGTCAGAGGTCAGAGACCAAAATTTCGATATTTTTTTATAGCGCCAATCGATTCAGAATGGTTGATTCATACCCCTTAGAAACCTTAGGGGCAAATAAGGCCCGGGAACGCGTATTTTGCGAGAAAAACGCGATTTAAGTTTCAGCCTATTAGAAGTAGTACCCAAACTGCAATTTTGCCCTACACCAGCATCATTTATTTTTAGGTACTTGGTTGAATCTCTTACCTATAAAACACTTGTTTTGGTGCAAATTCTATGCCCAGTAGCAGTCAGAGGTCAGAGACCAAAATTTCGATATTTTTTTATAGCGCCAATCGATTCAGAATGGTTGATTCATACCCCTTAGAAACCCCGAAGGGGCAAATAAGGCCCGGGAACGCGTATTTTGCGAGAAAAACGCAATTTAAGTTTCAGCCTATTTGAAGTAGTACCCAAACTGTAATTTTGCCCTTTACCAGCATTTTTTATTTTTAGGTACTTGGTTGAATCTCTTACCTATAAAACACTTGTTTTGGTGCAAATTCTATGCCCAGTAGCAGTCAGAGGTCAGAGACCAAAATTTCGATATTTTTTTATAGCGCCAATCGATTCAGAATGGTTGATTCATACCCCTTAGAAACCCCGAAGGGGCAAATAAGGCCCGGGAACGCGTATTTTGCGAGAAAAACGCGATTTAAGTTTCAGCCTATTTGAAGTAGTACCCAAACTGCAATTTTGCCTATACCAGCATCATTTATTTTTAGGTACTTGGTTGAATCTCTTACCTATAAAACACTTGTTTTGATGCAAATTCTATGCCCAGTAGCAGTCAGAGGTCAGAGACCAAAATTTCGATATTTTTTTATAGCGCCAATCGATTCAGAATGGTTGATTCATACCCCTTAGAAACTCCAAAGGGGCAAATAAGGTCCGGGAACGCGTATTTTGCGAGAAAAACGCGATTTAAGTTTAAACCTATTTGAAGTAGTACCCAAACTGCAATTTTGCCCCATACCAGCATCATTTATTTTTAGGTACTTGGTTGAATCTCTTACCTATAAAACACTTGTTTTGGTGCAAATTCTATGCCCAGTAGCAGTCAGACGTGAGAGACCAAAATTTCGATATTTTTTTATAGCGCCAATCGATTCAGAATGGTTGATTCATACCCCTTAGAAACCCCGAAGGGGCAAATAAGGCCCGGGAACGCGTATTTTGCGAGAAAAACGCGATTTAAGTTTCAGCCTATTTGAAGTAGTACCCAAACTGTAATTTTGCCCTTTACCAGCATTTTTTATTTTTAGGTACTTGGTTGAATCTCTTACCTATAAAACACTTGTTTTTGTGCAAATTCTATGCCCAGTAGCAGTCAGAGGTCAGAGACCAAAATTTCGATATTTTTTTATAGCGCCAATCGATTCAGAATGGTTGATTCATACCCCTTAGAAACCCCGAAGGGGCAAATAAGGCCCGGGAACGCGTATTTTGCGAGAAAAACGCGATTTAAGTTTCAGCCTATTTGAAGTAGTACCCAAACTGTAATTTTGCCCTTTACCAGCATTTTTTATTTTTAGGTACTTGGTTGAATCTCTTACCTATAAAACACTTGTTTTTGTGCAAATTCTATGCCCAGTAGCAGTCAGAGGTCAGAGACCAAAATTTCGATATTTTTTTATAGCGCCAATCGATTCAGAATGGTTGATTCATACCCCTTAGAAACCCCGAAGGGGCAAATAAGGCCCGGGAACGCGTATTTTGCGAGAAAAACGCGATTTAAGTTTCAGCCTATTTGAAGTAGTACCCAAACTGCAATTTTGCCTATACCAGCATCATTTATTTTTAGGTACTTGGTTGAATCTCTTACCTATAAAACACTTGTTTTGGTGCAAATTCTATGTCCAGTAGCAGTCAGACGTCAGAGACCAAAATTTCGATATTTTTTTATAGCGCCAATCGATTCAGAATGGTTGATTCATACCCCTTAGAAACCCCGAAGGGGCAAATAAGGTCCGGGAACGCGTATTTTGCGAGAAAAACGCGATTTAAGCTTCAGCCTATTTGAAGTAGTACCCAAACTGTAATTTTGCCCTTTACCAGCATTTTTTATTTTTAGGTACTTGGTTGAATCTCTTACCTATAAAACACTTGTTTTGGTGCAAATTCTATGCCCAGTAGCAGTCAGAGGTCAGAGACCAAAATTTCGATATTTTTTTATAGCGCCAATCGATTCAGAATGGTTGATTCATACCCCTTAGAAACCCCGAAGGGGCAAATAAGGCCCGGGAACGCGTATTTTGCGAGAAAAACGCGATTTAAGTTTCAGCCTATTTGAAGTAGTACCCAAACTGCAATTTTGCCCTATACCAGCATCATTTATTTTTAGGTACTTGGTTGAATCTCTTACCTATAAAACACTTGTTTTGGTGCAAATTCTATGCCCAGTAGCAGTCAGAGGTCAGAGACCAAAATTTCGATATTTTTTTATAGCGCCAATAACGCGATTTAAGTTCAGCCTATTTGAAGTAGTACCCAAACTGCAATTTTGCCCCATACCAGCATCATTTATTTTTAGGTACTTGGTTGAATCTCTTACCTATAAAACACTTGTTTTGGTGCAAATTCTATGCCCAGTAGCAGTCAGAGGTCAGAGACCAAAATTTCGATATTTTTTTATAGCGCCAATCGATTCAGAATGGTTGATTCATACCCCTTAGAAACCCCGAAGGGGCAAATAAGGCCCGGGAACGCGTATTTTGCTAGAAAAACGCGATTTAAGTTTCAGCCTATTTGAAGTAGTACCCAAACTGCAATTTTGCCCTATATCAGCATCATTTATTTTTAGGTACTTGGTTGAATCTCTTACCTATAAAACACTTGTTTTGGTGCAAATTCTATGCCCAGTAGCAGTCAGAGGTCAGAGACCAAAATTTCGATATTTTTTTATAGCGCCAATAACGCGATTTAAGTTCAGCCTATTTGAAGTAGTACCCAAACTGCAATTTTGCCCCATACCAGCATCATTTATTTTTAGGTACTTGGTTGAATCTCTTACCTATAAAACACTTGTTTTGGTGCAAATTCTATGCCCAGTAGCAGTCAGAGGTCAGAGACCAAAATTTCGATATTTTTTTATAGCGCCAATCGATTCAGAATGGTTGATTCATACCCCTTAGAAACCCCGAAGGGGCAAATAAGGCCCGGGAACGCGTATTTTGCGAGAAAAACGAGATTTAAGTTTCAGCCTATTTGAAGTAGTACCCAAACTGTAATTTTGCCCTTTACCAGCATTTTTTATTTTTAGGTACTTGGTTGAATCTCTTACCTATAAAACACTTGTTTTGGTGCAAATTCTATGCCCAGTAGCAGTCAGAGGTCAGAGACCAAAATTTCGATATTTTTTTATAGCGCCAATCGATTCAGAATGATTGATTCATACCCCTTAGAAACCCCAAAGGGGCAAATAAGGCCCGGGAACGCGTATTTTGCTAGAAAAACGCGATTTAAGTTTCAGCCTATTTGAAGTAGTACCCAAACTGCAATTTTGCCCTATATCAGCATCATTTATTTTTAGGTACTTGGTTGAATCTCTTACATATAAAACACTTGTTTTGGTGCAAATTCTATGCCCAGTAGCAGTCAGAGGTCAGAGACCAAAATTTCGATATTTTTTTATAGCGCCAATCGATTCAGAATGGTTGATTCATACCCCTTAGAAACCCCGAAGGGGCAAATAAGGTCCGGGAACGCGTATTTTGCGAGAAAAACGCGATTTAAGCTTCAGCCTATTTGAAGTAGTACCCAAACTGCAATTTTGCCTATACCAGCATCATTTATTTTTAGGTACTTGGTTGAATCTCTTACCTATAAAACACTTGTTTTGGTGCAAATTCTATGCCCAGTAGCAGTCAGACGTGAGAGACCAAAATTTCGATATTTTTTTATAGCGCCAATCGATTCAGAATGGTTGATTCATACCCCTTTGAAACCCCGAAGGGGCAACTAAGGCCCGGGAACGCGTATTTTGCGAGAAAAACGCGATTTAAGTTTCAGCCTATTTGAAGTAGTACCCAAACTGCAATTTTGCCTATACCAGCATCATTTATTTTTAGGTACTTGGTTGAATCTCTTACCTATAAAACACTTGTTTTGGTGCAAATTCTATGCCCAGTAGCAGTCAGAGGTCAGAGACCAAAATTTCGATATTTTTTTATAGCGCCAATCGATTCAGAATGGTTGATTCATACCCCTTAGAAACCCCGAAGAGGCAAATAAGGCCCGGGAACGCGTATTTTGCGAGAAAAACGCGATTTAAGTTTCAGCCTATTTGAAGTAGTACCCAAACTGCAATTTTGCCTATACCAGCATCATTTATTTTTAGGTACTTGGTTGAATCTCTTACCTATAAAACACTTGTTTTGGTGCAAATTCTATGCCCAGTAGCAGTCAGACGTCAGAGACCAAAATTTCGATATTTTTTTATAGCGCCAATCGATTCAGAATGGTTGATTCATACCCCTTAGAAACCCCGAAGGGGCAAATAAGGTCCGGGAACGCGTATTTTGCGAGAAAAACGCGATTTAAGCTTCAGCCTATTTGAAGTAGTACCCAAACTGTAATTTTGCCCTTTACCAGCATTTTTTATTTTTAGGTACTTGGTTGAATCTCTTACCTATAAAACACTTGTTTTGGTGCAAATTCTATGCCCAGTAGCAGTCAGAGGTCAGAGACCAAAATTTCGATATTTTTTTATAGCGCCAATCGATTCAGAATGGTTGATTCATACCCCTAAGAAACCCCGAAGGGGCAAATAAGGCCCGGGAACGCGTATTTTGCGAGAAAAACGCGATTTAAGTTTCAGCCTATTTGAAGTAGTACCCAAACTGCTATTTTGCCCCATACCTGCATCATTTATTTTTAGGTACTTGGTTGAATCTCTTACCTATAAAACACTTGTTTTGGTGCAAATTCTATGCCCAGTAGCAGTCAGAGGTCAGAGACCAAAATTTCGATATTTTTTTATAGCGCCAATCGATTCAGAATGGTTGATTCATACCCCTTAGAAACCCCGAAGGGGCAAATAAGGCCCGGGAACGCGTATTTTGCGAGAAAAACGCGATTTAAGTTTCAGCCTATTTGAAGTAGTACCCAAACTGCAATTTTGCCCCATACCAGCATTTTTTATTTTTAGGTACTTGGTTGAATCTCTTACCTATAAAACACTTGTTTTGGTGCAAATTCTATGCCCAGTAGCAGTCAGAGGTCAGAGACCAAAATTTCGATATTTTTTTATAGCGCCAATCGATTCAGAATGGTTGATTCATACCCCTTAGAAACTCCGAAGGGGCAAATAAGGCCCGGGAACGCGTATTTTGCTAGAAAAACGCGATTTAAGTTTCAGCCTATTTGAAGTAGTACCCAAACTGCAATTTTGCCCTATACCAGCATCATTTATTTTTAGGTACTTGGTTGAATCTCTTACCTATAAAACACTTGTTTTGGTGCAAATTCTATGCCCAGTAGCAGTCAGAGGTCAGAGACCAAAATTTCGATATTTTTTTATAGCGCCAATCGATTCAGAATGATTGATTCATACCCCTTAGAAACCCCAAAGGGGCAAATAAGGCCCGGGAACGCGTATTTTGCTAGAAAAACGCGATTTAAGTTTCAGCCTATTTGTAGTAGTACCCAAACTGCAATTTTGCCCTATATCAGCATCATTTATTTTTAGGTACTTGGTTGAATCTCTTACCTATAAAACACTTGTTTTGGTGCAAATTCTATGCCCAGTAGCAGTCAGAGGTCAGAGACCAAAATTTCGATATTTTTTTATAGCGCCAATAACGCGATTTAAGTTCAGCCTATTTGAAGTAGTACCCAAACTGCAATTTTGCCCCATACCAGCATCATTTATTTTTAGGTACTTGGTTGAATCTCTTACCTATAAAACACTTGTTTTGGTGCAAATTCTATGCCCAGTAGCAGTCAGAGGTCAGAGACCAAAATTTCGATATTTTTTTATAGCGCCAATCGATTCAGAATGATTGATTCATACCCCTTAGAAACCCCAAAGGGGCAAATAAGGCCCGGGAACGCGTATTTTGCTAGAAAAACGCGATTTAAGTTTCAGCCTATTTGAAGTAGTACCCAAACTGCAATTTTGCCCTATATCAGCATCATTTATTTTTAGGTACTTGGTTGAATCTCTTACATATAAAACACTTGTTTTGGTGCAAATTCTATGCCCAGTAGCAGTCAGAGGTCAGAGACCAAAATTTCGATATTTTTTTATAGCGCCAATCGATTCAGAATGGTTGATTCATACCCCTTAGAAACCCCGAAGGGGCAAATAAAGTCCGGGAACGCGTATTTTGCGAGAAAAACGCGATTTAAGCTTCAGCCTATTTGAAGTAGTACCCAAACTGCAATTTTGCCTATACCAGCATCATTTATTTTTAGGTACTTGGTTGAATCTCTTACCTATAAAACACTTGTTTTGGTGCAAATTCTATGCCCAGTAGCAGTCAGACGTGAGAGACCAAAATTTCGATATATTTTTATAGCGCCAATCGATTCAGAATGGTTGATTCATACCCCTTTGAAACCCCGAAGGGGCAACTAAGGCCCGGGAACGCGTATTTTGCGAGAAAAACGCGATTTAAGTTTCAGCCTATTTGAAGTAGTACCCAAACTGCAATTTTGCCTATACCAGCATCATTTATTTTTAGGTACTTGGTTGAATCTCTTACCTATAAAACACTTGTTTTGGTGCAAATTCTATGCCCAGTAGCAGTCAGAGGTCAGAGACCAAAATTTCGATATTTTTTTATAGCGCCAATCGATTCAGAATGGTTGATTCATACCCCTTAGAAACCCCGAAGAGGCAAATAAGGCCCGGGAACGCGTATTTTGCGAGAAAAACGCGATTTAAGTTTCAGCCTATTTGAAGTAGTACCCAAACTGCAATTTTGCCTATACCAGCATCATTTATTTTTAGGTACTTGGTTGAATCTCTTACCTATAAAACACTTGTTTTGGTGCAAATTCTATGCCCAGTAGCAGTCAGACGTCAGAGACCAAAATTTCGATATTTTTTTATAGCGCCAATCGATTCAGAATGGTTGATTCATACCCCTTAGAAACCCCGAAGGGGCAAATAAGGTCCGGGAACGCGTATTTTGCGAGAAAAACGCGATTTAAGCTTCAGCCTATTTGAAGTAGTACCCAAACTGTAATTTTGCCCTTTACCAGCATTTTTTATTTTTAGGTACTTGGTTGAATCTCTTACCTATAAAACACTTGTTTTGGTGCAAATTCTATGCCCAGTAGCAGTCAGAGGTCAGAGACCAAAATTTCGATATTTTTTTATAGCGCCAATCGATTCAGAATGGTTGATTCATACCCCTTAGAAACCCCGAAGGGGCAAATAAGGCCCGGGAACGCGTATTTTGCGAGAAAAACGCGATTTAAGTTTCAGCCTATTTGAAGTAGTACCCAAACTGCTATTTTGCCCCATACCTGCATCATTTATTTTTAGGTACTTGGTTGAATCTCTTACCTATAAAACACTTGTTTTGGTGCAAATTCTATGCCCAGTAGCAGTCAGAGGTCAGAGACCAAAATTTCGATATTTTTTTATAGCGCCAATCGATTCAGAATGGTTGATTCATACCCCTTAGAAACCCCGAAGGGGCAAATAAGGCCCGGGAACGCGTATTTTGCGAGAAAAACGCGATTTAAGTTTCAGCCTATTTGAAGTAGTACCCAAACTGCAATTTTGCCCCATGCCAGCATTTTTTATTTTTAGGTACTTGGTTGAATCTCTTACCTATAAAACACTTGTTTTGGTGCAAATTCTATGCCCAGTAGCAGTCAGAGGTCAGAGACCAAAATTTCGATATTTTTTTATAGCGCCAATCGATTCAGAATGGTTGATTCATACCCCTTAGAAACTCCGAAGGGGCAAATAAGGCCCGGGAACGCGTATTTTGCTAGAAAAACGCGATTTAAGTTTCAGCCTATTTGAAGTAGTACCCAAACTGCAATTTTGCCCTATACCAGCATCATTTATTTTTAGGTACTTGGTTGAATCTCTTACCTATAAAACACTTGTTTTGGTGCAAATTCTATGCCCAGTAGCAGTCAGAGGTCAGAGACCAAAATTTCGATATTTTTTTATAGCGCCAATCGATTCAGAATGATTGATTCATACCCCTTAGAAACCCCAAAGGGGCAAATAAGGCCCGGGAACGCGTATTTTGCTAGAAAAACGCGATTTAAGTTTCAGCCTATTTGAAGTAGTACCCAAACTGCAATTTTGCCCTATATCAGCATCATTTATTTTTAGGTACTTGGTTGAATCTCTTACATATAAAACACTTGTTTTGGTGCAAATTCTATGCCCAGTAGCAGTCAGAGGTCAGAGACCAAAATTTCGATATTTTTTTATAGCGCCAATCGATTCAGAATGGTTGATTCATACCCCTTAGAAACCCCGAAGGGGCAAATAAGGTCCGGGAACGCGTATTTTGCGAGAAAAACGCGATTTAAGCTTCAGCCTATTTGAAGTAGTACCCAAACTGCAATTTTGCCTATACCAGCATCATTTATTTTTAGGTACTTGGTTGAATCTCTTACCTATAAAACACTTGTTTTGGTGCAAATTCTATGCCCAGTAGCAGTCAGACGTGAGAGACCAAAATTTCGATATTTTTTTATAGCGCCAATCGATTCAGAATGGTTGATTCATACCCCTTTGAAACCCCGAAGGGGCAACTAAGGCCCGGGAACGCGTATTTTGCGAGAAAAACGCGATTTAAGTTTCAGCCTATTTGAAGTAGTACCCAAACTGCAATTTTGCCTATACCAGCATCATTTATTTTTAGGTACTTGGTTGAATCTCTTACCTATAAAACACTTGTTTTGGTGCAAATTCTATGCCCAGTAGCAGTCAGAGGTCAGAGACCAAAATTTCGATATTTTTTTATAGCGCCAATCGATTCAGAATGGTTGATTCATACCCCTTAGAAACCCCGAAGAGGCAAATAAGGCCCGGGAACGCGTATTTTGCGAGAAAAACGCGATTTAAGTTTCAGCCTATTTGAAGTAGTACCCAAACTGCAATTTTGCCTATACCAGCATCATTTATTTTTAGGTACTTGGTTGAATCTCTTACCTATAAAACACTTGTTTTGGTGCAAATTCTATGCCCAGTAGCAGTCAGACGTCAGAGACCAAAATTTCGATATTTTTTTATAGCGCCAATCGATTCAGAATGGTTGATTCATACCCCTTAGAAACCCCGAAGGGGCAAATAAGGTCCGGGAACGCGTATTTTGCGAGAAAAACGCGATTTAAGCTTCAGCCTATTTGAAGTAGTACCCAAACTGTAATTTTGCCCTTTACCAGCATTTTTTATTTTTAGGTACTTGGTTGAATCTCTTACCTATAAAACACTTGTTTTGGTGCAAATTCTATGCCCAGTAGCAGTCAGAGGTCAGAGACCAAAATTTCGATATTTTTTTATAGCGCCAATCGATTCAGAATGGTTGATTCATACCCCTTAGAAACCCCAAAGGGGCAAATAAGGCCCGGGAACGCGTATTTTGCTAGAAAAACGCGATTTAAGTTTCAGCCTATTTGAAGTAGTACCCAAACTGCAATTTTGCCCTATATCAGCATCATTTATTTTTAGGTACTTGGTTGAATCTCTTACCTATAAAACACTTGTTTTGGTGCAAATTCTATGCCCAGTAGCAGTCAGAGGTCAGAGACCAAAATTTCGATATTTTTTTATAGCGCCAATCGATTCAGAATGGTTGATTCATACCCCTTAGAAACCCCAAAGGGGCAAATAAGGCCCGGGAACGCGTATTTTGCTAGAAAAACGCGATTTAAGTTTCAGCCTATTTGAAGTAGTACCCAAACTGCAATTTTGCCCTATATCAGCATCATTTATTTTTAGGTACTTGGTTGAATCTCTTACCTATAAAACACTTGTTTTGGTGCAAATTCTATGCCCAGTAGCAGTCAGAGGTCAGAGACCAAAATTTCGATATTTTTTATAGCGCCAATAACGCGATTTAAGTTCAGCCTATTTGAAGTAGTACCCAAACTGCAATTTTGCCTCATACCAGCATCATTTATTTTTAGGTACTTGGTTGAATCTCTTACCTATAAAACACTTGTTTTGGTGCAAATTCTATGCCCAGTAGCAGTCAGACGTCAGAGACCAAAATTTCGATATTTTTTTATAGCGCCAATCGATTCAGAATGGTTGATTCATACCCCTTAGAAACCCCGAAGGGGCAAATAAGGTCCGGGAACGCGTATTTTGCGAGAAAAACGCGATTTAAGCTTCAGCCTATTTGAAGTAGTACCCAAACTGTAATTTTGCCCTTTACCAGCATTTTTTATTTTTAGGTACTTGGTTGAATCTCTTACCTATAAAACACTTGTTTTGGTGCAAATTCTATGCCCAGTAGCAGTCAGAGGTCAGAGACCAAAATTTCGATATTTTTTTATAGCGCCAATCGATTCAGAATGGTTGATTCATACCCCTTAGAAACCCCAAAGGGGCAAATAAGGCCCGGGAACGCGTATTTTGCTAGAAAAACGCGATTTAAGTTTCAGCCTATTTGAAGTAGTACCCAAACTGCAATTTTGCCCTATATCAGCATCATTTATTTTTAGGTACTTGGTTGAATCTCTTACCTATAAAACACTTGTTTTGGTGCAAATTCTATGCCCAGTAGCAGTCAGAGGTCAGAGACCAAAATTTCGATATTTTTTTATAGCGCCAATCGATTCAGAATGGTTGATTCATACCCCTTAGAAACCCCAAAGGGGCAAATAAGGCCCGGGAACGCGTATTTTGCTAGAAAAACGCGATTTAAGTTTCAGCCTATTTGAAGTAGTACCCAAACTGCAATTTTGCCCTATATCAGCATCATTTATTTTTAGGTACTTGGTTGAATCTCTTACCTATAAAACACTTGTTTTGGTGCAAATTCTATGCCCAGTAGCAGTCAGAGGTCAGAGACCAAAATTTCGATATTTTTTATAGCGCCAATAACGCGATTTAAGTTCAGCCTATTTGAAGTAGTACCCAAACTGCAATTTTGCCTCATACCAGCATCATTTATTTTTAGGTACTTGGTTGAATCTCTTACCTATAAAACACTTGTTTTGGTGCAAATTCTATGCCCAGTAGCAATCAGAGGTCAGAGACCAAAATTTCGATATTTTTTTATAGCGCCAATCGATTCAGAATGGTTGATTCATACCCCTTAGAAACCCCGAAGGGGCAAATAAGGCCCGGGAACGCGTATTTTGCGAGAAAAACGCGATTTAAGTTTCAGCCTATTTGAAGTAGTACCCAAACTGCAATTTTGCCTATATCAGCATCATTTATTTTTAGGTACTTGGTTGAATCTCTTACCTATAAAACACTTGTTTTGGTGCAAATTCTATGCCCAGTAGCAGTCAGAGGTGAGAGACCAAAATTTCGATATTTTTTATAGCGCCAATAACGCGATTTAAGTTCAGCCTATTTGAAGTAGTACCCAAACTGCAATTTTGCCCCATACCAGCATCATTTATTTTTAGGTACTTGGTTGAATCTCTTACCTATAAAACACTTGTTTTGGTGCAAATTCTATGCCCAGTAGCAGTCAGAGGTCAGAGACCAAAATTTCGATATTTTTTTATAGCGCCAATCGATTCAGAATGGTTGATTCATACCCCTTAGAAACCCCGAAGGGGCAAATAAGGCCCGGGAAAGCGTATTTTGCGAGAAAAACGCGATTTAAGTTTCAGCCTATTTGAAGTAGTACCCAAACTGCAATTTTGCCTATACCAGCATCATTTATTTTTAGGTACTTGGTTGAATCTCTTACCTATAAAACACTTGTTTTGGTGCAAATTCTATGCCCAGTAGCAGTCAGAGGTCAGAGACCAAAATTTCGATATTTTTTTATAGCGCCAATCGATTCAGAATGGTTGATTCATACCCCTTAGAAACCCCAAAGGGGCAAATAAGGCCCGGGAACGCGTATTTTGCTAGAAAAATGCGATTTAAGTTTCAGCCTATTTGAAGTAGTACCCAAACTGCAATTTTGCCCTATATCAGCATCATTTATTTTTAGGTACTTGGTTGAATCTCTTACCTATAAAACACTTGTTTTGGTGCAAATTCTATGCCCAGTAGCAGTCAGAGGTCAGAGACCAAAATTTCGATATTTTTTTATAGCGCCAATCGATTCAGAATGGTTGATTCATACCCCTTAGAAACCCCGAAGGGGCAAATAAGGTCCGGGAACGCGTATTTTGCGAGAAAAACGCGATTTAAGCTTCAGCCTATTTGAAGTAGTACCCAAACTGTAATTTTGCCCTTTACCAGCATTTTTTATTTTTAGGTACTTGGTTGAATCTCTTACCTATAAAACACTTGTTTTGGTGCAAATTCTATGCCCAGTAGCAGTCAGAGGTCAGAGACCAAAATTTCGATATTTTTTTATAGCGCCAATCGATTCAGAATGGTTGATTCATACCCCTTAGAAACCCCGAAGGGGCAAATAAGGTCCGGGAACGCGTATTTTGCGAGAAAAACGCGATTTAAGCTTCAGCCTATTTGAAGTAGTACCCAAACTGCAATTTTGCCTATACCAGCATCATTTATTTTTAGGTACTTGGTTGAATCTCTTACCTATAAAACACTTGTTTTGGTGCAAATTCTATGCCCAGTAGCAGTCAGACGTGAGAGACCAAAATTTCGATATTTTTTTATAGCGCCAATCGATTCAGAATGGTTGATTCATACCCCTTAGAAACCCCGAAGGGGCAAATAAGGTCCGGGAACGCGTATTTTGCGAGAAAAACGCGATTTAAGCTTCAGCCTATTTGAAGTAGTACCCAAACTGTAATTTTGCCCCATACCAGCATTATTTATTTTTAGGTACTTGGTTGAATCTCTTACCTATAAAACACTTGTTTTGGTGCAAATTCTATGCCCAGTAGCAGTCAGAGGTCAGAGACCAAAATTTCGATATTTTTTTATAGCGCCAATCGATTCAGAATGGTTGATTCATACCCCTTAGAAACCCCGAAGGGGCAAATAAGGCCCGGGAACGCGTATTTTGCGAGAAAAACGCGATTTAAGTTTCAGCCTATTTGAAGTAGTACCCAAACTGCAATTTTGCCCTATATCAGCATCATTTATTTTTAGGTACTTGGTTGAATCTCTTACCTATAAAACACTTGTTTTGGTGCAAATTCTATGCCCAGTAGCAGTCAGAGGTCAGAGACCAAAATTTCGATATTTTTTTATAGCGCCAATCGATTCAGAATGGTTGATTCATACCCCTTAGAAACCCCGAAGGGGCAAATAAGGTCCGGGAACGCGTATTTTGCGAGAAAAACGCGATTTAAGCTTCAGCCTATTTGAAGTAGTACCCAAACTGCAATTTTGCCTATACCAGCATCATTTATTTTTAGGTACTTGGTTGAATCTCTTACCTATAAAACACTTGTTTTGGTGCAAATTCTATGCCCAGTAGCAGTCAGACGTGAGAGACCAAAATTTCGATATTTTTTTATAGCGCCAATCGATTCAGAATGGTTGATTCATACCCCTTAGAAACCCCGAAGGGGCAAATAAGGTCCGGGAACGCGTATTTTGCGAGAAAAACGCGATTTAAGCTTCAGCCTATTTGAAGTAGTACCCAAACTGTAATTTTGCCCCATACCAGCATTATTTATTTTTAGGTACTTGGTTGAATCTCTTACCTATAAAACACTTGTTTTGGTGCAAATTCTATGCCCAGTAGCAGTCAGAGGTCAGAGACCAAAATTTCGATATTTTTTTATAGCGCCAATCGATTCAGAATGGTTGATTCATACCCCTTAGAAACCCCGAAGGGGCAAATAAGGTCCGGGAACGCGTATTTTGCGAGAAAAACGCGATTTAAGCTTCAGCCTATTTGAAGTAGTACCCAAACTGTAATTTTGCCCTTTACCAGCATCATTTATTTTTAGGTACTTGGTTGAATCTCTTACCTATAAAACACTTGTTTTGGTGCAAATTCTATGCCCAGTAGCAGTCAGACGTGAGAGACCAAAATTTCGATATTTTTTTATAGCGCCAATCGATTCAGAATGGTTGATTCATACCCCTTAGAAACCCCGAAGGGGCAAATAAGGCCCGGGAACGCGTATTTTGCGAGAAAAACGCGATTTAAGTTTCAGCCTATTTGAAGTAGTACCCAAACTGCAATTTTGCCCTATACCAGCATCATTTATTTTTAGGTACTTGGTTGAATCTCTTACCTATAAAACACTTGTTTTGGTGCAAATTCTATGCCCAGTAGCAGTCAGAGGTCAGAGACCAAAATTTCGATATTTTTTTATAGCGCCAATCGATTCAGAATGGTTGATTCATACCCCTTAGAAACCCCGAAGGGGCAAATAAGGCCCGGGAACGCGTATTTTGCGAGAAAAACGCGATTTAAGTTTCAGCCTATTTGAAGTAGTACCCAAACTGCAATTTTGCCCTATATCAGCATCATTTATTTTTAGGTACTTGGTTGAATCTCTTACCTATAAAACACTTGTTTTGGTGCAAATTCTATGCCCAGTAGCAGTCAGAGGTCAGAGACCAAAATTTCGATATTTTTTTATAGCGCCAATCGATTCAGAATGGTTGATTCATACCCCTTAGAAACCCCGAAGGGGCAAATAAGGCCCGGGAACGCGTATTTTGCGAGAAAAACGCGATTTAAGTTTCAGCCTATTTGAAGTAGTACCCAAACTGCAATTTTGCCCCATACCAGCATTATTTATTTTTAGGTACTTGGTTGAATCTCTTACCTATAAAACACTTGTTTTGGTGCAAATTCTATGCCCAGTAGCAGTCAGAGGTCAGAGACCAAAATTTCGATATTTTTTTATAGCGCCAAACGATTCAGAATGGTTGATTCATACCCCTTAGAAACCCCGAAGGGGCAAATAAGGCCCGGGAACGCGTATTTTGCGAGAAAAACGCGATTTAAGTTTCAGCCTATTTGAAGTAGTACCCAAACTGCAATTTTGCCCCATACCAGCATTATTTATTTTTAGGTACTTGGTTGAATCTCTTACCTATAAAACACTTGTTTTGGTGCAAATTCTATGCCCAGTAGCAGTCAGAGGTCAGAGACCAAAATTTCGATATTTTTTTATAGCGCCAATCGATTCAGAATGGTTGATTCATACCCCTTAGAAACCCCAAAGGGGCAAATAAGGCCCGGGAACGCGTATTTTGCTAGAAAAACGCGATTTAAGTTTCAGCCTATTTGAAGTAGTACCCAAACTGCAATTTTGCCCTATATCAGCATCATTTATTTTTAGGTACTTGGTTGAATCTCTTACCTATAAAACACTTGTTTTGGTGCAAATTCTATGCCCAGTAGCAGTCAGAGGTCAGAGACCAAAATTTCGATATTTTTTATAGCGCCAATAACGCGATTTAAGTTCAGCCTATTTGAAGTAGTACCCAAACTGCAATTTTGCCTCATACCAGCATCATTTATTTTTAGGTACTTGGTTGAATCTCTTACCTATAAAACACTTGTTTTGGTGCAAATTCTATGCCCAGTAGCAATCAGAGGTCAGAGACCAAAATTTCGATATTTTTTTATAGCGCCAATCGATTCAGAATGGTTGATTCATACCCCTTAGAAACCCCGAAGGGGCAAATAAGGCCCGGGAACGCGTATTTTGCGAGAAAAACGCGATTTAAGTTTCAGCCTATTTGAAGTAGTACCCAAACTGCAATTTTGCCTATATCAGCATCATTTATTTTTAGGTACTTGGTTGAATCTCTTACCTATAAAACACTTGTTTTGGTGCAAATTCTATGCCCAGTAGCAGTCAGAGGTGAGAGACCAAAATTTCGATATTTTTTATAGCGCCAATAACGCGATTTAAGTTCAGCCTATTTGAAGTAGTACCCAAACTGCAATTTTGCCCCATACCAGCATCATTTATTTTTAGGTACTTGGTTGAATCTCTTACCTATAAAACACTTGTTTTGGTGCAAATTCTATGCCCAGTAGCAGTCAGAGGTCAGAGACCAAAATTTCGATATTTTTTTATAGCGCCAATCGATTCAGAATGGTTGATTCATACCCCTTAGAAACCCCGAAGGGGCAAATAAGGCCCGGGAAAGCGTATTTTGCGAGAAAAACGCGATTTAAGTTTCAGCCTATTTGAAGTAGTACCCAAACTGCAATTTTGCCTATACCAGCATCATTTATTTTTAGGTACTTGGTTGAATCTCTTACCTATAAAACACTTGTTTTGGTGCAAATTCTATGCCCAGTAGCAGTCAGAGGTCAGAGACCAAAATTTCGATATTTTTTTATAGCGCCAATCGATTCAGAATGGTTGATTCATACCCCTTAGAAACCCCAAAGGGGCAAATAAGGCCCGGGAACGCGTATTTTGCTAGAAAAATGCGATTTAAGTTTCAGCCTATTTGAAGTAGTACCCAAACTGCAATTTTGCCCTATATCAGCATCATTTATTTTTAGGTACTTGGTTGAATCTCTTACCTATAAAACACTTGTTTTGGTGCAAATTCTATGCCCAGTAGCAGTCAGAGGTCAGAGACCAAAATTTCGATATTTTTTTATAGCGCCAATCGATTCAGAATGGTTGATTCATACCCCTTAGAAACCCCGAAGGGGCAAATAAGGTCCGGGAACGCGTATTTTGCGAGAAAAACGCGATTTAAGCTTCAGCCTATTTGAAGTAGTACCCAAACTGTAATTTTGCCCTTTACCAGCATTTTTTATTTTTAGGTACTTGGTTGAATCTCTTACCTATAAAACACTTGTTTTGGTGCAAATTCTATGCCCAGTAGCAGTCAGAGGTCAGAGACCAAAATTTCGATATTTTTTTATAGCGCCAATCGATTCAGAATGGTTGATTCATACCCCTTAGAAACCCCGAAGGGGCAAATAAGGTCCGGGAACGCGTATTTTGCGAGAAAAACGCGATTTAAGCTTCAGCCTATTTGAAGTAGTACCCAAACTGCAATTTTGCCTATACCAGCATCATTTATTTTTAGGTACTTGGTTGAATCTCTTACCTATAAAACACTTGTTTTGGTGCAAATTCTATGCCCAGTAGCAGTCAGACGTGAGAGACCAAAATTTCGATATTTTTTTATAGCGCCAATCGATTCAGAATGGTTGATTCATACCCCTTAGAAACCCCGAAGGGGCAAATAAGGTCCGGGAACGCGTATTTTGCGAGAAAAACGCGATTTAAGCTTCAGCCTATTTGAAGTAGTACCCAAACTGTAATTTTGCCCCATACCAGCATTATTTATTTTTAGGTACTTGGTTGAATCTCTTACCTATAAAACACTTGTTTTGGTGCAAATTCTATGCCCAGTAGCAGTCAGAGGTCAGAGACCAAAATTTCGATATTTTTTTATAGCGCCAATCGATTCAGAATGGTTGATTCATACCCCTTAGAAACCCCGAAGGGGCAAATAAGGCCCGGGAACGCGTATTTTGCGAGAAAAACGCGATTTAAGTTTCAGCCTATTTGAAGTAGTACCCAAACTGCAATTTTGCCCTATATCAGCATCATTTATTTTTAGGTACTTGGTTGAATCTCTTACCTATAAAACACTTGTTTTGGTGCAAATTCTATGCCCAGTAGCAGTCAGAGGTCAGAGACCAAAATTTCGATATTTTTTTATAGCGCCAATCGATTCAGAATGGTTGATTCATACCCCTTAGAAACCCCGAAGGGGCAAATAAGGTCCGGGAACGCGTATTTTGCGAGAAAAACGCGATTTAAGCTTCAGCCTATTTGAAGTAGTACCCAAACTGCAATTTTGCCTATACCAGCATCATTTATTTTTAGGTACTTGGTTGAATCTCTTACCTATAAAACACTTGTTTTGGTGCAAATTCTATGCCCAGTAGCAGTCAGACGTGAGAGACCAAAATTTCGATATTTTTTTATAGCGCCAATCGATTCAGAATGGTTGATTCATACCCCTTAGAAACCCCGAAGGGGCAAATAAGGTCCGGGAACGCGTATTTTGCGAGAAAAACGCGATTTAAGCTTCAGCCTATTTGAAGTAGTACCCAAACTGTAATTTTGCCCCATACCAGCATTATTTATTTTTAGGTACTTGGTTGAATCTCTTACCTATAAAACACTTGTTTTGGTGCAAATTCTATGCCCAGTAGCAGTCAGAGGTCAGAGACCAAAATTTCGATATTTTTTTATAGCGCCAATCGATTCAGAATGGTTGATTCATACCCCTTAGAAACCCCGAAGGGGCAAATAAGGTCCGGGAACGCGTATTTTGCGAGAAAAACGCGATTTAAGCTTCAGCCTATTTGAAGTAGTACCCAAACTGTAATTTTGCCCTTTACCAGCATCATTTATTTTTAGGTACTTGGTTGAATCTCTTACCTATAAAACACTTGTTTTGGTGCAAATTCTATGCCCAGTAGCAGTCAGACGTGAGAGACCAAAATTTCGATATTTTTTTATAGCGCCAATCGATTCAGAATGGTTGATTCATACCCCTTAGAAACCCCGAAGGGGCAAATAAGGCCCGGGAACGCGTATTTTGCGAGAAAAACGCGATTTAAGTTTCAGCCTATTTGAAGTAGTACCCAAACTGCAATTTTGCCCTATACCAGCATCATTTATTTTTAGGTACTTGGTTGAATCTCTTACCTATAAAACACTTGTTTTGGTGCAAATTCTATGCCCAGTAGCAGTCAGAGGTCAGAGACCAAAATTTCGATATTTTTTTATAGCGCCAATCGATTCAGAATGGTTGATTCATACCCCTTAGAAACCCCGAAGGGGCAAATAAGGCCCGGGAACGCGTATTTTGCGAGAAAAACGCGATTTAAGTTTCAGCCTATTTGAAGTAGTACCCAAACTGCAATTTTGCCCTATATCAGCATCATTTATTTTTAGGTACTTGGTTGAATCTCTTACCTATAAAACACTTGTTTTGGTGCAAATTCTATGCCCAGTAGCAGTCAGAGGTCAGAGACCAAAATTTCGATATTTTTTTATAGCGCCAATCGATTCAGAATGGTTGATTCATACCCCTTAGAAACCCCGAAGGGGCAAATAAGGCCCGGGAACGCGTATTTTGCGAGAAAAACGCGATTTAAGTTTCAGCCTATTTGAAGTAGTACCCAAACTGCAATTTTGCCCCATACCAGCATTATTTATTTTTAGGTACTTGGTTGAATCTCTTACCTATAAAACACTTGTTTTGGTGCAAATTCTATGCCCAGTAGCAGTCAGAGGTCAGAGACCAAAATTTCGATATTTTTTTATAGCGCCAAACGATTCAGAATGGTTGATTCATACCCCTTAGAAACCCCGAAGGGGCAAATAAGGCCCGGGAACGCGTATTTTGCGAGAAAAACGCGATTTAAGTTTCAGCCTATTTGAAGTAGTACCCAAACTGCAATTTTGCCCCATACCAGCATTATTTATTTTTAGGTACTTGGTTGAATCTCTTACCTATAAAACACTTGTTTTGGTGCAAATTCTATGCCCAGTAGCAGTCAGAGGTCAGAGACCAAAATTTCGATATTTTTTTATAGCGCCAATCGATTCAGAATGGTTGATTCATACCCCTTAGAAACCCCGAAGGGGCAAATAAGGCCCGGGAACGCGTATTTTGCGAGAAAAACGCGATTTAAGTTTCAGCCTATTTGAAGTAGTACCCAAACTGCAATTTTGCCCTATATCAGCATCATTTATTTTTAGGTACTTGGTTGAATCTCTTACCTATAAAACACTTGTTTTGGTGCAAATTCTATGCCCAGTAGCAGTCAGAGGTCAGAGACCAAAATTTCGATATTTTTTTATAGCGCCAATCGATTCAGAATGGTTGATTCATACCCCTTAGAAACCCCGAAGGGGCAAATAAGGCCCGGGAACGCGTATTTTGCGAGAAAAACGCGATTTAAGTTTCAGCCTATTTGAAGTAGTACCCAAACTGCAATTTTGCCCCATACCAGCATTATTTATTTTTAGGTACTTGGTTGAATCTCTTACCTATAAAACACTTGTTTTGGTGCAAATTCTATGCCCAGTAGCAGTCAGAGGTCAGAGACCAAAATTTCGATATTTTTTTATAGCGCCAAACGATTCAGAATGGTTGATTCATACCCCTTAGAAACCCCGAAGGGGCAAATAAGGCCCGGGAACGCGTATTTTGCGAGAAAAACGCGATTTAAGTTTCAGCCTATTTGAAGTAGTACCCAAACTGCAATTTTGCCCCATACCAGCATTATTTATTTTTAGGTACTTGGTTGAATCTCTTACCTATAAAACACTTGTTTTGGTGCAAATTCTATGCCCAGTAGCAGTCAGAGGTCAGAGACCAAAATTTCGATATTTTTTTATAGCGCCAATCGATTCAGAATGGTTGATTCATACCCCTTAGAAACCCCGAAGGGGCAAATAAGGTCCGGGAACGCGTATTTTGCGAGAAAAACGCGATTTAAGCTTCAGCCTATTTGAAGTAGTACCCAAACTGCAATTTTGCCTATACCAGCATCATTTATTTTTAGGTACTTGGTTGAATCTCTTACCTATAAAACACTTGTTTTGGTGCAAATTCTATGCCCAGTAGCAGTCAGACGTGAGAGACCAAAATTTCGATATTTTTTTATAGCGCCAATCGATTCAGAATGGTTGATTCATACCCCTTAGAAACCCCGAAGGGGCAAATAAGGTCCGGGAACGCGTATTTTGCGAGAAAAACGCGATTTAAGCTTCAGCCTATTTGAAGTAGTACCCAAACTGTAATTTTGCCCCATACCAGCATTATTTATTTTTAGGTACTTGGTTGAATCTCTTACCTATAAAACACTTGTTTTGGTGCAAATTCTATGCCCAGTAGCAGTCAGAGGTCAGAGACCAAAATTTCGATATTTTTTTATAGCGCCAATCGATTCAGAATGGTTGATTCATACCCCTTAGAAACCCCGAAGGGGCAAATAAGGCCCGGGAACGCGTATTTTGCGAGAAAAACGCGATTTAAGTTTCAGCCTATTTGAAGTAGTACCCAAACTGCAATTTTGCCCTATACCAGCATCATTTATTTTTAGGTACTTGGTTGAATCTCTTACCTATAAAACACTTGTTTTGGTGCAAATTCTATGCCCAGTAGCAGTCAGAGGTCAGAGACCAAAATTTCGATATTTTTTTATAGCGCCAATCGATTCAGAATGGTTGATTCATACCCCTTAGAAACCCCGAAGGGGCAAATAAGGCCCGGGAACGCGTATTTTGCGAGAAAAACGCGATTTAAGTTTCAGCCTATTTGAAGTAGTACCCAAACTGCAATTTTGCCCTATATCAGCATCATTTATTTTTAGGTACTTGGTTGAATCTCTTACCTATAAAACACTTGTTTTGGTGCAAATTCTATGCCCAGTAGCAGTCAGAGGTCAGAGACCAAAATTTCGATATTTTTTTATAGCGCCAATCGATTCAGAATGGTTGATTCATACCCCTTAGAAACCCCGAAGGGGCAAATAAGGCCCGGGAACGCGTATTTTGCGAGAAAAACGCGATTTAAGTTTCAGCCTATTTGAAGTAGTACCCAAACTGCAATTTTGCCTATACCAGCATCATTTATTTTTAGGTACTTGGTTGAATCTCTTACCTATAAAACACTTGTTTTGGTGCAAATTCTATGCCCAGTAGCAGTCAGAGGTCAGAGACCAAAATTTCGATATTTTTTTATAGCGCCAATCGATTCAGAATGGTTGATTCATACCCCTTAGAAACCCCGAAGGGGCAAATAAGGTCCGGGAACGCGTATTTTGCGAGAAAAACGCGATTTAAGCTTCAGCCTATTTGAAGTAGTACCCAAACTGTAATTTTGCCCATTACCAGCATCATTTATTTTTAGGTACTTGGTTGAATCTCTTACCTATAAAACACTTGTTTTGGTGCAAATTCTATGCCCAGTAGCAGTCAGACGTGAGAGACCAAAATTTCGATATTTTTTTATAGCGCCAATCGATTCAGAATGGTTGATTCATACCCCTTAGAAACCCCGAAGGGGCAAAAAAGGCCCGGGAACGCGTATTTTGCGAGAAAAACGCGATTTAAGTTTCAGCCTATTTGAAGTAGTACCCAAACTGCAATTTTGCCCTATACCAGCATCATTTATTTTTAGGTACTTGGTTGAATCTCTTACCTATAAAACACTTGTTTTGGTGCAAATTCTATGCCCAGTAGCAGTCAGAGGTCAGAGACCAAAATTTCGATATTTTTTTATAGCGCCAATCGATTCAGAATGGTTGATTCATACCCCTTAGAAACCCCGAAGGGGCAAATAAGGCCCGGGAACGCGTATTTTGCGAGAAAAACGCGATTTAAGTTTCAGCCTATTTGAAGTAGTACCCAAACTGCAATTTTGCCCTATATCAGCATCATTTATTTTTAGGTACTTGGTTGAATCTCTTACCTATAAAACACTTGTTTTGGTGCAAATTCTATGCCCAGTAGCAGTCAGAGGTCAGAGACCAAAATTTCGATATTTTTTTATAGCGCCAATCGATTCAGAATGGTTGATTCATACCCCTTAGAAACCCCGAAGGGGCAAATAAGGCCCGGGAACGCGTATTTTGCGAGAAAAACGCGATTTAAGTTTCAGCCTATTTGAAGTAGTACCCAAACTGCAATTTTGCCCCATACCAGCATTATTTATTTTTAGGTACTTGGTTGAATCTCTTACCTATAAAACACTTGTTTTGGTGCAAATTCTATGCCCAGTAGCAGTCAGAGGTCAGAGACCAAAATTTCGATATTTTTTTATAGCGCCAAACGATTCAGAATGGTTGATTCATACCCCTTAGAAACCCCGAAGGGGCAAATAAGGCCCGGGAACGCGTATTTTGCGAGAAAAACGCGATTTAAGTTTCAGCCTATTTGAAGTAGTACCCAAACTGCAATTTTGCCCCATACCAGCATTATTTATTTTTAGGTACTTGGTTGAATCTCTTACCTATAAAACACTTGTTTTGGTGCAAATTCTATGCCCAGTAGCAGTCAGAGGTCAGAGACCAAAATTTCGATATTTTTTTATAGCGCCAATCGATTCAGAATGGTTGATTCATACCCCTTAGAAACCCCGAAGGGGCAAATAAGGTCCGGGAACGCGTATTTTGCGAGAAAAACGCGATTTAAGCTTCAGCCTATTTGAAGTAGTACCCAAACTGCAATTTTGCCTATACCAGCATCATTTATTTTTAGGTACTTGGTTGAATCTCTTACCTATAAAACACTTGTTTTGGTGCAAATTCTATGCCCAGTAGCAGTCAGACGTGAGAGACCAAAATTTCGATATTTTTTTATAGCGCCAATCGATTCAGAATGGTTGATTCATACCCCTTAGAAACCCCGAAGGGGCAAATAAGGTCCGGGAACGCGTATTTTGCGAGAAAAACGCGATTTAAGCTTCAGCCTATTTGAAGTAGTACCCAAACTGTAATTTTGCCCCATACCAGCATTATTTATTTTTAGGTACTTGGTTGAATCTCTTACCTATAAAACACTTGTTTTGGTGCAAATTCTATGCCCAGTAGCAGTCAGAGGTCAGAGACCAAAATTTCGATATTTTTTTATAGCGCCAATCGATTCAGAATGGTTGATTCATACCCCTTAGGAACCCCGAAGGGGCAAATAAGGTCCGGGAACGCGTATTTTGCGAGAAAAACGCGATTTAAGCTTCAGCCTATTTGAAGTAGTACCCAAACTGTAATTTTGCCCTTTACCAGCATTTTTTATTTTTAGGTACTTGGTTGACTCTCTTACCTATAAAAGACTTGTTTTGGTGCAAATTCTATGCCCAGTAGCAGTCAGAGGTCAGAGACCAAAATTTCGATATTTTTTTATAGCGCCAATCGATTCAGAATGGTTGATTCATACCCCTTAGAAACCCCGAAGGGGCAAATAAGGCCCGGGAACGCGTATTTTGCGAGAAAAACGCGATTTAAGTTTCAGCCTATTTGAAGTAGTACCCAAACTGCAATTTTGCCCTATACCAGCATCATTTATTTTTAGGTACTTGGTTGAATCTCTTACCTATAAAACACTTGTTTTGGTGCAAATTCTATGCCCAGTAGCAGTCAGAGGTCAGAGACCAAAATTTCGATATTTTTTTATAGCGCCAATCGATTCAGAATGGTTGATTCATACCCCTTAGAAACCCCGAAGGGGCAAATAAGGCCCGGGAACGCGTATTTTGCGAGAAAAACGCGATTTAAGTTTCAGCCTATTTGAAGTAGTACCCAAACTGCAATTTTGCCCTATATCAGCATCATTTATTTTTAGGTACTTGGTTGAATCTCTTACCTATAAAACACTTGTTTTGGTGCAAATTCTATGCCCAGTAGCAGTCAGAGGTCAGAGACCAAAATTTCGATATTTTTTTATAGCGCCAATCGATTCAGAATGGTTGATTCATACCCCTTAGAAACCCCGAAGGGGCAAATAAGGCCCGGGAACGCGTATTTTGCGAGAAAAACGCGATTTAAGTTTCAGCCTATTTGAAGTAGTACCCAAACTGCAATTTTGCCTATACCAGCATCATTTATTTTTAGGTACTTGGTTGAATCTCTTACCTATAAAACACTTGTTTTGATGCAAATTCTATGCCCAGTAGCAGTCAGAGGTCAGAGACCAAAATTTCGATATTTTTTTATAGCGCCAATCGATTCAGAATGGTTGATTCATACCCCTTAGAAACCCCGAAGGGGCAAATAAGGCCCGGGAACGCGTATTTTGCGAGAAAAACGCGATTTAAGTTTCAGCCTATTTGAAGTAGTACCCAAACTGCAATTTTGCCCTATATCAGCATCATTTATTTTTAGGTACTTGGTTGAATCTCTTACCTATAAAACACTTGTTTTGGTGCAAATTCTATGCCCAGTAGCAGTCAGAGGTCAGAGACCAAAATTGCGATATTTTTTTATAGCGCCAATCGATTCAGAATGTTTGATTCATACCCCTTAGAAACCCCGAAGGGGCAAATAAGGCCCGGGAACGCGTATTTTGCGAGAAAAACGCGATTTAAGTTTCAGCCTATTTGAAGTAGTACCCAAACTGCAATTTTGCCTATACCAGCATCATTTATTTTTAGGTACTTGGTTGAATCTCTTACCTATAAAACACTTGTTTTGATGCAAATTCTATGCCCAGTAGCAGTCAGAGGTCAGAGACCAAAACACAACAGTCAGCTATATTTGATTATGGCCAGTCCGACGGTGGGTATCAAAATTATTTTGCAATGTTTAACAATACCGTAGGTATGTAGATATTAGACATAGTAGTCCAATTAACACTTTAGTCTGGCTTTAGATTAGGGTGATGGCTATAGCTCCCACAACCGAGCATCCCCATATAGACTTTAAGAATAGTGCGTTGGGCTTAGTCTGGCTTTAATATTTAAATTTTTTTGTTAATTTTATATATTCTAAGGCGAAAAGGAAAGGTCTTATTTATGTAAAAGCATTAAGACTTCTTTACGCACGCTTGACTTGAGGAGTAAGCTGGTGAATGCGTGACGAGAGCGTTACGAAAAGTGTGATCGGGCGAGGCGAACGGATTTCTTGATTATTTCGTATTTTCATTTCGTTTATCTATGAAAACCGGTAATAAATTTAAATATTAAAATAATATATGTATATGTATAAACATGTGTATATTATACATATATACATATATGAACATATATATATACATACATATAGATGGAGCTAAGTCGTGTGGTCTAAAGCACACTCATATTTTTTGTCTATTATTTCAAAGTGGGAAGTCCCTTAATTGTTTTTATTTTTTAAAAGTGGAAGCCTTTACATTCAATATCTTTTAGGCCATGCAAATGACGGCTATGTATAGTACAGAAAGTTTTCGGATTTACTAAGCCGTGGCTAAAAATATGCGACCATGCAAGAATTATTTAGAGACGACAGTTTTTAAACTGGATAAGTTGCCTTCTGTTATAAACGAACGCAATGAATTTTCTCTCCAAAACTGATTCTAGGTTGTTGTATTGGATATGGATATGAAGCCACCTATTTGAGATGGAAATGCAAGAGAGTTTTTGTAATTTATTCTTTGAAAAGTGCATCGTTTTATGACAAAATATTTTTTATGATAACTAACTAAAATTGTTCAAAACAATTTCTAAAATTAAACACATGGCTTGTGGCTATAACATTGCGCGTTCAGAGTTTGTCAAAGATTACTTTAGCATGGCACTACTAATTCCCAAAGCAGATAGCACAACCACTAAATAAGTTTAACAGTGTACGGAGGGAAACAACATGGCCGCCACTTGTTGGAATTGTACTGGAGGACGGATTTAAAGTGTTTTGTGAAGGAATTAATCGAGATTAAATTAATTTATACTTGAGATTGAATAATATTAACATTCTAATTGATAAATTTGTTAACGGTTTAAAGTGTTTCGTTATTGTTTACTTGAAGTGTCTCGCGCATGTCATTCCGACGACGTCTTTTCAGAATTTTGTTGGAATGTTATCGAGTGAATTTTTAGTATTTACCAAGCTCAGGAACGGAAAATAGCACGATTTGTGAGTGCCGCGAAAAAATCGTAATATTTCAAGTGCCTAAGTATTTATCACGACCTAATAAAAAGGCTCGCCAGCTCCAATAAGAGCAGAAAATTTATTACCCGTCTAAGTGAACTTTTGATCCTTGGGGCTGAATTTTTAATGTTTATTGAATTTCGTGCATTTAATTAGTTATCAGCGATAGTGTTTTATTTGTGTATAATCAGGTTATGTCGAAATAAGTGTAAAGTGCCTTCTAATTCGCGCTTTGATGATTTCATTTCCATCCACACTGGGCTTTGGTTGTTTTTTTTTTATTTCCATAGAGTCGAGATTTTTATCCAAAAATGCTTTCGTGTTTGTGGATTGAGTGGTGCAAGATCTTTAGTAAATTTTAGCAGGTGATGTTCAGTGCGATAGTGCAAGTTTTCCACAATTGAATAATTCAAAAGTGCTCTCAAATCACACCCTACGTAGCTTTCTTTTGTTCATAACAGTTCTTCAGTGAGAAATATGTGAATTTCAAGACAACACAATTCTGTCAAAGTGGAAAACAATGAGCGTCTGAAAATGTCCATGAATTTAATCGGAAAATGTAAGAATAAGTCGCGGGTTATGTTAAAATCGTGGTAATTGAAAGATTTACGGTGGTCAGTGTATCGATTTTTCTAATTATTCCTCCTGCATTTGGATTAAAGACAGCAGTGAATAGGAACTGAGTAAATTTCTCCATGGAGAATTCACCGCTGCAGCCTGGAACTCCAGACAGGTAATTTTACTTGAAAAAAATAAATAAAATGTTCTCAATTCATATAAAATTGTAAATTAATTGTGTGTCGAGGATAATTTTTGTGCTTGAGTTTTCCAAATTTCTGTCTGAACCTTTGACATCACAATTATCAGTGTTACCGTGTTAACTGCTAACTTTTCAGGAAATAAATTGTACTAGACTGGGAATATGGTGGTGTACCGCTTTAGAGTAAACATTTTTTTTCTTTCTTTTACACATTTTTAAATCAAAAGACAATAACCACTAATAACCTTATTAATTAAGTAATCAGCCGGGTTCTTAGTAGTTTCATTTTGAATAGCCATGACAGAAATGTGCACCTTAAAATGATTTGTGTTTGCGATAAAACACGACAAATTGTGATGAGAACTCTTTTGGAAATTATTTTTATATTTTCTGAGGTGAATTGATCTTGCATTTGTCGGAACTCGAGAACTTTTCAAGATACGTCGAAAGTAACTCCCGTAACCACTTGTGGGGGCATGGGGCGGGAGAAGAACTTCACCCAATTCGAGACAACGGTTGTAAGTGGATCAACAATTTAAAGTGGATTCCGAACCACTGACATTTCCTCTGCAACTCCCATGGCCTTTTTCTTGTAATCTGTTGATAACAGAAAACAACATGGGCCGCCGTCGGTGGGATTCAAATCTCTCAACTTCAAATACTCAGAACTCCAATTTAACTTTAGTTTTCCGACAATATTTATTTATTTATTAAGATTCCTCAAATACTGATTATTACATCAAAATAACAATATAATTACTTAAGAAAAGGAAAAAGTAACCCTAAAAAAGCTGATTCTTCAGTTGAGATCCCGACAAGTGAAAATCAATAAACTCAAAACGACAATTAAAGAGACGAGAGATAGATGTAATAGTGCATGCCATAATTAGTGAGGTGATGGGGAATATGGAGAAAACTTTGGTTCATCAAGGGGAGAGTAGGAATCGATAAATTCAGAGCCCCAGCAGTTCGGAGGAAACAACCGGCCTTGCAAGCAATCGAAAGCAGAAACAATTCTGGAGTTGCCGCGTCTACCTTCAAAGGGACTCCAATGAAATAAGCTTTAATCGATCAGCGTAGGGAGGCAGCAGAAGAGGATCGAATCAAGGAAGGCCGCGAAGGGCAAATCTTACGAATCTACGCTGTACAGCCTCAATGCGATTAATATGAGTCGCATAAAAACACACAGGACTAGCATACTCAAAACGGGTCTTACGAACGTAAAATAAAGGAGTTTAGTTATATATGGGTCATCAAACACCTTAGACCAAGCCCAGCGCAGAATTAGCTTTGTTTACAATAGTGTTGATATGGTCATCAAATGAAAAGGTTGTATTTAGCAGGTCTTGTCAAGTCTGTTCAGAGATTCACCGTCTAAGGTCTAGTTAAAGTGCACTGGACTCCTTGATCGAGAGAAACACATGTAGTGCACGTGCTAATATTTAGAGCAAGGAAGTTTGTAGATCACCAATTATGAAAGGCGTCTAAGTCAGAGTTTAATAGTGCACAGTCGTTCACACTTGAAATAACTCGGAAAATTTTGGCGTCATCAACGTAACATAAAATTCTCGAATTAGGGAGAATTAAGGATACATTATTAATGACAATAATAAAAAGCAATGGTCCTAGATGGCTGCCTCGAGGAACACCGGATGTGGTATAAATATCGTTAGAAAGTGTACCCTGAAACAGAACACTTTACAGATAGGAACGAATCCAATTAACAAAAATTGATGGAAACCCTAAAAAATATAACATTTTTTTAACGCCAGCTTTACAGGAGATAAACAGTATAATTTAAAAACAGTTGTTAGAAGTTCGTTTTTATTTTGTCCGTAACTAGGTCATAAAGATATTATAATAATAGTTTCTGTTGAATGCTATGGAAATCTCGAGTAACCTCTCTTTTGAAAATTTTTATATTTAGATGTTTTGTAGTAAGGATTATAAACAAATCAGACCTGGTAGTGCAGAGAACTGCCTGTCTTAGCACCACAGATGTTTTGCGTATCGAGCGCTTGCACATTTCAAGCTTAATATAAACATAAAGTAATAAGCGTTATGTAGTGCTATCAGGCTTAGGGAAGCTGCGTGCTAAAATGCTAAGTTGTACCTCTGCTTGTTTTCATCGTTCACATCCTTTGAATTTGATATGCAAGCAGCAAACTGCCGAGACTCACAGCCACTTCTCAGCGGTCCAATGTTCGTATCGAACAATCTACTATTCTGATCTTCTTTTCGTTGCCTTTAGAAAACTTTGATTATACCATACCCAGCGATTTTTTCTCAAGAGATTTTGATCGAATGGCAGATCCGTCTACACGGATGATTCAAAACTGTAGTGCAGGTACACTTTCTCAGAAATACTGAATATTGGTCTACCCTTACACCTTTCGACCCACTTTAGTGTGTTCCAAGTGGAAGCAATGGCAATTCAGGAACCCCTTGTTTGGCTGAAACAACATACCCATAAGGATATTTATATTCTTACGTACCTTTGAATAAAGAACTAGAGGAAGAGCTGAAACTCGATTTTAGTGAAACAAATTTCTTTTGTAGTATAATTTCGGGCATATTAATTTTGAAGTAATATTAAATGTCAAGCGAACCATCAGTTTTGGTTTTAATGGATTAAAACTTATTATTATGCTCGTGCTCTGTCTGAGATCTTCCTCGGCGACTATTTCTTGGATAGTCTCTGCGATCTCAAGGCGACTGACATAAGTGATCTTCCTCGCTTCATTGATACTTCCAGATGGATGCAGTAACGAATGTATCTTATTCCCGTGACATCACAATGGATCTTTTCGAGGTTTAAGTGTGTTTTGTACTGGACGGTCAACATGACCTAACTGCCTCCCATCTGTTTTTTTAACCAATGGCCGAGTATCGAATATTATCGAGTTGTTATCTAATTAAAATGCAGGCCTTAGTCAATCTTCCGTTTTTCAAAAATGGATTTTGAGAATTAAACTGAATTACAACAGAACTTCTTATCTCTTATCCTTCGATACAAGGCGACGTGCCATTGAACGTGCTCGTCGTGCCGTTGAACGTGCTCGTCGTGCCATTAAACGAGTTCTGTAAAAGTTGCAGAAGCGAAGAAGAAACTGAAATCAATAGTGCACCTACTCTGTGAATGTCCGGCTCTAAAAGAACGACGACTCGTCTGCTTGAGAGCAAGGTACTTTGACAATCTGGACAACTTTGCTGAAATATCAGAGGTCTGGCTGCCTGTTTAAGGGTATACATGATCTCCGAGTGGATTTGGTGCTTCGGCAACCAACAACCATGACTTCTACTTGAAATATAAAAGGAGCCAATAAATGACTGACAGTGCTGTATTATGTTCAAGTATAAATTATAGACAGATACCTCAATCCGTCTATAATTTATATCATTTATTGTCTCATTTTCTATTTATCTATTTTGATGGTAGTTGTGCAGTCCGCTGGTTTACTAGCGTAACCAAGGCGTTGAGACTTTTTCACAAAAATTTATTTCGTTATAAATATATTTTGGTTTGATTATTTTATTCTGATTGAGGCTCAGTGTCCACGTTTAGCACTATTTATTTACATAATATACATTGGGCAAGACTATACACATCATTACATTATGTTGTTCGAATTTAAATGTTTAACGAACCGATTTAAGTTTCCAGTATAAAAGCATAGGATTGATTGATAGTATAAAGCACCTATTACATTTTGTAACCAGCCTTAAGACAAATTTCCCGCAGAAGAATTAACGGCCAACAAATATTGAATACCCTTTTTCCAGACGGTGACTTTATTTATCAACAGGACGGTGCATCTGCCCGTAAAGCCAGAGTATCTCTGCAAATTAAATCCAAAAACCCAAAAGTTAATTGATTTATTCTATGCGTGAAGTATGGGATAATACAACTCCAGAACTATTTAGAAATCTAATATCTATCTAATATGCCAGCAAGACTGGAGGATGTAATAAATATAAAAGGAGATGTTACAAATGGTAAATCTGATATAAGGTATAAATTTTTTAACTTTATTTAAGGAAAAAAAAACAAGTTATTATTATCCCATACTTTTGAGACAAATTTTCGATATTGAAAATTCTAAGTTCTAAGAAAATATTTAATTATGTTAGATATAATAAAGATATCAAAATAAGAGTTGTTACAATTTCTTTGATTAAACCTGTGAATTTAAATAATTTCCCAGCTTAGTGAATTCGCACTTTAGACGTAGGACACCAATACTTATTGAATATCCCAAATTTCTGAGACAGACTGTACATCATTAATGACAATCAAAAGACATTCTTGTCTCACTCCGTTCAGCACTTAAAACGGCTTCAACAGTTTTCCTTTGTGAGCGGTGTGATATTGGGCTATCATTAGGCTTTCTTATAATTTTCCGGCATACTGCTTCTGCAAAACTGCCTATAGTATTTGTGATTAACGCTGTCAAATGGCTTTTCAATATCCACCAATATAACAAACTCACTCGTCACACCATTTTTCATTCGTTGTTATAAAGGCAGTCAAAACAGTCTACATACACCCCTCAAACTATTATTATTATTTTTCTTTTATGATGTAGCCAAAGCCCAACCCTATGATGTGTTAGCATGGCCTTTTGGCCGGAAGGGAATTATGGTAAGGGACTGCATTCCTGCGAGCTAGACAACAGGCAAACCCTGAAACCATGGCTTTGTGATAGTGTCACTCAACCAATTGATCCAACTCCATCTCTATATACGGAAAAGACAAGTTCTTTCCAGCAAGAGCTTTCTGGACGTGTAGGAATGAGATAGGAAAGTTATGGGGACTATTACCCTATATTATATAATAGATAAAATGTAACAGACCTATGATAACACATGGAGAAGATTATGGAACAGGACTAACGTATGTGCTGTTTAGGCATAACAGGAGCTACTAGGTCAACACCGACAAGGAGGTCATTCTAAACATTACTCCACTAGAATTCCACGTTAAACACGTGGCACTTAACTCGGCTGTACGTTTATGCATGAATAAACTGTGGAAGGAAAGTGGAATACAAACCCAACATGAAAAGATCGTCCAAAGATGTAACGGATATACGATCAAAAGACTGTTTGGGGAAGAAGATTGCTGGGATTTCAAAACCGGAAATTCCAATATGGAGGCAATCTTCAAAACTAATTTCCCGATAAAAATTGAGTAGAGTGAGGGTGATCCAAGAAAACACAGACGGCTCAAAATGCCAGCGTGGCTGTGGCTTCTAAGTATCGTGTGAGGAACAAAACCTGGATATATGGGACAGGGTAAACAATCCTCCTCGGTTCTTCAATGTGAATTCGCAGCGATTAATATAGGGACTATTACCCTATATTATATAATAGATAAAATGTAACAGACCTATGATAACACATGGAGAAGATTATGGAACAGGACTAACGTATGTGCTGTTTAGGCATAACAGGAGCTACTAGGTCAACACCGACAAGGAGGTCATTCTAAACATTACTCCACTAGAATTCCACGTTAAACACGTGGCACTTAACTCGGCTGTACGTTTATGCATGAATAAACTGTGGAAGGAAAGTGGAATACAAACCCAACATGAAAAGATCGTCCAAAGATGTAACGGATATACGATCAAAAGACTGTTTGGGGAAGAAGATTGCTGGGATTTCAAAACCGGAAATTCCAATATGGAGGCAATCTTCAAAACTAATTTCCCGATAAAAATTGAGTAGAGTGAGGGTGATCCAAGAAAACACAGACGGCTCAAAATGCCAGCGTGGCTGTGGCTTCTAAGTATCGTGTGAGGAACAAAACCTGGATATATGGGACAGGGTAAACAATCCTCCTCGGTTCTTCAATGTGAATTCGCAGCGATAGAGATAGGAGTTAAGCAGCCAATGGGACGGGGATAAGATCTATAATTAACAAATGCCGCGGTAAAATCTAAAATAAAAGAGGGATGTTAACAGGCCCTCATGGAGTTAAGGAGACAAAATGATATCACCTTAATATTGTGCCGAAGCACTGCGGTATCCCAGAAAATGAAAAAGCAAATGAGCTGGCGCAAAAAGGCGCAAATGAAAACACTCCAATAATAGGAGGAGGCAAAAAAGAAAAAGTGAGGGAATGATCCAACATCGCTAGACATACAAAAGCGGTATGGGGAACTCTTAATGCACATGAATTTGAAAAGATTATTAAACTGGAATCATTCATAGTAAAAAAACCAACGACTGTAAAGCAGAACAAATGGTTTGATAAAAAGAAGCCTTCCCGAAATCCATCAACTTCATTGCGTCCCTCATCCCTAATCTTCTCAGAATTAACTCCCCTGCTCCCGCTATGGCGTGTCTACGTCGTCAGTCCTTGGTTTAAAAAATGTGGCTCACCGGTGCAAAAAGGCAGATAAAGTTTTCTGCTTAAGATGTTAATTTTTTAATTTGTGAGTTAAGAAGTTTGTTCTTATTTTTTTCTCTAAGATCAAACGTTGCCTAGTCAAACTTCCTTAGCAACTCGATTGCAGTTGGAAATCGCAACCTAAACGATAAAAAGACGGTTGACCCAACCCACTTACTAACAAAAATGTGCCAAACCAACCTCAAGTGTTTTGTTATACTTATAGTCAGAACAAGTATAACCGATTAAGATAGCGCTTATTGCTGGAACGCATTCATTACGGCAATAGAAGCCAGTGACTGTTTGGAAATGTGTGGAACATTTACAGAGGCGCTGTTGCGGATGTGTCACATGCATCGTACGGTAAATTAATAACTTGGTTTGTTTTCTTTTCATCTATCGTGCATAAGTATTTCTCTGCCTCCCACACTTGAGTGCGCAAGGAGATCATTGCCGGCACTGGTTTTTCGCTTGAAGATTTGCATGCCCTGTCGAAAGCTTTGACAAGACAACGAAAAAGTTGCATTCAACCAACCGAATTTTGTTTATACTTTCAAAATACTGTTACTAACTGGCCTGGTCGTAAGTCACAGGAATGTCAGCCGCGTGACAATATGCAGCACAACTCAAAACATTGCAGGAATAAAATGGTCTTCTGGTTTTAATTTGCCCAGTGCAGTTGCCTCAATTTTGTTTTTATTTCAAAAATTGTAGACATCCTGTTTATACAAACAAGAAAAGGGTTAATCATATGGCTGTCGTTGCAGAGCATATGCAGACGAGCAAGTCCAAGCAGTACCTACACGTCAATGCGACATGCAGATACGTTCCGGAGTACAATTATGTTGCTCCACGTTCAGTTTCCATATGTAAGCCAAAATAATTTTTCACTGTGCACCCGTATGTGTACATAAACAATTAAAAACTAACGCACATATCCACAGTGCGGGGGAGTCGCGTTAGGTATTGTGCTACACTCGGAACGGGTAGATGCAAACAACTTTTGATTAACATATTCAGCACGACGAATTGCAAAGTGGAGTGGAAGTTTTCGCTTTTTCTTTGCTTGGTCTAGTGAATTGCTCTGGACAACAAAGAAAAAGTATTACCGCAGCGAGTAAGGTATGCTTATTAAGTGTTCAACTCTCAAGTGTATTTGTTATGTTGACAGAGTTTACTTTATCGATTAGTCCAATTCTGTGGTAGGCGAGTGTATCTTATCAGTAGAGTCTGAATCGGGGGAAAAACGAGCAAAGTGAAAGATGCGTCTAGTGTTGCCATCTGCAACTTTTTTTTGTGTTACTAAGGAGCAAAAATACTAGACACATATAGGCAGTTAACAAATAGCTTCTCTGGGCAGGGTAGAACAGAGGAAGAGCTGCTAATGAGTCGTAAACAACTTCTTTTTTTAAAAGTCTATTTAGTACGGCCCGACAGTACCGCAGTCTTTCATCACATCACCTTTTTATTGGAGCAATGAGAATATGTTTCTCTACTTTAGGGAAGTTTTATGTTTACACTCTTGATTCGGCACTTTTGATTTATATTTACTCTACTTTGCTTTGAGAAAAAGAATTCTTTCATTTACAGACTGCTGACAACTAAGCACTTTATGATCTCTACCACAAATACCTATTATTGTACTTATTTTTATATTTTTTATAAATTCACCAAAATATTCTTAGGGATCACTCACAAATTACGTAAGTAGGGGGGGTCAAGTCGAAACACTGCATGCTTACTTTAGTGAGAAAATAACGAAAAACTGAATCCAAACTGAACAGATCCTTTTTACTATTTTCAAAAGTGCATAGCGGAGTGAGTTTAAGTCTGTTAGCAGACCGAGTACCTACAAACAATTATAATTTTCTTAATTTTCCGGAACTATTTTTAAATGTTATCAGGAACTCTAGAACTCTTTAAAATACATCGCAAAAAAATGTCAAATGGAAAATGTATAAGGAACTCCAGAACTCTACCCAGAACTCGAAAAAAATTTCAAAATTTCATTTTCAAAAAAAGCAGCACTAACTTCACACGAGTGTATATCCAGCTTCGGTGCAGATCGTAGCAATTTAGGATTCTCAAGACAGGCAGTGAGGAAGAAAGCTATGATTGCCGTTGCCATTGTTTACAACTTCAACGTTCACATGAGGACTGTGATTATCAGGCACAGAAGAGCAGGCTTGTCTTCAATAGGTTTTACATGTTTGATAAAATGGGCTTTGAATTTTACACATTCCTCATTCAACCTGAAAAATTGCCAAATTTAAATGCACTCAGATGGACGAACATTATTACGTTCCTATTTCGGCAAAAGCAATCACACCAACTTAATTTAACTAACTGTAGCCACGATTCTTTTGGCTTGGTAATTGTATTTTAGTACGCGCTTTTGATGTATATTTTAAAAATTTTCTTTTCTTGCGTTCTAAGATACAGTTTTGGATTTCTTTCCGTGAATTTAGTAAACCAATCTGGTCCAGCGAAAAAATGTTAAAGTCTAACTCGCAGTAAGTTGTTATTATTTTGAAAGATCTTGACGAGAGATTTCCAATGAGCATGAGTCGACCGTAGGACGACTGAGTCAGAAGTTATCTCTCAAAGTTGAAAAATCACTCGAATGGAGCGGTAATGTCACTGTCACTGTCTGCCTTACTTAAAGTAAAAGTTCATTTGTGCTCTATTATCGATTCTATTAGCTTTTTGATGTCTTTTATAGTTTTCAGCATATAATTAAAAAAAAATTACTACCAGCTCTCAAACATTTCGAGTTATAAGACGTTTTCACGTCAAAAAACTAAATTGAATAAAGTAATTTGCAAGTTCATACTTATAGCACAAAAGCTATTCGACCTTGTTGTACCCTTTTTTGAAAGCGATTCGAGATCTAGGCTGATTTTTTGAAATAAGAACTCTTGAACAAAGGACTGAACGTTAAACGAAGGTCTAACACAAAAAACACCTTGAAAGGCCACAACACATTCAAGCAGGTTCCAAGCCGAACTTCATGAGGTTTCCTTGCAGTTAGCTTTGAAGCTTACTTATTTAAGCTTAATACAAGCTATAACATAAAAAATACAAAAATACAAACTAAAACATAATACTAATACTACAAAATATAATAAATGATAAGTAATAATAAATAAATAAATAGTATAAGCTACAATATGAGCTATAAATATAGTAGATACAGGCAGAAAGCGGAAGGAAGAAGAATTAAGGAAGGCGATCAAGATCAGGATGGGCTTGATCAAGATATAAGGCTTTGTGAAGGGATGATTTACTCAAATGGAAGTCAAAGGAGGAAAGGTCGTTGACTTAGTGGACCTAAGCTTACGGGGATTCGAATAGATGGGTAAAGATTGCAGGATTGAAGGGCAGTCTATAGCACCAGTTAATAACTGATAAATGAAGAGAATGTCGGAAACATCACGACGTTTACTTAGAGGTTGTAAGTCGATCAGTTTCAGACGGTTTTCATAAGGTGGAAGGTTGAATCTGTCTACCCACGGAAGATCAAGTGTAGGTGACCATACCTGGCTGGCATATTCAAGGAGAGATCGAACGAAGGAGATGTAGAGAGATTTGGAAACATAAGGATTGGAGAACTCTCTAGGCCAGTGCTTCACAAACTCTAGCGCGGAGTTAGCTCTGTTAATTATGCTGTCAATGTGGAAATGGAAATTGAGTTCGCTATCACAGATTATTCCTAGGTCACACAGAGAGGTAACGATAGGGACTGGTACGTCGGTTAACATATAGACTCTTGGGGTGGTGGTAAGACGCTTGCGGGAATAAGAGATGAACTGGCATTTGGAGACATTAAACTCAAGAAAGTTTTTCATGCACCATGTGGTGAACGAATCGAGGTCTTTTTGCAGGAGAAGACAGTCGGTTGTGGAGGATTTATGCTTGATTATTTTTATGTCGTCAGCATAAATGGACAACTCTGACTGTTTAATGGTACATTCAACATCATTTATTGTAAGGATAAAAATTAATGGGCCGAGGTGGCTGCCCTGAGGGACGCCGGAATGAGCGACAATAGGGTTAGAAATGGATGAGCTTTAAAGAATATTGTACTGATGCTTGTTGAGGTATGATCGAATCCAGGAGATGAATCTGCGGGGGGGGGGGGGGGCTAGGCGATCAAGTTTGAACAAGATAACGTTATGGGAGATCTTGTCGAAGGCTTTACTAAATTCGGTGGCGATAACATCAACATCTTTACCGTTTTCCAGGGCACATGTTGTTTTAGAGACGAAGTTAGTAAGGTTGGTAGTTGTAGATCTACCTTGGCTTGAAAAGAAAAATTTCAAACATTGCCAAAGCTGGCTGCTAAGAAAGCCTCAAAGCTTTGATAGTGTTACTTTATTTATTTTAAAGATTCATCAACTATCTGATTACTGCAAACCCGATGTCAGCGGCTTATTCATACCATATTTAATGCAATGATAAGGAACTTGTAAGAAACTGTGAGTCCGCAGGGAGCGAGCCGGATCAGAGATATTCAAATATCCTATCAATTCTGGAGAATTTATTGTGACCTGCAAGAATAATTTTAGAACTGTTGCGTCTATCTTCAAGAGAATCGAATGAGAATAGATTGAGTCTGTTGAAATAAGGAGGCAAAATGTGAGGATTACTCCAGGAAAGACCCAGGGAAGATACGGTTAATATAGACCGCTTAAAAGGGGGACCAAACGGACCAAATAGGTCTAAGAAAAGTACAATAAAAAATTTTTGTTTTAATAAGGGTCGTCGAACTCTTTTGACCAGCGTTTAATAAAACCTAGCGACGCGTTGGCCTTGTTTAGAAGAAAATCTATGCGGTGCTCAAAGGAAAAGTGAGTATCAATTCATTTAAAAATATGTGATAGAAATTTTGACAAGGCCTCCAGGAAGTCTTGAGGCCTTTGAGTCTTTCACTTTGAAGGATAAACTTAAAACTCGATCCGTCGCCCAAACATTTAGAAACATAGTTCCATCGGAGACCTAGTTGAGGATGTTCTTAACCACGGCTGGATGCTGACAAAGCCATATTATAGCGCAATTATGACGGCCTGGCTGTTATAAATTCGCGGTTGGTAAAATCACAACAAACACTCACTCCCATGTATAGTCATCAACTATATATAAAATATACTTCATTTCGTATGACCCTTTACCCTCTTTCGCTCAACGAAAACTTTGCACTGTTACAACTGGATAACGCATTAGAGTACACACCCTAGGCAACACGGCAAAACCTATGGGATCTGAAAGGAAATAGTTTGCCGCATCTTGCATTGGGTCTGGACTTAGGTCTCCTTCGATTTTGACACTTTCTACGTAAAGAATTTAGACTCATTGTAGTTATATACCTCATTAAGATAATAATTTCTTATATAATTTTACTCGGCGTACTTTTCCCAAGGTTTTATCATGTGACAAAAGACGAAACACTTACCTGACTATGTGTTAAAAAAACTTCATTTACTGAGAAAAAGTTGTAATTATTGTTGCTTGTTAGCATTTTTGCGGAGTCAAAGTCCATTTCTTCGTTTTCTTTGTGATCAGTTAACCCAGAATCACTTTGCTGGCTTAATAGGAAAACAAGACTATCGAATTGCATAACATCGATTATCTGATAAGTATGTACATAGGTATAAAACGCGAATGCAGTAGCTATAGCGATACCTTTTCATGCGCCGCCCATACTCCGCCAAAGCAAATTCATAAATTCGCGAAATGATTATATTTCGTTAAACTCCGGCAATACAGCTACACTACACTTTGGGAAGTGTATCTATTCGCCGACGAAATATCGATTTTTTTCATTCAGGTTGCAGTTTTTTCGCTCGGGTTTATACATATTGGATAGGAAAGGCCCGCAAAGAAGCACATGATGCGCGTACGACGTCTGGGCGAAGCTCCAACTTTGTATAGACACAAAGAGCAGGAAACTATTATACCAACTCGGGCCCCATGGGCTGATCCGAATCCAGTCAGCAAATCTCAGCATTCTACAACTCTCTTGCTTGATGATAGTCGCTGGCCAAGCCATCGCGGTCGTCATCATATCGTCCGTCACCGTCAGCCAACAGAGAGCATTATCGCGACCGCGTCTGATTGTGTGCAAAATGTCGTTGTAAATATACACAAACCGCGCCGCGGTATTCAGTTCAGAGTGCGACATTCTTTGACAAAAAGTGTACGTAGCGTGCCGCATTCATTGAAGTTTTTCGTGGTGATGACCTCACCTTCACTTTTGTGAGTTGTTTACATTTCTCAGTGTTTCGAACACAATCTCTTTGCCTTTCGTTTTTTTATGATGAAGTTCTGTCCTAATTTATGCAATATTTTATGAGTTGATTTCATAGACATTTTGTTACACAAATTAAAAGGGCAAATTTGAGTTCCGAGGGTGAAGAAATAGTGGTGCTTTGCTGAAAACTGGCGCATCGATTGTACATTAATTACTCTAACGTTCTGATAGAGGTTTCTAATTTTAGAAGTACCTACGAAGTAAATTAATTAGTGTCATCACGACTATAATCGGTATTTCTATGACTCTGTTCGTTCTTTTAATGACAACCGGACATTCACGTAATACGAGTGATAAAAACTTGCTAAAAATTTGATGAACATGAAAGCTTTTTCCTACGTTTCTCACTCGGAAAAGTATCCGGAAGGTGATATCTTGGATACCATTTAAGCAATTTCGAAGGAAATGATCTACAAGAATTGTATTCTTGAGGATTTGACGTATTTGGGAAGTGCGTGCTCATGAGAAGGAATTTGGAGATTCTATAAATGAAGGCTATTTGCGATAATTAAAGTTTTCGCCCTTTCAGAAATGAAATAAAAAAACAACACAGTTCATTCAGCAATGCTTCAAAGCAGTGCTGTCATCGCCTAAATATAATTCCGGAAGCTTCACTAAATAACCGTCTATTGCGCTGGTTTGAGTACTCTTTCCGACGACAATTTGTTTCCAGCAATTAATTGTTTGAACATAAATGAATATTGGATAAAATGCATTAGACAGCAATATATTGATAATACATGTGTGAGCAGGTGCATCATCGTAATGGAAGATTTTAATAGTGTTCTTACTATTGTTGGTTTTATTTTTATTTTATTTATTCTTGACCAACTGAGTTAAGTGCAGTATTCTCCCGCTATAGTATTACCCTTTGCAAGATAATCCATTAGCATAAATGCCTTTAGCCATAATCTTTTCGGCAGATCAAACCAACTCTACCTGTTTTGTGTGGAATGTTCGGGTTCTGTACATTGCCTTGACCGTCGTTTTCTTTCTGGTGATTAGTGGTGAACCTTTGTATTTGCGCAAAAAATTTGATTACGAATTCGTTAGCTAACGCATTTATCTTGCAGCTATTTTTCACACAACCAATTCTTTAGTTAAAATATTAATTTTTAATTCACATAAAATGCCTTCAAATCTTAGAAATGACTGAATCCTTATCCGCCGATGTTGGGAAATCATATCGAAGACTTTATTACTGAATTTTTAGAATTATTAAATTTTTTGGACTTCCATGTACAAGGGGTGTGTGCAGCCTAAGCATTCACAGTCCGTAACGTACCGGCGTAAAGGCGCTGGTCTAAAACGTAGCAGTATCACCGTTGGTACGCAGACGTCAAAACAACCTTTAAAAGTTGCGAGCCACAATTGCATTCAGGGGAATGAGGTAAGTTGTGTCAAATTCGATGTAGTTGACTACAGCTACCAGAGGTTTGAAACCGACTTTAGCTGCCCCTTAGTAAATCCTTACATGAGAGCTGCCAATACTGACAAAAGCTAATGCTACCGTTATACCTAATACACCAATTGCCCCACCATTCTCATTAATCTGAAATCTCTCAATATACTCGTACCTAAATAGTTATTTAAAATTTATTGGCTGACATTTTTCAAATATTTGTCGCTCCCAATATTTGATAGTTCACTTTATCTGCGCGGGTGTAACTGTAGCCAACTTGTTTCGGTACACAAAAAAGTTGACTACTTTGACGTCATTTAGCTGACTGCAGACTTACAAAACGATGAAAGTCAGTTATAGTCGACTGCAGTCGTGTTTTGGAATGCGCCCCTGGTCCTCACGAATCTTTTAAAACAGCAGTTGACCTAAATGCTGTTCAGATCGCTAAGATAAGATGCAGAAATCTGACGATGTGCGATATACCAAGGCAAGTGTCGCGTATTGGATTGAAAGAAACCTGCTTTTCTTTCAAACGAAAACTACACGGAGCTCTGGAATACTGTGGCAGTCACGGTAAATGGCAAGTTATGATACCAATTTCCCAAACTCCCCAAAAACCATGTATAGCCATCCTTTCGAGGTCTCTTGGCCGACAAACCAAGAGGCACTGATTGTGATAAGAACAATCAGCAGACAGATGCTTTTGGACCACCGACAATGATCAGCATTCAGTCGTGGGTGTTTTTACATGCGAAATTTTCCGATGCAATATTGTTTTTTTTTTATTGGCAACAGCGTGCTGAGGAAGAGCGATGCATGTATAGGAAAATGATGGAATAATAAAGGAGGCAGGAATAGTCCATAAGAGCGTGTACTGCCAATCTTTTTTTCAACTGTAATCGTTTTGTAACTGTCAGCTACCTCAATTTCACGGAACAGCAGAGTAAAATTTCTTGAATGATGCGTCCCGAATATTAGCTAAGAGTACTGTGAAAATTACGGTGGAGAACCGTAAAGTTGATGATTTCGGGAAAAATTGTATATTAAGCGGTCAATTAATTTTTCCTAAATAACAAAGTAAATTTTATGAAGCACAAAAATTGTACGCTAGAAACGTAAATTTTATTGTGCGACTTGTGTTATTTGCAACACGATTACAGTGAGTGGAACCGTAATATTTCCTGGAATTTTCTGTCCGTGAACTAATAAGTTCTGCAGAAGTTGTCCGGAAAAGGAAGAAGCGGAAAACATTTAGCAACTATTCTGCGAATGTCCGAGTTTAGTAAGGAAAAGGTTCAATGCTTCAGGCGAATACATCCTTGAATGACTAGGTAATGTAATGTCAACATAGGACTAAGCCAGCTTCTCAGGTTCACTAACAGCTATGTAGAATGAACTTTGTGTAGGTTTTCAAATAGGGTATCTGCACAACGGCCCATTTTTAAGTTGTATGTAGGTCTGTGAAGTTAGCTCCCCGAATCGAACGAAAATTCGATTTTAATAGCTCATTCGTTTGACCAGGGAACGACCATGCTGACCCATCAATTAGTTTTGTTAACCCACTTTTGAAAACAAGTAATTCAAAAAACAAAATCGGGGCTAACGCTTTGTTCAAATTTTATGAAATTCGAAAATCGCTAGCTATATCGATTGACCATCGTTTGACCACGTAGACGCAACCACTAAAATTGTTGACCCACCCGTTGAAAAAATATTACATAACAAATTTTTTTTTATAATCCATATCTGCTGTTGAATGACTTCTCAGTTTGGTACCACACCCTCATATGTTTTTTTTAATCCTCCTGCATATTTTTTAAAATCAGAATTACAAGTTTAAAAAAAAAATCCTTCGTCAGGGCTATCTTCACACCTCCCATGAAGCCATTATTAGAGCGGAATTGAACCATCAGAAATTTGCCGTCAACATGGGCAACAGTAGGGAGAATTGTATGGCAGGGGGGGCACTCTGAAGCGTTTGGGAGTTACAGGGTGATTCATTGTTTGTTGGTCCAGATCGTAACTTTTTTTAAATCAAAGTCGCAAATTTTTAAAATTTCCTCCGTGGGGGCTGACTTTACACCTCCCCTGCAGCCATTATTAGAGCGAAATTGAACCATCAGAAATTTGCCGTCAACATGGGCAACAGTAGGGTGAATTGTTAGCAGGGGGGGGGGCACTCTGAAGCGTTTGGGAGTTACAGGGTGATTCATAAATTTCAGTTTTTCATGGCATGCCCATTACTCTTTTATTTTTATCTTTTGATCTAATCAACATAGCGACATCAAACAAACGCTAAAAAACTACTATCCCAATGGCCTTTCCACAATGTTGATCAAACTCCTACCATTGCAGGTACAGTCACTTCCAAAATTGAAAAAAAAAAATGGTTTGCGATTACCTAAAGTTCAGCATTTTCCCAAATTGTCTTCAAAATTCATGTAATTAGTACACCCCTTTTTTATTTTTATTGGATTGCCAATCTTATTACCTTTCCAAAAAGGTGCAACATGTCCACGTAGAGAAAACATGTAGAAATTTATACGTAGAAATTCTATCGGGGAATATTATAAAAATCAACAAATTAAAAAAATTAAACTCAAATTAATTCTAAAATGCTTCTTATTGAATTTAAAAATAATTACAATTAATCTTGATAAGCAACAAAAGCCGTTCAAAATGTCCGCAGCCACTTTGGATGCATGCCAATAATCTCCTTCTAAGTCCCCTGTTAAGGCGTATTACAGCCATACTCTCCCGTATTTTCGTCGCTGCATTCCCAATTCGGCTAACTAAATCCTCCCTATTGTTAACTGGGCTTGAATAAACTTCATCCTTCATTGTTCCCTATAAGAAAACGTCCAATGGGGTAAGGTCTGGAGATCTAGTAGGCCAAGGAATTGGTGCACCTCAACCAATTCAGCAGTTAGGAAATTTTTCACTTAGTATTACCTTCCCAATGTTAGCCATATGCGCTGGCACTCCATCGTGTTGGTGAAACATTCCCCTAAGATTATCCATAGGGTTCTCCTCTATTGGATTTGGCAGTGTATTGTCCAAAAAGTCCGCACAAATTTCACTATTAAGCACTTGCGGCAAAGTGAATGGTCCTACCAAATGCTTGCCGATGATACTAGCCCAAACATTGACACTGCATCTGGAATGAGGTCACATTTGCCTTGTGTGGGTTAGTTTTCGATCAGGTGTGAAGGTTCTGGAAGTTCGTGATATTATTCCTGGTGAATTGACATTCATCTGTCCACAGAATTCGGTCCAGAAACGCTCTGTCTTTAATGTTGCGTTCCAGAAGCCAAGTGCTAAATATCAGTTTTCTCTCAGAATCTCTTTCCAGTAGTCCTTGGGCTGGGTGATGATGATATGTACGTAATCTCCCTCGATGAATAACCCTCCAAACCTTAGATGACGACACTCCTATTCGTCTTGCGACTTGTCTCGTGTTCGTCTCAGGGTCCGCAGAAGTTCCGGTTCGTGTCTCCAGGTCGTGCGAAGTTACACTTCCTGTTTCTCTTAACCTTTGGAAAGTCCGTGGAAATACCCCGCTTTGGGGTGTTCACCGGTTAGGGAATCTCTTTTGATGTTCCAGCACAGTCGCTCTCTCTTTTCCGTCTACTACACCATAAATGTAAATAATATCCGCGTATTCCTCATATGTAAATTCTACCATTTAAACTAAAATTTATGAATCACCCTGTAACTCCCAAACGGTTGAGATTGCCACCCCCCTAGCCCAAGGTAACTAAAGGAGAAGAAATAAGCTGAGAAAATCCTGGCAACTTTAAGCTTTTAAGGTTCCCATGCATACACTCTCATAAGCGCAAGGCAGGCTTTTGTAAAACTCTTCTCGACTAAATATCTGCCGACCGTGTAAATTATACGGAAATTAGCAGTAAACATAAATTTTAATAAAATTTTGATTTACATATATTATACTTTAATTAATAAAATAATTCGAACTTTTACAAAACCCTCTTTGACTAACTTTTTATGTGGCGCCAGTGCAGTATGTACGAAGACAGCTGTAAACTAAAAACACTATGTGACAGCACAGATCCAGGGCCCAGATAAAAGCCTACTTTCTCGTAGTAAAAAGCAAACAAATTTAACAGCACAGACCCAGTCGTAGAACAAAAACGTGCCATGCTCACACACACGACGTATACACGATAGGGCTTCTCCTTTAGTTACTTCCTCGTAGGTCTTTTTAAATTGTTTAAGCTCTTACTTGTCAGGACGTACGTAACGCGTTTTACTCTGAGGTGCCCTCGCTCATTAAATTTTTAACACATCTGGTGTGCCCCAGAACAGCCACCTAGGACCAATACTTTTCATAATTTACATCGATGATGTATTTACGATTCTGAATAATTCGAGAATTCTTTGCTATGCCAAGTTTCCCCGTCTTGTTTCATGTCGTTCTCTGGCAAAAAATACCTGCATTTTAAATTCGCCATGAACGGTAGCTTACCGACCAAACTTGACATTGCTAAAGATCTTAGGGTCGTTCTCAACACCAAGTTTTCTTTCGAGCATCACATTGATTCTATTGTGAATAAGGCTAAGACCTTGGGATTTGTTAAAAATGGTCAAAAGAGTTCGATGATGATAATACGAAGCTCCTTTATTTCACAAATGTTATACCAACGTTAGAGTATGTTCAGTTTGGTCTCCTCTTATGCTGTCCATATCAGTCTATTGTAGCAGTCCAGTATCTGTTCTATTAGGTATGCAACTAAGTTCTCGCTGTTTGTCAATAGATGGCTCCAGCAGTAAGTGCTGGTCGATTTTGACATATCCAAAACGTCATGAAACAAGCTTAGACATATGGTAAACAAACCATTTTGACACATTAGTGATTTTTTTTTGGGGTGATATACTTTTAGTTGAGTGAAAATGGCTGATTTTGTGCCAAATAATTGTCATTTGCGGGAAGTGTTGATTTTCTTCTTTCATTCGAAAAAAACGGCGGCTGAAGCGCATCGAGAGCTCCAAAAAGTTTACGGTGATGCTGCTCTAAGTGAAACAACGTGCCGTGATTGGTTCCGTCGCTTCAAGGCCGAAAACCTTCGAAGCCCTGAATTGGAGGCATTGCTCGATGAGGATCCGTGCCAAACGCAAGAAGAGCTTGCTTCAGCATTAGGAGTTACCCGCCAAGCCATCTCCAAGCGATTGCATGCGTTGGGAATGATTCACAAGCAAGGAACTTGGTTTCCTTATGATTTGAAGCCAAGGGACGTTGAGCGTCGTTTTTTAACCTGTGTACAACTGCTCCAGCGGCAAAAAAGAAAGGGTTTTCTTCATCGCATCGTGACGGGTGATGAAAAATGGATTCATTACAGCAACCCAAAGAAAAGAAAGTCATGGGGACTGGGGAAACGCTGAAATGGGAAGTCCTGCCCCACCCGCCATATTCCCCAGATATTGCGCCGTCCGATTATTACTTCTTCCGTTCGATGGCACATGGTCGGGCTGATCAGCAGTTTCACTCATATGAAGACATCAACAAATTGCTTGATTCGTGGATAACCTCAAAAAATGAACACTTTTACCGTAACGGTATTCGAGCTCTGCCTGACAGATGGGAAAAAGTTGTAACTAGCGATAGGCAATACTTTGAATGATTCATTTGTAACCATATTTTTATAATAAAGTTGCATTTTCATCAACAAAACAGCGAGAACTTAGTTGCGCACCTAATATTTACCTATAACTATTTGTAGGACGCTGTTGATTTCCCTTAGCCTGTCGGTTCCGGCTCGACCGAACAGCTATGTCGTGCATGAACCCATCACGTCAATGCCTCGTCTCTTTAATACTAATTGTAACGTACTACTAATAAATTTCCACTGACGAAGTACCAATTAAAACATCAGTTAGATAGTTTTTTTTTTTGTAAGTTTATTTTATTAGTTTCCTTTGCCATGTTTTTTTTTATTAAGTGATCATTTATATTTATTACAATTAATTAAAGAATACTTGTAGTATGATTGTAGTAGTCAGTATTCGATGAATTTTTGAATAAATAAATAAAAAAGAGCTGGTAGCCCAGGAGTTAAGGCAGTGGAGTATCATGCGCATCATGGTGCTAACTTACATTCTCGACGACTCCAATTACTTGTTTTCTCTGATCTACCATATACACCTATATTCATGCATTAGTTTTATAAGTGAAAGTGGTATATACATCTGTTGTACCACTTCATCTAAAAGAGTTAAGGCTCTGACTGATAATTTCCAATTTTATAAATATCCATCTGTTGGCTAAGCAATCTAAATGACAAAAACAAATTTTCACATAAAATCACAGACTTGAAAAATGTAGGTGAAGTTGTTTATAGCCAATAAAATCCGGAGATTATTAAAAATCACAAAAAAATTATTGTTCTACGAATCATCGCCGTGTGGCGCAGAAAACAAAATCGCAAATGTGTCGATGATGACAGAAATTATTTCTCATCTGCTTTCGATTACATCATAAATGCTTTGCCAGCCCCCACATTTCAGGCAATATCGAAGGTGAATTTCTACATATTTTTTATTTATTTATTTGTTTTTTTTTGTTTTTAATTTCATTTTGATTAATTTTGGTAATCAAAATGCGGTAATTATTGACATTTGTGGAGTCTGTAATATGCAGAAAATGGTGTTAATTGAATTATTTGAAATTTTTGTTTACAAAGTTGGTAAGAAAAAAGCAAAAGTGAAATGACTCTCATTATGGATTAATAAAAGCAAACAGCCATGTATATTACAAATGTAGGAAGCGATTTAGGTTAGGACTTTCATTTTAATATTTTCTTTTTAAAATATTCCTTATTCGCTTTTGAAGTAAGTCAAGGATCATTGTCTTGATTAAAGTGGAAAAAGTTGTATCAGATTTTTAGCTTTATTACAGTAGTTTTCTTTGTAGAGTTATTATATTGACTGATTTAATCCTTAGATAAAGCGCTAAATTAAAAACAAATAAAATTAATTAAAATCTAAACAAATAAAAAATCAGTTATCCTTTAATATATCCCTCCAATATAAGGTAATTCGGTATTTTTTTGGTAAAAATAAAAAACAAAAGCCGTTAATAAGCCAATATTTAAGATGCTTCTGTCACAAATAGGAACCAATTGAATTAGACTGTCGCAGGTACTAGACATAGAGAACAGTTACAATAACGAGGCATAGATTACATATTAAGGGGGGGGGGGGTATTTTACTGTGACGGGTGCTGTTTCATAGAACTCTTTGGGATTTTTTTTTCAAAAAGTAAACAAACAATATCGTTAATTATTATGATAAAAAAATTTCATTTATAAAAAATAACTATACATAAAATATGGCGTGACATAACTCTAAAGTTGAGGTAAAAAACGGTGCTGGATGGTTGACATGTTTTCGGTTCGACAGCTAACCTGAAGCAAAAAAAACACAGATTCTTAAAATATATGGTTGTGGCTACAAGCGGAATTAAAATTACATGAAAATATTGAAAATTTTAAAAATGAAGAGTCGATATGTACAATTTTTTAGGCTATAATTTTTGAAAACATAAGTATTTCAAAGTTGTTCTAGTTCCGGCTGTAGACATACATACGTCCTCTCAAGATGTGTGTAAAGTAGCAACTCAGTCGGTTCAGTAATTTCTGAGAAAACGTGTCACCCAATCTTGAAAACATGATTTTTGAGAAAAACGCATTTAAAGTTTTGAAAACGTCTCAAAGCGCCTTGCTCTACTAACACAATGGCCTTCGAAACTCAGGTATCTAATCTCACCCAAAGATATATTTCTGAACGCTTATTCTACACATAAAATTTCGAAACATGCAAACAAATAAAATTCGATGTTTTTGACCCGTCACACGTTAGTATAGAGTAAATATTAGGCTAGAAGTTTAGAAGAATTTATAGACTCCCGAACATATCCGGTTGTTGGAGATTAAATTTTTTTTTATTCCTAAATTAGTACTTGGTAAAGCTTGTTTAAATGTGTTATTTTTTCTGACTCTGCATTGACAGAAGTTACCAGTCTTAAAAAATTTTTAGGAAATCGTTAAATAGGGGTAATTCTTGTGCAACTGTTAGTTGCCGCAGCTTTCACAAAAATTAATGTTGCGTTTGGGGAGGAAGCAACAAGTAAAAAAGTACCCAAAATTGTTTGCGACACTTCATAAAACAGATTATACAGATAATAACCCATTGGAAATTTTTGATGATTTTTTGTTGTTAGGTAGAATATGTTCCCCGATTGGTACCATGTAAAAAGGGGGGGGGGGGGGGTGAAACCTAACTTCGTAATGCGTGTACCGATTTAGATAATTCTTTTTTTGTTGTTTTGAGTATGATCCCTCATTGCATGACCTGGAGGTGGGGGGGGGGGGGGGGGGGGGGTGGGGGGGGTTGTAACTTCGCAACGCGTCGACCGATTTGGATGACTTTTTCTTTGTCGGTAGGGTATGTTACCCGATTGGTACCATGACATAAACAATTTTGATGGTGTGGGGGTATGGGCGAAATCTAACTTCCCAATCCGTGAATCGATTTGAATCGTTCTTTTTTGGTTGTATTAAGTATGATTCCAAATTGTTAATAAAAAAATTTTTATTCTAACTTCGTAACGCGTGGACCTATTTGGATGACTCTTTTTTGTTGGATAGAGTATTTTTCCCGATTGGTACTATGTCAAAGAATACCTTCTTGAGGTGGGGTTGGGGGTGGGAATGAAACCTAACTTTGTAATGCGCGGGCCGATTTAGATAATCCTTTTTTTGTTGTACAGAGTATGATTAGCCATTGCTAATAATGCTTATATGTGGATAAATTTTGCACTAGGGTAGTGGTGGGGAAGGGTAGTCTAATTTCGTAACATGTGGCCCAATTTGGATGATTCTTCTTTTGATGTGTACTGGTTCCAAGACAAAAAAAAAATTATACGGTGGGGTGGTTTGCGGAGAGGGCATTACCCAATTTCTTAATGCACACACTTATTTTAGATATATTTTTAATTTTATATCGGTACAAATTAAACAAACAAAACAACTACCCAAGCACAATTGAAGATGCTATACAAAATTAGCTGAACGTTTCAATTCACGGGATTATAAGGAAGGGCGATTAAACACTTTTATTGTAGTTGTTCGGTTTGTCTAATTTGCACTTCAAAATGTCGTAATAGATAAATATAAATTATTTTATGCTTTTTAGCGCTTTTTGTGAAGTCGGTTCAGCTTCTTTTTTTTTTGAAGAAGAAGAATTTTATCGCTACAGAGTTTTCGAGAAAAACTCGTTTAAAGTTTTTCTGTTGATTTTTCTGTGAAAAAAAATTTATAACGTTTCTTCCTGGACCATCTTTTTTTAATCATCTGATCATCTCTTGAATCTTCTTGATATCACGGTAACTAGCCAATTCTAAGAACTACAATGCAAAAACTGATAATTTTTGGGAAAAAGGAGATTTCCAATTTAAAGCTAAATAAATATAACAAAATTACTAATCAAACATGTCTTTATTCATGTTCAAAGTGTAAACCATTGTTCCTAATATAAGCTCGGCCCCTGCCCCAAATTTATGTTGTTCTTCGTAGCATAATTTCTGCTTTTATTTTTTTAGTCAATGTGCAAGTGTCGGTGCGATTATATGAACTAAATATTTTTTGAAATAGCTGCTTTTACCAATGAAGAGTACACAGATATTATTTATTTACATGTCAATATCATTATTTACAATACGGCAATATCCAACGTAGAAACCCTGGGTGTAATTCAAGTCGCCATTCTTCAGCAGTCGACGAACTAATCCTGAAGGTTTTCAGAGACGATTCCACAACGAGCACCAGGAAAGTTACTGCTGGTACAGCGGAACTGCTGTTTGACGTGGTATTATTATACGAAATTCAATTAAAAATAGTACAGGAAAACATCACATTGCAGCGATCGCTCTGCAGTGCAATGGTAAAAAGCTGCAGGCGCAAAAAACGAATCAATAAAATTGAGTATTGTTCTTAGACGATACATTTTAATTAAACCTCAGAACTGAAAAATCAAACTAAACTCGCACTAATATGTTATTTAATAAAAGGTCATTTTATCGCCAAAAATGTATGCAATGCAATTTCGACCTATAAGCCCTTAAATCTATTGAGCATTATACAGCAGAGCTGCAACCTCCCTAGAGAAGTGAAAAAGGAAATGATACTACGCACAGAAAGATCAACAATTTGGCACCGCACCCGAGCGTATATTAGGAACAATGGTTTACTCTTTGAACATGAATAAAAACATGTTTAAGGTTTGAATTGGAAACCTCCTCTTTCCCAAAATTTATCAGCCATTGCAATGTAGTTCTTGGAATTGACTAATTACCCTGACATGTGATGCAATAAACCGCAGATATTTTTAAAACTACGAGGGTCATTCAATAATTAAAGAGACAAATTGGTCTGGGGAAAAAATGGTTGGTAGGACAAGTTTGGTACTTTTAGGACTTTAAGTTGGCATCACTGAGATGAGTCCTGATTAGCTGTTGGATCAACATTGCTGTGTTTATAACCTCAAAATTAAGTTTAACGATGGCAAGCCCACTTGAATATTCCACATTGTTTGAACAACGTTCTGTGATTCGTTTTTTACTTGCTGAAGGTGAAAAACCAGCTAATATATACTCTAGAATAACTAAAGTGTATGGTGAAAGTTGTATGAACCGTGGAAATTGTTAAAAGTGGGTAGAACGTTTCAAAAGTGGTCGAAACTCAGTGACTGACAAACACCGTTCAGCAGGAAAAGTCATGTTGACGGTGTTTTGGGACGCTGAAGGTGTAGTTTTTTGTGATTATCTAGAAGAACAGTGTACAATGAACAGCCAACACTACTCAGATATGCTTTTGAACAAAGTGAAGCCAGCTTTGAGAGAGAAACGATCTCAGAGGAGAGGTGTGATTCTCCATCAAGACAGCGCCAACCACCAAGCCAAAGAGTTCTTTGCAGCCGGTATAAAAAAGTTAGTAACCCGTTGGAACAAGTGCATAAATGTTGGTGGGGATTATGTTGAAAAGTAGGAAAAGTTTTGTTTTGTAAAAACAAAAGGTTTTTTTTCTCAGACCAATTTGTCTCTTTAATTATTGAATGACCCTCGTATTTTAACATCTCGTATTTTAACATCCCTCCAATATAAGGTAATTCGGTATTTTTTTGGTAAAAATAAAAAACAAAAGCCGTTAATAAGCCAATATTTAAGATGCTTCTGTCACAAATAGGAACCAATTGAATTAGACTGTCGCAGGTACTAGACATAGAGAACAGTTACAATAACGAGGCATAGATTACATATTAAGGGGGGGGGGGGTATTTTACTGTGACGGGTGCTGTTTCATAGAACTCTTTGGGATTTTTTTTTCAAAAAGTAAACAAACAATATCGTTAATTATTATGATAAAAAAATTTCATTTATAAAAAATAACTATACATAAAATATGGCGTGACATAACTCTAAAGTTGAGGTAAAAAACGGTGCTGGATGGTTGACATGTTTTCGGTTCGACAGCTAACCTGAAGCAAAAAAAACACAGATTCTTAAAATATATGGTTGTGGCTACAAGCGGAATTAAAATTACATGAAAATATTGAAAATTTTAAAAATGAAGAGTCGATATGTACAATTTTTTAGGCTATAATTTTTGAAAACATAAGTATTTCAAAGTTGTTCTAGTTCCGGCTGTAGACATACATACGTCCTCTCAAGATGTGTGTAAAGTAGCAACTCAGTCGGTTCAGTAATTTCTGAGAAAACGTGTCACCCAATCTTGAAAACATGATTTTTGAGAAAAACGCATTTAAAGTTTTGAAAACGTCTCAAAGCGCCTTGCTCTACTAACACAATGGCCTTCGAAACTCAGGTATCTAATCTCACCCAAAGATATATTTCTGAACGCTTATTCTACACATAAAATTTCGAAACATGCAAACAAATAAAATTCGATGTTTTTGACCCGTCACACGTTAGTATAGAGTAAATATTAGGCTAGAAGTTTAGAAGAATTTATAGACTCCCGAACATATCCGGTTGTTGGAGATTAAATTTTTTTTTATTCCTAAATTAGTACTTGGTAAAGCTTGTTTAAATGTGTTATTTTTTCTGACTCTGCATTGACAGAAGTTACCAGTCTTAAAAAATTTTTAGGAAATCGTTAAATAGGGGTAATTCTTGTGCAACTGTTAGTTGCCGCAGCTTTCACAAAAATTAATGTTGCGTTTGGGGAGGAAGCAACAAGTAAAAAAGTACCCAAAATTGTTTGCGACACTTCATAAAACAGATTATACAGATAATAACCCATTGGAAATTTTTGATGATTTTTTGTTGTTAGGTAGAATATGTTCCCCGATTGGTACCATGTAAAAAGGGGGGGGGGGGGGTGAAACCTAACTTCGTAATGCGTGTACCGATTTAGATAATTCTTTTTTTGTTGTTTTGAGTATGATCCCTCATTGCATGACCTGGAGGTGGGGGGGGGGGGGGTGGGGGGGGTTGTAACTTCGCAACGCGTCGACCGATTTGGATGACTTTTTCTTTGTCGGTAGGGTATGTTACCCGATTGGTACCATGACATAAACAATTTTGATGGTGTGGGGGTATGGGCGAAATCTAACTTCCCAATCCGTGAATCGATTTGAATCGTTCTTTTTTGGTTGTATTAAGTATGATTCCAAATTGTTAATAAAAAAATTTTTATTCTAACTTCGTAACGCGTGGACCTATTTGGATGACTCTTTTTTGTTGGATAGAGTATTTTTCCCGATTGGTACTATGTCAAAGAATACCTTCTTGAGGTGGGGTTGGGGGTGGGAATGAAACCTAACTTTGTAATGCGCGGGCCGATTTAGATAATCCTTTTTTTGTTGTACAGAGTATGATTAGCCATTGCTAATAATGCTTATATGTGGATAAATTTTGCACTAGGGTAGTGGTGGGGAAGGGTAGTCTAATTTCGTAACATGTGGCCCAATTTGGATGATTCTTCTTTTGATGTGTACTGGTTCCAAGACAAAAAAAAAATTATACGGTGGGGTGGTTTGCGGAGAGGGCATTACCCAATTTCTTAATGCACACACTTATTTTAGATATATTTTTAATTTTATATCGGTACAAATTAAACAAACAAAACAACTACCCAAGCACAATTGAAGATGCTATACAAAATTAGCTGAACGTTTCAATTCACGGGATTATAAGGAAGGGCGATTAAACACTTTTATTGTAGTTGTTCGGTTTGTCTAATTTGCACTTCAAAATGTCGTAATAGATAAATATAAATTATTTTATGCTTTTTAGCGCTTTTTGTGAAGTCGGTTCAGCTTCTTTTTTTTTTGAAGAAGAAGAATTTTATCGCTACAGAGTTTTCGAGAAAAACTCGTTTAAAGTTTTTCTGTTGATTTTTCTGTGAAAAAAAATTTATAACGTTTCTTCCTGGACCATCTTTTTTTAATCATCTGATCATCTCTTGAATCTTCTTGATATCACGGTAACTAGCCAATTCTAAGAACTACAATGCAAAAACTGATAATTTTTGGGAAAAAGGAGATTTCCAATTTAAAGCTAAATAAATATAACAAAATTACTAATCAAACATGTCTTTATTCATGTTCAAAGTGTAAACCATTGTTCCTAATATAAGCTCGGCCCCTGCCCCAAATTTATGTTGTTCTTCGTAGCATAATTTCTGCTTTTATTTTTTTAGTCAATGTGCAAGTGTCGGTGCGATTATATGAACTAAATATTTTTTGAAATAGCTGCTTTTACCAATGAAGAGTACACAGATATTATTTATTTACATGTCAATATCATTATTTACAATACGGCAATATCCAACGTAGAAACCCTGGGTGTAATTCAAGTCGCCATTCTTCAGCAGTCGACGAACTAATCCTGAAGGTTTTCAGAGACGATTCCACAACGAGCACCAGGAAAGTTACTGCTGGTACAGCGGAACTGCTGTTTGACGTGGTATTATTATACGAAATTCAATTAAAAATAGTACAGGAAAACATCACATTGCAGCGATCGCTCTGCAGTGCAATGGTAAAAAGCTGCAGGCGCAAAAAACGAATCAATAAAATTGAGTATTGTTCTTAGACGATACATTTTAATTAAACCTCAGAACTGAAAAATCAAACTAAACTCGCACTAATATGTTATTTAATAAAAGGTCATTTTATCGCCAAAAATGTATGCAATGCAATTTCGACCTATAAGCCCTTAAATCTATTGAGCATTATACAGCAGAGCTGCAACCTCCCTAGAGAAGTGAAAAAGGAAATGATACTACGCACAGAAAGATCAACAATTTGGCACCGCACCCGAGCGTATATTAGGAACAATGGTTTACTCTTTGAACATGAATAAAAACATGTTTAAGGTTTGAATTGGAAACCTCCTCTTTCCCAAAATTTATCAGCCATTGCAATGTAGTTCTTGGAATTGACTAATTACCCTGACATGTGATGCAATAAACCGCAGATATTTTTAAAACTACGAGGGTCATTCAATAATTAAAGAGACAAATTGGTCTGGGGAAAAAATGGTTGGTAGGACAAGTTTGGTACTTTTAGGACTTTAAGTTGGCATCACTGAGATGAGTCCTGATTAGCTGTTGGATCAACATTGCTGTGTTTATAACCTCAAAATTAAGTTTAACGATGGCAAGCCCACTTGAATATTCCACATTGTTTGAACAACGTTCTGTGATTCGTTTTTTACTTGCTGAAGGTGAAAAACCAGCTAATATATACTCTAGAATAACTAAAGTGTATGGTGAAAGTTGTATGAACCGTGGAAATTGTTAAAAGTGGGTAGAACGTTTCAAAAGTGGTCGAAACTCAGTGACTGACAAACACCGTTCAGCAGGAAAAGTCATGTTGACGGTGTTTTGGGACGCTGAAGGTGTAGTTTTTTGTGATTATCTAGAAGAACAGTGTACAATGAACAGCCAACACTACTCAGATATGCTTTTGAACAAAGTGAAGCCAGCTTTGAGAGAGAAACGATCTCAGAGGAGAGGTGTGATTCTCCATCAAGACAGCGCCAACCACCAAGCCAAAGAGTTCTTTGCAGCCGGTATAAAAAAGTTAGTAACCCGTTGGAACAAGTGCATAAATGTTGGTGGGGATTATGTTGAAAAGTAGGAAAAGTTTTGTTTTGTAAAAACAAAAGGTTTTTTTTCTCAGACCAATTTGTCTCTTTAATTATTGAATGACCCTCGTATTTTAACATCTGAGGCAATTCTCTTTTTTTTCTAATGATATCGAAAATGTAATTTGTTATTTTACGAAAAAAGTATTTTTTAACTTTAAATGTGATTCTTTACTTGCTTAGTCAGTTCGGTTGCTCGAGTAGTTATTAAAAAAAATAACAATAAAAAAGCTAGGTATAATATCTCACTTTTATGATATTATGCTGAAAATGTGAAAAAATTGGACTTTTCAAAAACACGAAAATCTCGATATCCGTAAGACTTTGTACTAAGCTATATGTATTTGGCTTAATTGAGTCTAAAGATTTCCTCTGTATCCTCTGCAAGGCTTTGTATCGACCTACCAAACACCCTGTATATAAATCGAAAAATATTTCGAATATCGATATAAAATTTTAGGAGAATGATATTCCACTAATAAGAAATCGATTGTTTGAAGAAAAATTGATTTTTGGACGAAACGAGTCGAGTTAGAGATAACGTGTGGGATTTGCACTGGTGTTCCCCCTTCCCCCTTCTTACGACGTTACGGGAACTAGAAATAGAGAAAGAAATTTTCACACAACGCGAACTCATATGTTCCAAGGAGACCCATTTCGTGGCTCAGAATTTATTGCCGACAGATTTTCACCTCTTTCGCAGCTTGTGAAACTTCTCCAGAAATCGGCAGCTCCTAGTCCGAGAACTTATCCCAAAGTCCTTGGAGAATTTCATTATCTCTACGAAAAAGGACTTTTGTAAGTAAGGAGATTTACGACATAAAAGTGGTACAAAACTGGCAGCAAAACGATAAATTTTGATTTAAATTCCTTAGATAAACAAGAGACGGAGTTGGATCAATTCGTTGAGCGGCACAACCACCATGCTGGGTGTCGGGTTCGGGACCAGGTCTCGTGAGTTTTTGTTAAGAAATTAAAAATAATCCACTCCGTCTCTGGGCTTTTGTCTAGTTCGCAGCAAAAACAGGACATTCAAGTTTCCTCGCTTCCCTTACCCTACTCCGGCCAAAACCATGCTAACGCATCATAGGGTTGTCCCCTAGGCTTTGGCCACATCGTGTAGGAAAAATAGTTTCTTTTAAATATAAGTTCCTTTTACATCACATCCGTTATGTCATATACAATAGCCTGAAAATCAGCCTAAAAATAATCATTTCGTCCCAAATTTGTCACAATCCAAATCAAAATACTTAAATTTACTCGATTTCTGAAACAGTCATCACCCTTTTCGGAAATAACTATGCAGTCAAATTGCTCCCTTGGCTCATTCTGTAATTTACAGTTTGCACGCAAAATTTTTTCCGCTACTCTTATCTTTAGAATAAGCCATAAAAAGTAACAATTCATCCATATTGAGCAAGTTGAAAGCACACGCAATGTCACTTCTGCTAACGATATCTTTTTATTTAATCTAACATGTCCTATTTGTCGTGCTCTAACATTCCAGTGAAGAGTGCAGATTCTGACAAATTGAATTTAATTAAAATCGTGACAAATAAAATCGCGATATAGACACACCCATCTGTTTTGCATGCGCACATATTTTTACAAATTCAAAGCAAAGAGCAGGGTGATTTGGATTTTTATGCAAATCTTTTTCCCCAACGGTAAATGTTCTATTTTGCGGCCAAACAAGTAAACTGGGAGCTTATCCGTTTCACGTACTGATCTGATTGTTAAAGAGTGTCGCAACAGTTGGGTTGAGAACTGTGGCCGTACCCTTGTGTATTGCTTTCCTGCAAAAATGAGTAGAGCACTGAGAATTGAGCGCAAACTCTATTTATTAGTGTAATTAAAGATTGCATGCATGCTCCACGTGCAACGCACTCTAACTTTTAAATACCTAATTGCAATTATTGGCAACCTTCGCCAATCTGCTCCGGTGCCTTCATGATACCTTCGACAGCGGCGCTTTTCAAACTTTGAAGTGCTGACGAAGTAACTTGAATAAGTCGATGACAGAATGTTTATAAATGCAGCTAACACTGACATTTCTGGCCAAGGTGAGGTGAATGCGTTTGCGCAATCAGTTCTTGTTATTATTTATGTCGTTCTCGAACACAAAATCAATTAAACGCACTAAGGCCTATCGGCTACCTTAGCCACTCCCTCGATGGCAGTGAAAATAATTTGAGGAAAAGTAAAAAAGACTAAAAATAAAATTAACTCGTTAAACTAAGGCTTAGCACGCTATAATAGGTTGCAGTGAGTTCACCATTATGTCATTCACTTAACACCGCCAGCCTGACTAATTGACGGCGTGTCAAGTTTTCCTTTCTTGCATAACATTATCGTGCCAAACAGAATTGTGGCTAGTGGCTCTCGGGCTGATCGCTGTCGGAGTTTTACAGCCGTTAGCCGTCTCGGCTCTTCTCATCAGTTAGTGTACGTGATCTGACGATAGTTCAAATTGGCACGAAGTTATCTACCACACAAAATACAACGCTTTTGCACAAATATTTACCTTCGCGGTAAAGGTAAGGTAAATCAGCTAACAAGACCGAAAACCGGTAGATACTCACCCAAGTAATTTCATGAAAAAACGTTTTTATGTTAAAAATTTTTTTCGACTATTTTTTTATTCATGGATTTTTAGTATATTTTGTAACTGGATATTCAAGATTTAACTCGTCACTAGACCTTTGACACTTTGTTTCGTTATTTGGTAAATTTCCTTCCAAAAATTCTTTTAATATTTAGTCAGAGATTGAATTGACTGCTCTTACTCCAATGGGCGGAAGCAATTTTTCCAAAAATTTGCAGTGAATTAAACAAAAATCACCTCATCAGGTAATTAGCACGGAGAGTCCAACGAAAAATCGCTGATTCGAATTAAGAGAAGCAAACATGTTTCTTTGGATTTTACATTTCTATAAAAATTTTTACAGGTTCTGAAAATGTTTATTGAGTTCTAAAATACTGTCCTCACGTGTTGCGCAAACCTCTCCACGCTTTTCTATCCATAAGTCATATGGTGGAGTAATTTCGTTACCATTTAAAAAAAAATTGGTTAAGATCGTATTGGGGACGCACATAATAGGATTGCGTAGAGTTATTTCTAAATTTTTTTCAAGAACCATTTTTAATTTTCACTGAAAGGCTGTCATTCAGATATTCTAAATTGATAATTTCGAAATTGGGGTGTGTGTGTGTGGGGGGGTAAAGAATTTAAAAGCTCATATATCGTGACTGAAAGGCAAAAGATACTCCACTGTTGTAAAGATACTCCATCTACCGTAAAGTTACCTATATCAGACCACTGAACTTGGTTCTTATTTAATTGTTTTAATTTACAAAAAGTATTAAACAAAATAAATTTCCAAAAACGGAGAGTTATTAATTAACGGAGAGAATTAATAAAAGCTTAAAAGCTCACTTGCCCGCGGACGTAGAATGATCAATTTCTTATAGGGATTGTTTTTTATGCAAGGGATGATTTTTTCGAAAATCGGTCCCGGCTATTTTAAAGCACTTAATTTTAACGCTGTCATTTTTTATCCAAGGCCAAGTATAACCCTGCCAGGGAGAGGCAGTGCACGCTTGCCGATAGCTGGCACTGGAAATTACAACTGTAATTTGCCAAGTTAATTATCGAGCACAACATTTTTTATTTGGGCACAAAATTAGCCCATAATGAGCACATTATTTTGCCGTGTCGCTTTTTTAATTTTTAGCATGTGACAGTGCCAGCTTGACCCACCCGATCTTTACACTGGTTTGGCGTTATTTTATTTCAAATATCTTAAATTTCACTCCTTAATATTTCCGTTGTCCGCGGGCAACGATATCAACGGTGATTTTTAATAAAACTTCATATATTTTCCATATGATTAAGATTTGAACTTTATGCCAAAGAATCAAACGAACGAATATTATAATACACGATCCACTATTTTGCTGTTCGAGCTGTGTAACAGCTTGTTTCGTCTTGCAGAAATATTTCATCGTCAGAATAGAGCCTTTTAATCGATGTTAGGAATTGTATTGGGAGAATACTTTGATGTTTGATGGCATCAATGGTGCCAGCAACAACATATAAATCACCAAACCGCATGTGACACACAAGCCCAGCCCTGTAGGAAACTTCAAGGTACATTTATTGCGATTGGGAGAAAAGCATCGAACTGTTTTCTGATCACTTTATTGCGTAAGGTATTAAGGTATTCGGTATCTGTCTCCTTCTTTGTTTCTGAAGAAGTATTACAAGCGGTTATTTTGTAATGTCAGTTTGTCAAAAAAGTATTTTTATTGTTGAAGCTAAAACGTAGCTTTTTTATTCCCCAATACTTCCGCCGTTATCAAATTTTATCACTAATCCTTTATTAATTTATTTATATAAATATTTTTTATATTTATTATTGCATGTCTGTGTTTGGAATTATCGCTCGCAATGACTTATCCCCTTCTGATGTGTTTTTGGACCATCCATTTAATTCCATAGAGCATTTTTTTTTGAAAATGACTTTATATAAATGCATTTTTGAAATGTTTAAGATGTCTAAAACTCGAACAACAGAAAGGTGACTCGTGGATTATAATATTCGGTTATTTGATTGGTTGGCATAAAGTCCAGATCTCAATACAAAAAAAAACCATAATTTTTTATAATTCAAAAAATGCTCTCAGCCACTTCCCGCGGAATGTCATAAGTTTCAAAAAAAGCTTGGATTTGAAAAGAAAGGTCAATCCGTTTTTGAGAAAACTTGCACGCAGTGCCGTAAATTTGTGTTTCAAGAAAAATACATTTAAAGTCTAAAGAAGTAATAAAATGGGTTCTACACAAAAAATTTATAACTTACTACAAGTCTGCGATTCAAGGTTATATATTATACATATATGTACATACATATTAGCTTCTGAAATTTCAGTGAAAGTGTTGATTCCAAGAATCATACGAAAGCATCAAGAGTTGTGACCTAGGCCCCGCGAGTTCTTCGAAAGCGCGCAGTGCATTACCTAATTCATGAAATTGCGTGTAACTTTGAAAGTATGTATTTTGAATTTTTAAAAAATTGAAAAAGAAATTGTTTTTAAGGCATTAACAATCCTAGAATTCAATTAAAAAATAGTTTTTTTGGCCCTAGGAACCAGAACACCCCCTTAATATGACGGAAAATTTGTGGGTTTTTCAAGCTTTCATTCCAACCCCCCCCCCCCCCCCCCATTTATATTATGCTATTTTTTCAGATTTTTATGGGCGATACTACTACTAAGATGGGGGCAGACATTTCTGAGCAATTTTTCGAAAAGTGTTTAAAATAAGTAACACGTAGCTTCAATACGAGCTCTTATTTGACACCCCACACGATGACTTCAAAAACATTTTTTAACTTTCCATTTCACCTCTCAAAACTTAATATCAAAATTTAACAGTTAAAACTAAATGGCTCTGATTGGGAAACCAATTTGCATATATCTTTGTGCCAAATTTCAACTTTTTATGTCATATAATGTCGAAGAAAATCAGCTGTGACAGACATCGAACTGATTCTATATCTTGCCGATAGAAACGGAGCACTAAAAATACCATCTGGTAATGCTATCGTCGGCGGAGTAAGTGATAAGTTTTGACCTACCACCCGGAGGTTCCAGGTTTGAATCCAACCGGTGGTGACGAATGGTTGTTTTCTTCTGGCGACAGATCACGATAAAAAGGCCAAGGTTCACTTTAAATTGTAAGTCGATTTGCTATCGTTTGTCTTGAGTCTACCCGGAGGACCAAGTTAGCTCTACTATTTAAAAAAAGTCAGTTAAGTTAAACTTTACCATTTTCGCTATAACAAAGTTGTTGCGCAAATTTTTCTGAAAACAACCTTTGGTAATGCTAGTTGATACAGTGAAATAAGGGCCAAGCAAATAATTTGGATGGACAATATGTCTTGCCCCAATTCAAGTTTTCCACGAAAAGTTGGTCGGCAAGTTTGTAAAGGTTATTTAAAAGAACAGTAATTATTTTCTCTCTTCACGGCAAGATTACGACAGCAAAAAACCACAATGGTAACGTTTATTTAAACTAAATTTTATAAGTGAAGAATGGTAAACTTTCTTTCCTACACGACAAATTTTCCGCAAAAGAATTTTAAATATTTAAGTAAACCAAATTCTTCAGCTATAGTGCTAAGTTGATGGACGTTTGCAAAATCGGGTTAAGTTCTTCACCTACCCTATGCCAACAAGACGAACCTAGAAGAAGAAATAATCCAAATGAGACCTTAGGAGTTGTTTGCCAGTGACTTGAACCTTTATCTTGATGGATTGTTGATTATCGTTAAACCAACAGTGATTTTGATTTTTTTATTGTCTACCAACGCGGAATATTAATTGTTTTTGCTGCTACCAGAAGGCAATTACTAAAACATGCAATCCATTTGAACAAATTTAAATTTCTGAAATATAAATATGAGGTTTGAATTAACTATGCAGGAAACCGACTTTAAAAATTTGATTTGTTCCTATGCTAATGGAAAACAGCACGCCAACAACTACCAGGAATCCACTAAACCGTGTCAGCATAAAAGTAGTGCTTTGCACGCAGAAAAAGAAATTAAGAGAAAATAGTCGCAAGGAAAATCTAAATTCCTTGCATAAACGCTGGTGGGCGAACACCGTTATATGTTTATGCTATTATCACAAACGAATCTATTGAACCACGTATTAGTCTAAACTGGCATTTTTGTCAAGGTTCTGTTAAACACGCATTGCGGTAGCGAAGAAAGGCACCTAAAAGATAGGAAGCCTCTTGAATCTAAAGTGCGCAAATCACACAGTCGTAGCAAGGGGATGGCGGTTGGAAGTAGAATTGGTAAGGCCATTTTTTTCGCGAGCTTAGTTTAGAAATTTGCCGTGGTAAACAGTAACAGGTATTTCGACATTGCGCGGTTACTGATAAAGAAATTAATAGGCAACTGCCACCAGTCTAAACAGCGCTTAGGTTACCCAGACGGGATCGACCGACGACGGCTGCAAAATCTTGAAATATTGTGGAAACCTAGAAGCGAGAATTGCATAATTTCAACTTACTATCTCGCGGTGGAAGGTACCACACTCACGAGTCACGGATGAAGCGAATTGGTTTGCCTGTAAATTTAATGAGCTGGTAACAGATTTCATGGTTGCTTTTATGATCAGATTGTATCGTCGGGCTCTTTATGTTTTCATTTGGTATAGTTCACCATTTTTGGTATGGCAAGTCGTTCTTGTTAACACAAAATGGAAAAAATTTTTACAAACATAATATAAATTGTTATATATGACGTGATTTTATGAAGACAAATGAAAAATTGATTTATTCTTTTGCTGGATATAAATTTGTCGAAAGTGTTCTTAAAATCAGATCGTTTTCAAGGTGTAACTAAGAAGGAAAAAGAATAATTTGATTATTAAATGTTAACAATTAAAATTTGTTTTCATTGCTTGACAACGTTTTTATCCACCTGCAACTTCAGGGAAAATAGAGCAAGAAATTAGCTTTATCGAAATATTAGCAAGACAACTCCAATATATTCGAATTAGATCTCTCGACAAATTGCAGGATGAGTGAAGAAAAGTTTGGCAAAATTGGAAAAGACCCGACAATCATTAAAAATTGTATTGTCCATATTAACGAATCTAATATTTGAGCACGAAATTAGTTTTTAAGTTTTCTTTTTTACTAGATTCTTAACATCAGTAGTACTTATGGTTTCTTGAAAGAAGACTGTCTGAATATTTTTGGTGGTAGTGTAATACAGTTCATACATTCGTGTCTGATGAAAATTTTGAAATTGCGAAAAACGGCAATACTAGGTTCACATTCGGATCGAATTTATTTTAAAGTTCGATACCACTTTCTGTTGATAAGGAACATGGGTCGTTGTTACCCTTAATGTAGTACTTGCAAATTAATTCTATACAGGCGCGGGAGGGGACGTAAACAAAAGGTTATTTGCAATGACAAGTCATTCGATTATCTGGCTATTTTAAGCGGGGTACCTCAGAGATCTATTATTGGTCCTCTTTTATTTTTATTAATGGAGATCATTATATGGTACTACAGCTATCATGCTTATACAGCTGTATATTTTTGGACTTGTGGGCCCGATTGAAGACGCTATTTCTCGATTGAATGATCTGATTAGGTCTGTGTAGTTAGCCATCGAATCGAACGAACGATTTTAATAACTCATTCGTTTGACCAGGGAATGACTATGTTGACCCATCAATTAATTTTATTAACTGCTTTTTTGAAAACAAGATATTCAAAAAAAATCATGGCTAACTTCAAGCTTTATTAAATTATTTCATGAAATTCGAAAATTGGTAGCTATCGGTAGCTGTTTTTTGGGCAGTGTCTCTTTACCACCCTCAAACGCAAAGTACCCGGAAATACACGGAAAGTACACGGAAATACACGGAAAGTACACAGAAAGTACACGGAAAGTACAAGTTCAAATTTCAGAACCAAAATATCTTGATAAAATTAGTATACAAGACGAAATACGAGTTGTAGATGATGATTCAAAAACGTACAACACATTTTGGACAGTAATATGTACTAATTAAAATTTCTTTTCTAAAATTCATAAATTGTACATAGCGATTAATAGCTGTTACTATTACCGTCGAAAATGTGTTATACTTTTTTGAATCATCTCCATCTACAACTCGTATTTCGTCTTGCATACTAATTTCATTAAAATATTTTGGTTCTGAAATTTGTACTCTCCGTGTACTTCCGTCTTATTTCCGTTTGTTTTCTGTGTACTTTTCGTGCACTTTCCGTGTATTTCTGTGTACTTTTCGTTTACTTTCCGTATACTTGCGTATACTTTCCGTGTACACGGAAATAACACGGCAATTTGAGGGTGGTAAATAGACACTGGCTTTTTTTTTACATAAAACTTTTTTTAAAAATCCATATCAGCTGTTCAATGACTTTTCATTTTGGTACCATACCCTCATCCGTTTTTTAACACTTTTGTATATTTTTTAAAATCAGAATTACAAGTTTTTTAAAAAAATCCTACGTCAAGACACCACCTGGAGTCATCATTAGAGGGGAATTGAACAATCAGACATTCATTTGCTCATGTTTGACCAGCCTTAGAAAACGTTAACCCACCCCTCAATTTGTTGGTCCATGTAAGATTTTTAAAATCAAAATTACAAGTTTTTTTCAAATTTCCATCAGTGTGATTGTTCGTCTAATCTGATCAGAATTTTTTTATTAGACTTTTTTGATTAGAATTTTTTGAAAAGAATTTTCTGATCAACATTTTCTAATCAGAATTTTCTGATCAAAATGGTCTGAACTGAATGTTCTGATCAGAATTTTCTGATTAAAATTTTTTCGTTCAATCCACTAGAACTTCTTCAAATCGAACAGAGGAGCAGCAGCGACCGTAATTTTCAAGAAAAACTTTCTGAATATTTTTGTGAACTTTCTTTAGCGAGATTGTCTGCTCTCTCCTTACCTTTCACTCCTCCGTGACCGGGAACGCAGCAGAGTGTTCCGGGTAGAGATTGCGTCCAGGGTTTCCTTACACACCTTTCCTAGCTTGGAAGTGACTATGTCAGATGAGAGAGCCATTAGTGCTGCCTTCGGAGAGAATGATGGCGTTCATCCCAATCGTGTCACTATCTTGAATAAGGTGCGCGCATTTTATAATGGCGTATGTCTTTGCTTAAAATACGAGTAGTCCTTACTGCAGGCGTTGAACGTATTTATGGGAAAGGGTGAGGGGTTTTTCGCGTTGCTGCTTTCACGCACAGACTTGCATGCATTTGTGGTCTCGATACGTCACAATCGATCAGCTGTGCAAATAAGAAGTGAATTAATAATTTTGTTTCACTAAATATATAAAGAACATAATAAAAAGTGTTGTGAAAAGATTATGACACATGCAACTGACAGCTGTCAATTCAGACATAAAGTCACATATATAGATATTACAGTACGTACACTATTAGGTTACTGCCAGTAAGAGCTCAGTGCTAGTACTTACTGGCAGTGGGGACTACTCGTGTCGCACTTGCCGGAGACAGTACAAAAAGCACCCAGAGCCCCGGAGACATTGTTTTCTTACGCTCCACCATATATACTAGCGCCAGCTGCGTTGTGATGTTGCAAAGAACCGTCAGTATACCAAATAGAGCTTTGTGTGAGGTTCTTCAGAGTTTGTTCCCATTCTTCTCTAATGGGAAGCATGACTCTGAAATCTTTACTACATTCTTCCAGATTAATGTGTCCAAAGTTTCACTGTGTAACGGACTACTGGTTCGCTAAAACAAGCCTGTATGTAGACTTTTGAACTTCTTCCTGAATGAATTAATCCAAAGGAGAAAGGCAAAGAGCCGACTCCATTGCTGCAGTTGGAGTGGTTTGCATGGCCCCTGTAATCCTTTGAATTTTACAAAGGTTATTCTGGGATGTGCTTAGTAGAGTTCACTTCCACCAGATAATTGCACCAAAGGAGATATTAGGTTTAATTATGGCGGTGTATATCCAATGAAACACGATGGGACTTAGTCCCCACGTCATCGCAAAGACCCGTCTGCACTGCAAGAAATATTTAATGGCTTTGCTGAATTTGTAACCCAAGCGCACCTTTCAGCTAAGCTAAGTGTCCAGTGTAATACCTAAATACTTTACAGTATCCCCTTATTTTAACTCTTTGTGATAGATCTTTAAAGTTTTCATGCCTTTGAGTTTTCTTCTGTTTATAAAGAGAAGTAGAGATGTTTTGTCTGGATTTATTGTGTAGATTGATATAAATGAATATTTTTGTAAAATATTTTCCCAAAAAAAATTTTAGACCTAGGGTGGGGGTGATAACGTTTTGGCCGTCCTTCCGCCCCCAGGGGTCCCAGGTTCGAGTTTCATCCTCGGTGACCCAAGGTTGTTTTCTGCTGAAAACAGATTACGATAAAAGGCCATTGGGAGTTGCAGAATAATATCGGTGGTTCGGAGTCTACATTAAATTTTTAGGTACATTTCAATCTCTGTTTGGAACCCACTAGGCTAACGGAAACCAGAGAGAGAATGAAAGAGGATGGAGGTGAGGGAGGGGAGCCAACGCGTGGACCATGATTCATTTACTGTTGTATAGAGTATGTTGCTCAATTTTCAATATGACAATAAGTTTGAACTCGAGGTGGGGATCGATTTTGATGATTTCGAGTCTGTTGTACCAAGTACGTTTGCAGCCGCCTTACTTTATAAAGCGTGGCTCGATTTGGATGATTCATTTTCGCTGTATGGAGCACGTTGAGGGACTAGTACCATGATAAAAATGTATTTAGGGAAAGGGTACGGAAAAGGGTTTGCGTCTAATTTCCTAACTTCTTCCCGGATATGAATGATTATTGTTTCTTTGTATAGAATAATACTGCCCCTGTAACTGTTGTTATCACTTTTTTCATAGAAGCAGTATTTTTGGAGTAGCATATCGAAAGCCACTAAAAGGTAAAACATAAAATAGTTTTTAAAAAAAAGTTGAACCGACTTCACAAAATGCGTTAAAAAGCACTAAAACATATTTAATGTTGTTGTTATGGAGATGCATAAGATAAAACTATGAATGTGAAATGTAAAAGACGAGTATATATTATGCTTATATAGATTGAATATTTTTCAATGGCTGTAGGTACTTGTTTCGTTTGTTTAAGGGGTCTACCCTAATTAGACGGGCAAAAAATTTTTTTTTACCGGTATAAATTATAAATATGGATATAAAAAGTGTTAGGCCTAAAAAATACACTCTTAAAATACACAAAAAAAATGTTAATATTTATTTTACTCAGTTTTCGTACAGAAAAATGGGGAGAAGACAGGTCCAAAAAAAAGTGGTTGTGCATTGTTGATAAAATCTCTGGAATGGATGATCTGAAAAAAAAATGGTTTTAGATTCAGTAGGTAAATGGCTATAGCGCATATCATACGATTTTTGATTTTTTCAAAAATGACAAAATGGCGGCTTTTTTTCCCAAAACTTCGAAAAAGCACTTTTTTCATGGTTTTTTCCAAAAAAAAAATAGTTACACTCAAAATTTCAAAATTCGTATGATATGCGCTATAGCTGTAGTTATAAAGAACATGTGGTAAAATTTTGATCGGTTGAATAGTTTCGGAGATTTTATCAACAAGCCGTCCAAAAACGTCATTTTGAGAAAAACGCGTTTAAAGTTTTCTTTAACGAAAAATCGTGGAAAAATTAGCTCAGGTAGTTAAGTAAACGTCGCTCAAAAGTACACTTAGACTGCTCGGATCTTTATAAAATTTTAGTATGATACTTTTAAATATGCGTTTTCTGAAGAAGTCGATTGAAATTTTTTTCTGCTTTTTCTGATTATTTAGCACGAATTGTGGTCAAATGACTAATTAGAATCCGTCAACGAGAAAGGCGTATTCCATCACGACAACGTTTTACCACATTGCACATTGACTTAGAATGATTTCCAGAATTTCATTGAAAATTCTTTCGATCTGCAGTCTTATTTATACGACCCTGCCGAATTTATCGGTATAATATTTTCGATCTCTATTTTAAGTCGATAAATGCTGACAGTGTATATTATGAAAATGCGACAAACTTATACGGTAGATCAAATATAATTGGTCTTGTGCTGGTGTGATTCAAAAATAAAGATAAGATCACCCCTCTCTTTTTAAACCAACCAGAGCCGGAGACGGAGTTGGATCAATTCATTGAGCGGCACGACTATCATGCCATGGGTCCCGGGTTCGAGACAGGTCTCCGCGTGAGCTTTTATGAAGAAATTAAAATAATCTAATCCGTCCTTGGGCTGCTGTATAGCTCGCAGCAAAGGAAAAAACAAGACATTAAAATTTCCTCACTTGCCTTACCCTAATTATTTTCCGGCCAAAACCGTGCTAACGCATCAAAGGGTTGCCCCCTAGGCTTTGGCCACATCGTATAAAAAAAACAAAAAACAAAAACTTCTGGGGCATAGGGCGTCTTCTACACCGACTCTCCACCTCGTCCGGTTCTGCGCCAAAGCCTTCAACTATGGTCACGATTTGTTGATCTACGTTCCTTCCTTCTCTACGGATTTTCTCCACGTGTTTCGCGGTCGTCCTATTCGGCTTTTTTCTTGGGGTCCCGAGTGGTTCCAATCAAGGGCCTGTTGTGCGAAGTTGAATGGCTCTGTTCTTAGTGTGCTGCCTATCCATTGCTACTTTTGCCTGTAACTCCTGGTCCCCATCCCGTCTTGGTCTGTAAGGCTGTGTAGGTCGCATAATTACTATTAATTGAATCGAGTAATTCATTATTGTTTACGCCTTTCTTCGTAGCTCCACCAGTTTGTCGACACCTTTCCAAAAAATATCGCCAAGTCTGGAATTCAAGCGATTGTCGAACCATGTTGTGAATCTTCTTTTCGTCAGCGAATTTAAGCCAAGCATTTCATTCAGTGGAGGGAGGTCTGAACATGTGCGCGGTCCGGAGAGTAAGGTGCAATGGGTTGCAAATTTATTTCATCTCGACAATTGTGTCATTTCCGTTGAATAGCCTCGCTGAAACGTCGCAATCTAAGGGTTATTATCGATGGTTTCAGTCTGCTCCAGTATTTTAAACAACGTCCCAGTATTATAGGTGACGGGTGTTTTTTTTACTCTCAATGCAGAGTAGAACATAATAAAATAACATAATTTCAATTAAAACTGTAAATATGGTTACATTTGTAAGGTAAGATCTACTTATACATTATTATTCGTAGTTGAAAAAAAATGCCTAATGTTAAAGCGTAGAGTCGTACTGAATGGAGATTTTGGTTATTTAAACCATCTTCGTTTGTTATGTTTATTACTTTCTGTTTTATTTGGTTAAAATGAAAAAGATTTCACCCAATTTTGAAATGGTTAATCTATTCCGAGTTCCTACTATTTTCTAGTCTATCAAAGGCGGTGATGGTATTTCATTCCATATAACTTTCTAAATGTCAGTATTTCTAATTTTTTTTTTTTAGAAAAGAATTGCTGTTTTAGCATGTGTTATTTGTTGTGTACACTCCTTACCTAATTGCATGTTTAAGTATAAATTTAATTCGCCACAACCGTTTTTCGAAATTCCATATTTAAAAAAAATCATTTTGTTGATCGAATGTGTGTTGTTTGTTTTTGTAAATTAGAATTTTTTTAGTAGTTAGATGAACCGTAGTTAACGTTAGTTTTGTTTCTTCTTTTATTTTTATGTTTATATTTGACTTCAATTGGACCTTGGCCTCGTTAGAATACCTCTTTGTGGCGATGAAGGAAGAACAACACCACACATGAATGGAGCTGCACCTGGTGGACTAAATGTTACAGCAAGTGGATTGATTGGGGGTGGCGGGAATGTTGCCACTAGGTTACCATCACGTCGCCCCCAAGCACAAGGGACATCACCAATTGAACAAAAAGTGTTCATACCTACACAATTGCTAACTTTAACCATTCACAAGGATTCAAATGGATATGGAATGAAGGTTAGTATTGTATCGCTAATTGTAATGTAATTCCTTAATGTTCGTAACTATTTGAAATAATTGTTGTTTAATTAGCAAATATTTCGTCTTTTTGATGGTGTATGTAGATTTATGCTTTAGAGTTTGTTTCAAGAATGAGCGCTGTTCAGAAATAGGTATATTACGCAAACCTTAGAATTTTGTTTTAATTCAAGATACGCTTCGAAAGTAGTTATTGTTATAGGGAACGTATTTCTTTAAATATTTAATTCTAGTCCTCCCAATCCATACTGTTGATTTTATGTACCTCTCTCTAATTCCCATAACCGCTTGTGGGGCATTGGGCGGGAAAAATAGTTCACCTGATTCGAGACAACGGTTGCAAGTGGATTCTGAACCATCGAAATTTTTTCTGCAACTCCCAATGGCCTTTTCTTTATCGTAATCGTTGTCAGCACAAAGCAGCCATGGATCGCCGCCTGTGGGATTTGAAATTGAGACCTCCGGGTTGGACTGACACGTTATCATTTACTCTTCCGACAACAAGGTACTGAAGCGCCGCGGCTAGTAAGGCCCATTGTGCTAAACATCCCTTCTCCTTAAGTTCGATTTTTGGAAAAGGACAACAGTTCGTAGAGCGACTCCGACAGTAGTTTCCCAAGGATTGATATTCTGCTCCTGCCAATGGCGGGCACTCGCAAGTCTCGTCCTTCTCCAGACATAATTTACAGGTGGGATCAGCTGCTCTATCGATTTTTGCCAAGTGCTTTCTTAGTCGGCAGTGCCCGGATGATTAGATTGGTAATCAGTCTTACAAAGGGTCTGCCAAACCCTAGGAGCTGCCTAAGTCTACTCGGTAATTTAGCCTACACAGGATTCCCAGTAGCATTTGCGCTTCTCGTATGACAACCCCTTTTAGCTATGCAAAAGAAAAAATGCTTTCCGTTGGCTCAGGAGCCACAACTCTCATGGCAGTGCCTTGTCTGGCCAGTTTATCCGACCTTTCGTTATCTGGGAAAGCTCGATGCCCGATTGTTTTGTATCTATCCATCGACAGAAGGTTCCCTTAAGATTTCACTCTTTTTGGCAAAAAAAATAAATAGTAAAAATCAAAATTTTGATTTATTTGTAGAATGCGTTGAAGATATTACTGTGTAAAATATGTGCTTAAAATTTCATGAAGATCGGTGGTTCTGGCGAAATCACCGCCGCCGATCGGAAAAACATAGTTTTGAGAAAAACGCGTTTAAAGTTTTTTTTAAGGAAAAAGTCTTACCAAAAGTCTATCAGCGAAGCCGGCACCATACAAAAGCCCTTCAACCTCTTCAAAATTTTCAATTTCTTCCATTACAATTTAAATTTACCTACAAAGATTCAATTCTAAGGAAAAAAGCAAGCAGTTGCTTCAATGAATAGAGGCAGGAAAAGTGGAGTCGACAAAACACGTGACGTTCGAGCGCGCTCAGGTAGTAGAAGTAGCAACGTAAAGAATATAGTTCGACTGCTCCGATCACTCTAAAATTTTAACACAATACTTTTAGATATAATATACTTTCGAAAAATGAAAAAAAAATGGATTTTTTGAAAGTTATAAACCAGAATGATCCCTTAAGTAGGAAAACGAAAAGCAATTTTTTTTTAACTTACATTGAATCGTCGATTCCAGCCCCATAAAGCAAAGGTTCTGCTGCAGTTGCAATGTCCAGAGCGTCCTTCTGCTCTTGCCTGAGACTAGCTAATAAAACCCTACGGATTAGAGAAAGAGAGACAAACAATAACTAAACAGCTGCCTCGATATACCTGCGACACTTCCGACCGCTCGAGCCGAATGGAAGCAGTTTCAAAAGGCTCTATTCTTCTTAAATTTTACTCCGATTGACATAACAATTTGGGAAGATATTCTTGATATGTACTATTATATAAACAATTAAAAGAAAATGGATTTTTTGAAATGTCAAAATAGGTCATTGTTCCGCGCTAATTGAGGCGCGCAGATTAGCATTATTAGCCGCGTTCAACCGCTTAACTCCTTTGTATCTCTGTATTTTAAAGATATCGACTTAAAACTTTCAGAATATATTTGTAAGCCTTCATACAATAAGAATATACAAAAAAAAACTTTTGTCGAAAATTTATGACGCTGAAGCTAGTAGCCACTGACAGCCAAAGCGTGCAGGACGGAACTGTCAGCGGGAACCCGGAGCTCCGAAATTAGAATTAAGTAAACAATAGTTAGACCGCACTAAAGGTCGTTAGATTGTGAAGGAAAAATAATTTAGGCATTTAAAAGGCATAAGTTGATGAAAAATATAATGCTATATATTACACAGGTCTACAAAAAGTGGGGTCATGATTGTTGTTGGGCAGCTCGGGGTCAAATTTGCTGCGTAGAATCCAAATCCGAGGTCAGAATTGGGCCACACGTCAGGATTTAGCAATATTTGAGGATATTTACTCGAAAATGGTTTTCTTTTGGCTACTTTTGAGGTTATGTACTTTTGAGTTGTATCATTTAATACTATTACCATTCAAAATAAGCTATTGAGCGGTCAACTAAAATTTTTTCTTGCAAAGCTATGACCATTTTAAATTATAAAATATATCTCAAGAACGTCATTAGCAATTAGATTAAGATTGGGATATATAGTATATCATAACTTAAAATGGTCGTAACTTTGCACATAGGTAACCGCTCGTGTTTTTTTAAATCGTCGGTGGAGTAAGTGATAACGTGTCGGCCTACCAGTCCGGAGGTCCGGTTGCTTTGTTAAGAAATTTATATTCTGACAAATGTGCGGTGCCGGAATTCGAATTTGATTCATAAGTGCCGTCGACGGTGGTCATGGTAAATCACGCCATGTTTGTTTGTTTATTGATTTGCTTATCTCAGAGTAATTCTTTTTTCAAACTTTTCTTTGCGTTATTCTCGCTTTTGTCAAACTATCATAATTACTGCTCAAATTAAGTATGAGCTACTCTAAAGAAAGTTTCACGCTTTTTCCTCTGAAGTTATGTGAATTTTCATTTTATTTCTTTTTAGTGAGAATAAGTTCAAGTTGGCATATGCCAAGGAAAAGTGTTTATGTGACGATACGATTTTGTAGCGAATGTGTACTTTATAGAGTGAAAGATAAAAAGATATTTAATATTTCGAAGCCTGTAAGAAATGGTCTGCGAGATTTTTTTTTTGATTGTTTGTTTACTCTTGTAATTTTTTAAAAGTAAAAAATATCGAAAAAAATAAAGCAAAATATTAAAGTTTTCTATAAACTACACTTTCGAGCAAAAAGATCGACTCAACCCAAAACACTACAATTGTGAGCTATTTCTTTTAATTCATAGGAGTAATATAAAAAAAAAACTTCATTTATACCAGTATAAGTTATAGTAAAAACTCAAGAACTTTTGTAGATGTCGGTATTATTTTTTTTACTATTTGTTATTTAACTATGGGATATGTCTAATTTTGGCAATTTATTTCATTATTTCAAGTAACATGTTTTCGAAAATATAGTTAGTAACAGAAGTAGTCGGCTTGAACTTCCCCCTAAACTACTAACTACTACAACTAAATTTAAAGTCTGTAATTTACTCCGTTTACGAGCTCAAATGTTCTAACAGACGGACGAACAGTACCTAATTAATGCAACTGAAACGGAATTGAAACTAAAACTCCCATACATATTTGTTTCGATCATATTTCACACAACGTGTCTTGTCTCATCTAATAACATTTACTGTGAAAAATTTCATAGTTGTATTTCATACATAGCGTGGCATCTGCCATAGAGTTCCGTTTCAAACCTTACAAATTATGATTTTAAAATTGCAGAATTAACTGTTTAAATAGCACAAAATTTTTCACGAATTGCTTAGTGTTTACGTACATATATATTATGCGACGAGCTCAACAGAAAGTTGAGTATAGGATAGTGTGTGGCCTTCCATCATGTGGTTTCTGGTATAAAGCACACCGGCGGAAATCCATGGTTTGCTGATAAAAATGGATTGAGCTAAAAAGACACTAATTTCGCTGGTTCGGAATCCACCTTAAATTTTAGGTCTCCCTCGTGCCACACAACGGATTACGAGAACTACACAAAAAGTTCTGGAAATTTTTTTTACCAAAATTCTGGTAAAACTTACGGTTCTCTTGCTGCAACTGTCAGCTACACTAATTTTTATGGAACATAAATAATAAATAATATTTGATTTCAAAATATATTTCGAGCATAGAATTCGAAAGGCTTAAAAGTAATCAAATTAATTCGTCTTTAGCAAAAAAAAAACGAACAGTTGCAACCCTAGTTTTCAGCAGCACGCAACTGTCACATTCCTATTATATGAAATGAGCTGTTTCTATATGAATTCACTATTTATTGACACTTACAATGCTTATGAATTGATTCACTATGAATGAATATTCACATCTGAATTCAAAATATGGAAAACTAAGTTCAATTTAAATTCAGAAACACAGAAAACTAAATCTCACAAAACGAAGAAAATGATTTCAAATTTGTTTCATTTCACTTTAATTCATTATTGTCAGTATCAGCGAATTACGGTGGGAACCGTAAAATTTACCGGTTATCCCGGGAAAAACGGTAATTTTTTTATAAATCGAAGTAAATTTTACGAGTCACATTTTTACGGTGCTGTTCCGTAAAAATTGCTTATTAAGAGATTAAAAATTACTAAAATTACTGGAAGAATCATAAATTTTATAGTGCGGTTGCTTGAATTTTGTAACACGATTACGGTGAGTGGAGTCTAATTTTTCCTGGACTTTTCTCTCCGTGTAATGCGGGTTGAAAACAACTTCAGCGTAGTGATTTCTCTTTAACTTGTCATTTTTATCTAAGGTATTACATAAACGCATAAAATCAAATCTTGTGATTAATGGAAGCTAATGGCTGTCTGGCAGTGAGGCATTCGTGCGCATTTTACAGGAGAACGATTTAAAGACTTGTAAATTTTGTTTTCCAAATTCAATAATTTGGCGCACACGGCATATAAAAAAAACCGATTGAGATTAAGCCACCCTATTCACACCAAAACGTTCGTCATTCAATTAACTTGGGCTAGGCATGAAAATCAAAGATTTTCCCAAAAGTTACTTGGGATATCTCTGCATCGTAGTGACGAGTAAGTGATAACCTGTCGGTCTATCAATCCGGAAGTTCCAGGTTCGAATCCCTCCCACCGATAGCGTGCCATGGCTGTTTTCTGCTGGCAACAGATTATATTATAGACTATAGGATAAAAAGGCCATAGGGGTTGCAGAGAAAATGTCAGCGGTTCGGAATCCACTTTAAATTGTAGATCCACTTGCAATCGTTGTCTCGAATCGGATGTAGTTTTTCACCCGCCCCCATGCCCCACAAGGCATTTGGATCTTAGCTCTTTTCCAAGCAGAGATATATACCACTGAACTCTGAACACGTGCGGTGCAGAACAAAACTAGATAAGCGCAGAACAGAACTAGATAAATCGAAGTAACTTTTTTCGATTTGGCATTTTCAACCATCACCGGATCTACTGACCAAAGATCACCGATTAAATATTGCTAAAACAATGGCTGAAAACGGGTTTATAAATGTGTCTCGGAACAAAAGGGTACATTTTGGCATCTCCTGTAAAATCTGCAAAAATGGATTTATCCGATTTTGTTCGCCAGCTCCTCATATAATGTCCGACAGTCGAGCGCCGTTCAAGATTCTCGGATATAATACCTTTGAGTCTAGAAGTGTCTAGGACTGTCGCAATGCACTTAAACGATTGGTCCAGAGCAAGAGAATCATGTATGCCTGGGTGCCAGGACACGAGGGCATTGAATGTAATGAGATGTCGCAGATTCTCAGTTTATCCGATCTGAGCCGTTCTGTGGTTACTCGAAATGCCAGTTGGTAATGCAAATCACGTCACTCAGCAAGCACTTACTCTAGAAGAGCACTCCGGGGGTCACGACAAGCGAAGAGGTTCATAATTTTACTCAAAACAGAAAGCGGAGGCGCTGCTATAACTCAGCAAACCAGTTTTAAGCTTTCTGGCGGGACCTTTTACTAGCCATTGCATTCTAGGTTACCACCTAAACCAGATAGGGTTACCTGAGGAGGACTTGGAAACACATCCTCTGTAAGCTCTCCGTCGAATCAGACTCAGAAATCCCGGCGAGGCTTTGTCCTAAAGACATTTTGGGCCTAATCAAGGAATTAGGGTCAGAAAAGATCTATCTGGTCGAAGTGACAGAAGGGTGATGTACGCTAAAAGGGCATTGGGGGTTGCAGATCAAAGTCGGTGATTCGAAATACACCTTAAATGTTAGGTCCATTGGCAATCGTTGTCGTCGACTGGCTTAAGTTCTTCTCACGCCCCCATATCCCACAAGGGTTTATAGTAACTAGCGACATCTAGTCACAGTTGAAGAAACACCTGTTCCTAGAAATGACGCAAAATGGTAATTTAACACATAGCATACTTTTCTTTAATTCCCTTGGATCGAAACTTAGTGAACCACCTGAGTATCCTTGGAATGTCTACAACACATGGCTTAAACTCAAATTGGTGCACTTGTGGTATGCGATGGCTTATAATAAAAAGTGATATGCTGACTTTTTAGAACTGTTGTCTTATAATTTATTAGTCATGTTGTGTAATCGCCGCTTTGTGCTTCCTTCAAAAGAAAACTTTACTCGATCGCTATACAAATTTCGGTCTAAAATTTGTTTCTTTCTTAACGACAATAAAAGATCGCCTATCGCCTGTCTTATGATCATACTTATTTATATTAATTTCTGAAATGCGTCATATTTTGGCAAAGAATTAAATTTTCGGCAAATCTAAATATAAATAAAAAATATTAAGCAAATTTTAGTGAAGGCAAATACAAACAAACGTTTCCGCCGAATATAGCTGCTCATGCGACTTTTCACCTACCAAAAAGTAGCATATTCTGCATAGCATCTGCTCAACGTCAGCTTTGCTTATTTTGGGCTACTAATTTTTCCAAAATCTTCACGCTCAGATTAGAAAATTTTAATAGAACGTTGGCTTTGGTCCAGATAATTTGTCATGTGGAAATAGTTCGCTGAGTGAGAATTACTGCCGTCAAATTAGTTCCCACAATGAATGAGCTCGAAAGGAAAACATTAAACAAAGTAGTTAAACACCGCAAAGGAGCAGACCTCTGAAGAAAAAGAAGTTCACTTTTTATCATTGAAACTGTGCTACGATAGAAGATAAATCATATTCACTTCCGTTGATAAGACCTTTGTTTGCATTTTGCGCAAAATCAACATTCAAAAGAGAACGCAAGTGTTCCAGAAGAATCACTATTTGTGTTAGTAAGGTCAAGATATCGCGAAAGAATAATTTAATTAAGGCTGGAACATGTTTTTTCTTCCTGTGTTTATCAGCAAATACAAAAAATAATGATTTTCTTTTTCTTTTATTCACAGGTATCTGGTGACAATCCTGTCTATGTGGAGAGCGTCAAGCCTGGTGGAGCTGCACAAAAGGCGGGCCTAATTGCTGGTGATATGATCTTAAGGGTAATTTCTGAAAATTTTCTTAGTAATTAAGACATTCGATCAAAATCTAATTATGTCTTAGGTTAATGGCGTAGAAGTGCGGTCTGAGAAACATACGACAGTCGTTGCGTTAATTAAGTGTAAGTAAAAGTTTGTTCTATTTTTTTTATTAAGTACTGTTATCGAGCGCGTTTTATGTTAATTTGAAACCTTGACTTGGTAATTTACTTAGCAAATTATCTGTTATCACTTTGCAGAGATCTTTTGATGACGGCAAATGATATGCCGCCAGTTCAATTAAAACGCTATAATTTCTATGTCGTTGTTATGATAAAACTTGCTGCCGTCATTAAGTTATCGATTGACAATTTTAGAATTTTTGTATTCTACTTCGGTATTGTCATTTTCTGTGTACAAAGAGAGGGAGTTTGAAATAGTAACTGCAGTCAGAAGACAATATTGAAAATATTGCAAAGAATTTATTTTGCAATCGTACAAAAGGCCGCCAAAAACTATTTTTTTTTGTTAAATTTGTAAATTTTCTCAATATTTATTTACAAAAATTATTCACAATAAATACTACAGATTAAAAATATTCGGTTGACATAACGACATAGGTTATTCTAAATATGAATTTTCTTCGTCGTCAGAAGACAATTTAGAATCACTTCTACTCTCCTCATCCGAAGATTCCTGTGTGTTATCACCTTGTGCTGCATAAGGTTCCGCTGGAAGCAACATGTCTGGGGTTTCCCTTAGTTTTCTTCCGTGGCAATGGCCTTATGCCTGCTATTATTGAGTCAGAACTCGCAACAATCTGTTTAGAACATCTCTACTACAAGCGACCATTGAAAACTTTTTGTACAAAACAAACGAAGATGTACGTTCCGTGCTGCGACCTCTTCAGATAATTAACCAATTACAAATAAGACCTGCTTTATTACGATTGGACTATGGATTAATATTTTATGCATTGTGGGCGTCATGAGACACCATGCGTTAAGCTGCACGTATAGTATGTTGTTTTCTTAGTGAATTTTAAAAACTTTTCTGAATGAATTTTTTGACCATTGGTTCTAGGATCACTTTAAAACTATTTATTAAGTTGCCAAATTTAGCACCGGCTTCGTCTGCTTCTTTTTATGAAATCTTCCTTTCTTAATCTGCAATCTACACGCTTGAGGTAACAAACTTTCAAATATGCGGATTCTAGACGGACAAACCAAATTGCATCGCTTCTGGATTAACATTTTATGTTTTTGTTAATTCATTAAAATCTTTTGATGTTAAACTACAAATATTACACCGTAAAATAGATTTTGTCTGTGTAGCGGCATTATACACCTTACCATCGACCATGGTGTACTTCATCATGTTTTCCAATTTTATCACTGAGGCGAGTAAAGAATTTGTTGCATTTTTTAAGTGCTCAATTTCTTCACTTGTTATTTGTGCGACATATGAGCTGCAGTGGTACAAAGGAGCTTTGAAAGACGTTGGCATCCGAATCGGAAATGTCTGCTTATATTGAGCTTGCTGAGATCTTTTACAACCCCATTTGCATCTTATTTCTAGTGAGATCCTTTCTTCATCATATAGTGAGATCCTTTCTACATCAACAATCGTTTTACTGTGTGATCGAGTAGCGCTTGAACATTAATTTCTGCAGAAGTTTCAGTAACATTGATTAACTCTTATTCGGGTAACATTCCATTGTCCTCCGCCTGACTGACAGAAAAACCTTTACTTGACTGTGGGAATTAACAAGTAGCAATTTGTAATTGGAGAGGTTGTTTGCCTATTCTTTTTAAGATATCAGCTGGAAGGTTTGTACAGAGATTTGATAAAAAAGGCTCTAGAGATAGAGCAGCCTGTGAAGCAAACAGCGAAGCAATAACTTTCCAATAACTCTGGAAGTTAACTCGTATAGAATTGATTTGCTCGAGGGTCTTATTATCACACATAGGAATGAGCGTAAAAAGTCGAATTCTAAAAGTAGACAAAATCATTAAAAATTGCTCGACAAGGGTGCATTCATAGACACAGTCCCTTATTTTTGTTGCTTTTTTAAATTGTTTCGGAATTATTTTTCGCCTCTGTTACGTGCCTTGGAACGAGTTTCATGACACCACCCCAGTATATGATTATCTCCAAATTCGCAGTCCTCTTCAAGACAAATATTCCTCAATCAGCAGAATATTACCTCAATCCACCCATCATTTATACTTGACAGGATTCTTTTATCCTTATATTATGTTAGTCAGATATAAATTATTGATAAACTGTGAATTGAAGTATTATTTTAAGCCCTACATACAGGGTGTTTCAGATCTGACGTGCCAAAATGAGTGGGGTGATAGATCTCAACTAGACAAACAAAAAAGTTAATGGCAGGGGGGGGGGGGGGGCAGTCTAAACCGTTTGGCAGTTACAGGGTGATTCATAAATTCATCTTTTAATTTTATCTCTTGACCTACCCAACACAGCCACATTAAACAACCGCTAAAAACAAAACAACTATCCTAATGACCTTTCCAAAAATGTCAACACTACTGATCTAACTCTTAAGGTCTGTGAAGTTGGCCCCGAAAAGTGAGGGGCGGGGGCGTGGAATGGCTCATTCGTTTGACCATCTTAGAACCATGTAAGACCACCTATTGTTATATTTTTATAGAAGAATTCATTTTCCGGGGCCAACTTCACACAGCCCCGAAAAATTTGCAAAATGAAATTTTCCATACACAATCGTTAGACCATCGTTGAACCATGTTAGACCACCAAAAATTATCATTAGACCACCCTTGGGAAAAAAGTTGTTACAAAATAATTTTTTTTTTCATTTTCCACCGGGGCCAAGTTATATAATACAGAGGGTGCATTTTTGGGGGATTATAACATGTTACCACGTTAGACCACCCCAGGCAGAGGTTAGACCACCAAAAATTATCGTTAGACTACCCTTGGGAAAAAAGTTGTTGCAAAATCAATTTTTTTCCATTTTCCACCGGGGCCAATTTCACATTGCTCTAAAATCCAGGGGTGAGTTTTTGGGGGATGATGACGTGTTACCATGTTTGACCACCCCAGGCAGAGGTTAGACCATCAAAAATTATCGTTAGACCGCCCTTGGAAAAAAAGTTGTTGCAAAATCAATTTATTTCCATTTTCCACCGGGGCCAAGTTCACATGGCTATAAAATCCAGGGGGTGAGTTTTTGGGGGATGAAAACATGTTACCACGTTTGACCACCCCCGGCAGAGGTTAGACCACCAAAGTAATTAGTGGGTGGTCTTGCATAGTCCTAAGATGGTCAAACGAATGAGCCATTCCACGCCCCGCCCCTCCCTTTTCGGGGCAAACTTCACGGACCTTAACTCCTACCATTCCAGGACAGTCACTTCTAAAAGTGAAAAAAAATGGTTTGCGATTACCTAAAATTGAGCATTTTCCCAAATTTTCTCCGAAATTCCTGTAATTAGTACACATCTTTTTTATTTTTATTGGATTGCCCATCTTATTACCTTTCCAAAAAAGTGCAACATGGCAAGGCAAGGATTAGAAAAACCGCATCCTTAGAACTCCCTGAGTACCTAATTATTTTATTGCACTTTAGGTAGCAAATTCTTTAAAGAAACAAAATTTTTAAGATAAACGGTCTAAAATGTTTGTTTTGGGTTAACAGGTAATTAATTTTAATTATTGCTGCAAAAAAGTTATAAAAATGTTAGTGCAATTTTGTTTCATTGCCGATATTAGCTTGTGTTAGCCAGAACTCACACCCTTGTATCCTGGCGTTCTGTTACTCGCACCTGATGAAAATTTTGCTATAAAAAAGGGTCAGTCAGCAAGAATACCTATCATAGTTAAAAAACAAATCAATAAGAATGGGTATTTTTAAAAACAAATTATTAAAAAATGGTAGAATTTACATTTAAGGAATACGCGGATATTATTCACATTTATGGTGTAGTAGACAGAAAAGAGAGCGGCTGTACTGGAATATCAAATGAGATTCCCTAACCGTCGAGCACACCAAATTGGGGTATTTACAGGGACGTTCCAAAGGTTAATAGAAACAGGAAGTGTAACTTCAAGGCAAGGCGATTAGGAGTGTCGTCATCAAAGATTTGGAGGGTTATTCATCGAGCGGGACTACATGCGTATCACCATCACCCGGTCCAAGAACTACTGAAAGGAGATTCCGAGAGAAGACTGAAATTTAGCACTTGGCTTCTGGAACGCGACATTGTCGACAGAGCGACAATAAAAATAAAAAAGGGGGTGTACTAATTACAGGAATTTCGGAGACAGTTTGGGAAAATGCTGAACTTAAGGTAATAGCGAACTATTTTTTTCAATTTTGAAGTGACTACAGGTACAGTCACTTCCAAAGATTTGGAGGGTTATTCATCGAGCGGGACTACATGCGTATCACCATCACCCGGTCCAAGAACTACTGAAAGGAGATTCCGAGAGAAGACTGAAATTTAGCACTTGGCTTCTGGAACGCGACATTGTCGACAGAGCGACAATAAAAATAAAAAAGGGGGTGTACTAATTACAGGAATTTCGGAGACAGTTTGGGAAAATGCTGAACTTAAGGTAATAGCGAACTATTTTTTTCAATTTTTGAAGTGACTACAGGTACAGTCACTTCCAAAAGTGAAAAAAATAGTTCGCTATTACCTAAAGTTCAGCATTTTCCCAAACTGTCTCCGAAATTCCTGTAATTTTTACATTAGGTAGGAGTTAGGTCAAGATTGTTGACAATTTGACGGCGTGCTGGGTAGATCAAAAGATCAAAATAAAAGAGTAATGTGCATACCATAAACAACTGAAATTTATGAATCTCCCTGTAACTTTAAAACGCTTGAGATTGCCCCCCCCCCCCCCTGCCGTACAATTTATTTTGTTTGTCTAGTTGAGATCTATCAACCCTACTAATTTTGGCACGTCAGATATGAAACACCCTGTATGGCTGAAAAATTTTGAGTCGAGGGTAATAAACTAAAACTAAACTCCAAATGTTCTTCCACTACCGGCTTTAACGGATTTTCATCCTTAAATTGGCGCACCAGCAAGTCCTCTTTTAGGATTTCGTAGCAACTATAGACTATTATAGTTTCGGTTTCTCCGTCTGTCTGTAATTCACACCCCTCCCAATCGTTCGTTTATATCCCTATTAAAATGAAATTTCTTATACGGACCCCGCAAAAGAAGTGAGATTTTTTGAAAAATAATTTTTTTTGAGAGTGAAAAATGTACGCAAAATATATTTTTCACTTTCCGCATTCAGTGGGATGTCTTTAGATAGCTTTCTAAAATGCAACAAATATATTTTAGGATCTTATGATTTTAATCATTCGGTCACGAGATATTTACTTTCAAAGTCGTTATCAAAGCATCCCACTCTCTAATTTCTAAAATATTGATGCAAAATATATTTGAATATAGCCTTAGTACTTTCAATGCAAATTATAACGAACACTGTAGCAAAAATAGTTTATAAAAAATTGGTGCCTTAGTGTGAGATCTACAATCTGTTAATTTCTTCGAAGCTAGTTTCTCTCGAAGTTTGCATTGAAACTTGAAACCAAAATTTGGCTGACTTTAAATCTCTTTTCTCCACAATAACTTGGTGGACTTCTTCAGTAGCGCAGTATAGTACTCAGCGTTCATTGTAGTTTTTTTTAAGGCAAACGAACGAATCAATGTCTTTGGATTGACATTATCGTTTTCTGCCCAAGTATAAATGATGGTAGTTGGATTGGGCATTACCCCCCCCCCCCCCCCCCCCCCCCCCCGCGCAAATTAAATAATTCAGAATTAAAATAGTGAATTGGATTCACCACGAAGTGACCACAATTAACTAGCAATTAATTTCAGTCACGAAATATAGGAAAAAATGTTTTTAAGGTCATCATCACCACCACTCCCCTAAATGTTATATTTACTCGTTTTTATTACTGTATAGGATTGTCCACTTTTGACCACCCATTATATATTTTAACCAACTCGAAGAAAATTACCCAAAAAGTGAAACAAAATTCCCATAATATATTTCCAACCCGTCAATTCCAGTTTGACGTAGTGATCAAACGTGGAGATCGCTTTAGATGAGTGTCTTTTTATGTTTCGAATCTGTACCAATTGCTTTCAACCAACCGTCAAAATAAAAGAAAGACAATAAATCGCTTTCGACCAACCGTCAAAATAAGAAAAAAATAATAAAGTCGCTGTATGGGTAAAGCTCTTAATTTTAAGCGCACGATTTTCAGCAGGCGGTCAAACATTGAAATCGCTTTAGATTAGTAGTTTCAGAATTCAAAACATACAAAGGAAGTACTTTAAAACGATTTCAAAGTTTGACCACCCGTTAAAAAAGGAATAAAATAGGCATTTTAGCTATTTACTGACTTTCTTGGTTTTTTTTAACTTCAACGGTTGGTCAAACGTCGAAAGCAGTTGATATGCATTCTAAGCATACATTCACTCACAGACAAGCGATTTCCACGCTTGACCACCCCGTCAAACGGGAATTGACTGTTAAAAATATTTGATGAGGAATTTTTTTAATTTTATGGGGAATCCTATCCAGTAATAAAAACGAGTAAATGTCACATTTGGGGGGTAGCGGTGATGTTGATCTTGAACACAGTTTTTGGGCATATTTCGAGGTGGTCAACAAAGTTACTGCTGCTAGTCAATTGTGGTCACTCCGTAGTTAATCAAATCCACTATTTTAATTTTTAACTTTGGCGGGTCAGCTACATAACACACACGTGAATAAATCTTATGGATTTTTGTGTGAAATTTTTTCTATTTTTAACACGCTTCTAATCCATTTCTAATTGAATCGGTCATTTCGAAAAGGACTCATGTCTGGAAAACCGAATTTTTCAGGAGAAGCAAAAAACTGATTAACGTCAAAAGTAATGCAGATAGAAACTCGTATTTTGACATGCAATTCTTATTAATCATTCTAATTAATTCTCGAAGAAATGTAAAAGAATCGATGGGCCTTCCTATTTTGATTCAGTTTTCACAGAAAAACAAAAAAGGTTGAAAATCCGAGATGAACCATTCAATCGTTGTATTGACTTGAAACTGCGCAAACTAATGCAATACTGACAATAATACAATATTCTGGCGTTAAAATTTGAAGAAAAAAGCGCTTTTTTTAGTTTTTTGTAACTATAATATTTTTTATTGTTAGCATTGGTAATATTTTTTGAAAAGAATTCAAGATTTCTCGTTTCCCTAAGTTTTTATTTATGTTGCTCTCTTTTTGTTACAATACCATTTACTATTAAATGATATTAGCAGAAATATTATACATTTTATCTCTCAACTTCCAACTTTTGCAAGTTCCTATATTCCATTCAAAAAAAAAAAATAATTCAAAATGAGCAAAAGCTTTGACTCAATATTTTATATAAAATAGTAAGATCGATCTCGTGACCAATTTAACCTTTTCATATCAAGTACGAGGGGTGATCCAAAAATTCGCGGAATGGAGGGGTTTTAAATTAAATAAAAATACAGAATTATTTTTCTTTTTCAATATAATTCCCCATAAGCTCAATACATTTTTTAGATCTAGAAATTAATATCTCAAATCCATCAAAAAAATATTTTTTATCTTTGCTTTTACAATGGGCCGAAATAGCCTCTTTGACTTCATTGTCGTTGGAAAATTGTCTTCCCCTTAGCTCTCTTTTAAAATTTGGAAACAAATAAAAATCACTAGGAGCCAAGTCTAGACTATAGGGTGGGTGAACTAAAGATTCGAACCCTTGTTTGTGTAGAGCATGCCATCGCAACTCTGCTCTTGTGAACGGGCGCATGCAGCACACCCTTCGTCAATTTTCCTCTCCGTTTTTAATTGATGGCTATCTTCAACTTTTCTAATATCGAAGCATAGATCTCTCCAGTAATTATGGTACCTTTTTCTTTGTAGTCTACCAATAAAATTCCTTCAGAGTCCCAAAAAACTGTACCCATCAACTTTCCAGCCGTTTCTGACACCGGGGTGGTGTACAGTCGACGCCACAAAGTTCCAAAAAATGCTTAGACGCGTCGTATGGTATCATTTACTAAAATCTTTACTGTAAACATCGAAACATAACAAGGCAGTTTTAATTACCTAAGTACGAGACACCCTGTGATATGAAATGCGTGTACCAGGAAACAATTTTTTGAAATTGAACTAATGGACACCAACAACAAATAATTATTTCATAAAGAGACATGAACTATCGAATAATTATGTAATAATCGAATAACAAATAATTATTTGAAATTCTAATAAAAAGCACCAAATAACAGATAATTATTTGCGAATAAGTCATCAAATAACGAATAATTATTTGATTATCGAATAACGCACGATCGAATAACAAATAATTATTTGAAATTCGAATAAAAAGCACCAAATAACAAATAATTATTCGCCCATAATTTATCAAATAACGAATAATTATTTGATTATCGAATAATGAACGATCGAATAACAAATAATTATTTGAAATTGGATTAAGGAGCACCAAATAACAAATAATTATTTGCGAATAACTAAAAATAAATTGGAAATCGAATAAAAATTTATTCAAAAATTTTTTATTCGATTTTTAAAAAAATCTTTATTTGATTGAAAATTTATTCGAATAATGCCCATCACTTGTTTTACCAGGGCACTGTTCACAAAAAACGACTTCCATCTCACTCATTATAGTCTGAGCAGATTTTCCTTGCTTTGTCAGTTGCAGTTGTTAGTTGCAAATTTGTTCCGAAAAGACTTGTTTGAAGGGCAATAACTAACGAATGACATCATAGACTTGAAATTTCGCTTATATACTAATGTTAAGTCACTAATTAGCGAGATGTACGGTGAGCATTTTAACCCCGCCCCTTCCCCTTCATTCCGCGGACTTTTGTACCTTTCCTCGTAAGTCTAAGCGTTTGATAATTTTTTTTGCATAAGAACCATTATTACATATATATTTATAACCGACTCCTATACTATTAATTTTGTAATTTTTTATTAAAAGAGAAATTCCTTGTCCTAAACTTAAAATCTCAATTAGCTTTTTTAACGCACACTTTTTCATGGAAGTAAAATAAATAAATAAATCAATATCTTACCATTGAACTCAAATATTTTTCAAACTATTAGAAAATCAAATAAAGAAAACGCAAAAAAAGTATAGTGTGCTCGTTGACGTAATTTGCGCAAACTCTTACGTGCAATCCAAATTTACTCACTTCATGCTCTTACGTTAATCTACACGCTCAAGTGTAATTTAGTTTTCTATCTGGCCGTCATTTTTTATAGTTTCAGGACGCATGTTCACTTTCCGGTAGCTTTCAGTTATCTTTTTATTGTTTAAAGAGAAAAGATAATATTTGCAAACGATAAGGTAATGTTGTCTAGTAAAAGTGAAGCGAATTTATTTCATTTCAAAAGATGTTGAGTAAGTCCACATCGAAATGTTAATGTCTATGGCTACCAATATGTTGCATTTATATATGCCAAAACAAGTGTGGGAACCTACATAGAGAGGTGGTATTGTTGCGGTTGAGCGTAAATTAATTATTTTAATCTTGGCTGTAACATACTGTATCTTGTTATCGAAAGTGTGAACGCATATGAAAAAGTTAAAGCAAAGTTGCTAACAATTTTTTTGGGAATATTTCCCATTTTTAATTGTCTATTAGATTTTATCCTTGGGTAAGGAAACAATTAACATACCGTATTTGACGGACTATAAGACACACCTTAATTTTTAAGGGGGTCATCGTGACCTGGAAGGGATTGTGAAAAAAGTACAAATGATATTGTTAAAATTTTTTTATTTAAGTATTTGCAATCACAAAATTTTTTTTTCTTTTTTCTATACCTCCTGGTTCTGTATAGATGGCGCTGAAAGTTGAGCGTAAACAATTTGGAAGGAAATCGGTGGAGCCTGTAGCTCAATTTTGGAGCGTTTCAAGATAATATAAGATGGTCTTCACTGCCATCGAGAGCGTTGAAAGATTTAACAATAATATCTTCTCTGACTCGAGACCAGTCCTGTTTTATCCACTGACACACTTGTTTGATTATAGGTTGTTTTAAAGCTCCCTTCGGTGTGAATTCATGTTGGGTTTCATCCATCATCCATTTGTTCCATTATTCTCTCATATACACTTTATGTTGCAATTGTAAAGTAAGTTCTCCCGGAATAACAACAAGCTTTGTATTTCCCTGTCTCAATTTCTCTTTCGCAGAATTTTTCAAATGACTACTAAATCGATCTAGCAGAAGAAGAGAACTCTTCTTCAATAAAGCACCTCTCCTTCTCTGCCACACTCTGTTAATCCATAATTTCATACTAGCCTCGTCCATCCAACCCTTGTCATGTACGTGAACAACAACACTTATAGGTATTTCAGAAGGTTTTGGCATTGTTTTGCGCTTGAAAATGATCATTGGATTAAGCTTAGTACCGGCAGCACAACATGAAGGGACAACGGTGTAGTGCATTTTTACATATCCACTTGTGTTCATAGTTACAGTTTTAGTATCTTTTATGGCAACAGTTCTGTTACTCGGGACAGCAAATGTCAGAGGAGTTTCGTCCATATTCGCTATTTGGCTAAGTTCCACATTGGTTTTCTTTTGATGTTGAATAATAAAGCGATGGAAAGATGTTATTTTCTCTTCATACTCTTGTGGCATTTTCTGAGATATTTTGGTTCGTATGCTAAGGCCATGACGCTTCATAAACCTGTAGCACCAACCAACTCCACCTTTAAAGCCTGTTAAGTTACACTGTAGCGCTAGCTTACGTGCATGTATTTAAATCATTTTTGTATTAATTCCAATGCCATTTTGATGGTGTCTTTGAATCCATTTCAATACGACATCTTCTAATTTTGGCGATGCGAATGCGATATAGCTACCTGGCGGCACACCGGATGAAGGCGTGAAAATTCTTCAGGTCGAGCTACGAAACGACACGATAAATCCTGTCCTTAGGTAGCAAGAAATCCAGTGGCGGAATCCAACATTTCGAGTTCAAATATAATTAGGGAGTGAGGAAAATTATCAAAGACCTTACTAAAATCTGTATATATACAGTCCGTTTGTATGCCTCGTTGGAACGTGGGAGGTAAGTTCCAGCAAGTTAGTATTTGTTGATCCACCAGACAAGAACCCATGCTGATTGGGTGAGATTAAACCCTTACAATGCTCAATAAGCTGCAAGGATATGCAAGATAACTTCGCGATTGGTCTATAATTAGTTATAATATTCTTAAGGTCCTTTTTATGAACAGGGACTATAAAAAAACCCTTTCAAAATGCAGGAGATTCTATTAGCTTAACAGAACTTATTGACAAGGTTCGCCAATGGAGTGGAACAGGACTTAACGAATGCAGGAGGGATACCGTCAGGTCCGGAGAAGAAGTCCGATTTAAGTCTATAATAAGATCCCGCGATATAAGGGGCAAAAAATTAAGCGGATGAAGCGGGACGATCCAGGATATGACCAACATTATTCTCGTAAGGCTCAAAGCCGGAGGAGAAGGCATTAAAAAAAATAAGCAAAATTATTTGCTGTATCGGATACGTTGTTATTAGAAGATCCCTCATACCACATGGTAGATGGATAGTTGCGATAGTCGATTTTTTTCATATTCACGTCATTAAAGAAAGTGTGTGTGTGTGGGGGTGGGGGGGGGGGGGGGCATTATAAAGATTATCACGAACACTAACAAGGTACTTTTATAGAGGAAGAGGATAATACCTTCAAGATGTTATAACAGGCCACAAAGTGGGAATAGTGATGCACGCAAGTAACTTAAAAAAAGTTTGTTCTTCCTATTCCTCAAGACAGCGAAGAATTTAGACAGCGCACCACGGGGAAAAAGAGCAGGTAGGCCTCAACCGTTTTAATCGAATAAAAGAATTAAACAAATCATAAATCTTGTTATAAAACAAGGAGGCACAGACATGAATATCATTATTATTCAGCAATGCCGAGAAATCAACTCAAAGATTATAAGTTATCTCAGAGAAGTTTGATCTCTTAAAATCATAAGCATGGTGCTCTAAATTTGAATCCGCAATGCTGGTACCATCATAGCAAAAAGATACGAAGATGGACGGAAGAAAACTATTAGTACCTAATTCGACTATAGCGTTGTTCGAATCAGAAGAGATTACAAGATCGAACTGCCTTCCCATAGAATTTTTACATCACTCATTTGGTGCAAACCAAACGAACCTATTTGATAACTTGAGGGAATTGGGTAAATTAATGAACATTGGGTAAAGAAGAAGAATTTTATCTTAAGGGTTCGTCATATTATAGATGAAATCTAAGCTAAGGGTTAGAATATCATACAGCCTAAACCCTTCAGTATTAACGCAGGTTAGGGGGAATATAACCACAGAACAAGAGAATATTGAGATTTTTCAGCGATAACTTGAGAGCCAAGAGTTTAATAGCGAGCGCACCTGAGAAAGCATGAACATCTACTTATTACTGTTACTTTTCCTATTGTAACGTAAATGGGGCTCTTCGGGCTCGACGGATTAATTAAGACACTTATTAACAGTCACAAATGTTCTCAATTTTATTAGTCTTCACTTAATTAGTTCTCTTTACAATTTTCTTTACACGTTTTCTTCACAATATAGCAACGTTTCACTTTTATAATTATCAGTTATCACTTCACGAGTTAACATACAACTGTCTATTCCCATTATCATGTAAACGCTTCGCAGTCTAAATCACGACTAAACTACCTGGGTTACTGCTCAGCCCTATTTATACTACTTAGAAAGTTCAGTCACTTAGTTCTAGATCTTTCAGTTACAGATTTTCACCTCACATATTCACCATGGGTTCGAGTCGTCCTTGACTTTCCCCGTTTGACATTTCCTTTTCTTGATTTCTGGCCACCTGGGACATGCGCATTACACGGTTGACTATTTCCCTTTTCGACGTTACACTATCAAGAAGCTTTTGAACGTATACTATCGGTATATAAGGGGGAACCTCCTCCAGACAAGAGGTTTTTCAATAATTATTTACAAAAAACTGAGAGCATTTATTGCTATGAATGAAATTACATAATAATTTTGACGTTTAAATGTATACACACACATTTTTGTATTAGTGAAAAAAAAACAAAATGGTGACGATACATCTGATCAAACTTGACTCCTCGAGTTTGCGCCGTGGAACGCCCAGGTCCTTGTAGTTAACTGAAATTAACGAATCAAATTTTTTCCATTAAAATAAGTCATTTCGCATTCGCCTGCGATTTTGCATTCAGTCCTCTATTTGCACATTTAGTCTTCCTCATTTTTTTCAGTTCTTCTTTAGTAGCCCGCCAATCGCGAATGGTTTTTTCTGTTGGTGGAAGGCCGAAATGCAGCTTAGCTGGTCTGTTTTCATTTTCTTCTGCATATGCTATTACTTTCAATATATAGCCCGCATCATATGAATACCTTTTATGTTTTTCAATTGCGAAACTAGCTACTAACAAAAATATTGTACTGATAACACAAATCACTTTCAATTCAAGTTCACTGGAAACGGTTTTATCAAGTTTGTGAATCTCCGCAATTCATGTTCGTCGCATCGGTGCACTGCTGCTGCCAGTTGAATCCAATGTTTTCAGATAGAGATAGGCGGCAATTTTAAATAAAACACTGGACATTTTTATGTTAATTTCGAATATAAGACGCACCTGAATTGTGAAGGCAATTTTTTGAAGAAAAAAGTGCGACTTATAGTCCGTAAAATATGGTAGTTTAATTTTTAAATCTTAAAAATTGCGTTTTATTTACAATGTCCTACTGATACCTACCGATATAACCTTCTAAAACATGAAGATCAATCCTCCCAGATATCCCAGTCCTCTTTTGTTACCTCATATATTAATCTGAATTATAACCATTATTTTGATAATTATTTTATTAACTTACATTTATATTTTTAGCACATGTTGTTGTTGAATTAACAGTGAAAAGAAGTCAAAAAATGCAACGTCCAAATTCCGTTGGTATTAGCCCATCAACACCGATTCTAACTCGGGATAGAACAGCTTCAATTACAGGACCTCAACCTGTTGATGTAATTTTTTTGACTTTTATCCAAATTTTTATGTGTCAAATACTTAGAAACATTTACTTTTCAGAATGCAAAAAGACGAGAGATGGAATTTTCCAAAATCAAAACATTACAGCTAATGCTCGAGCAAGAAAAGAAAAATTTGGAAAACTTAAAAACAACCGGTAATGGTGCAAACAATCGACAGGATCGAGCAAGAGCTGAGGCAAATATTCGTAAACTACAAGAGCAATTAAGACAAGTTGGCGGAGAGGTATGAAAAATGTTGAAATGTTCTTTCTCGTTTCCTAAAGATAACTTTTTCTAATAACGAAATTCTTTAACAAATAATTGTTATGTTTTTTTTATATTTTAAGTTATTTTTCGATTTTTTATCTAATTTTTAATATTTACGTGAATAACACGAAGACTACTCGAAGAATATTTCTCATCAACAAAGTGTTAAATTTTATAAAAATTTAAAACGAAGGTCACGTTAAGACTGACTTATTTATTCAAATTTTATTAAATTCTTCAACATTTAAAAGACTTCGCTTTGCACTGGGAAGGAAATGATCGCATTTAAAATTAATTTCAAGTGTCTTTTTAATTTATTACAATTTATATGATTTTGAAAATGTTATTTACCTCAAACAACATATTAACATTATTTAGGAAAAATGATAACCGTTTTATTTATGCTATAATGTTTGAGAATTATAAATATGAAGAAAGGGCAAATTTTCAAATATTTCCGTTTAACCCCGGAATACTAACCCGTTTTAACTCACAGGAGTTTAAATACATCGGACACAATTTCATGCTGTAAAGTTTACACTTCGCCAGCACTCCAGGATCTAACAGGCATGCAAAGGACACTATACTTCCGAAGTATAGACGCTCTGCTCTGGTCATATGTCGTAAAAAACATTCGAACAAAAAGTAGCAAGTGAGTAAATTTTACTCATGGTTAGCGTTTCAGGGTTAAAATGCAAAAATAAATTTTTTTTTCACAAAATTGAATTTTGAAAATTAATTGTATTAAATCCACTAGTAGTAACAAAAATATACTAAGTTTTAAACACCGTTGTGTTTGTTACCTTCCAACTGAGATATTAATAAAGTCTTTAACACTAACACTGCAGAAAATATGCGTTAAAATGTAAGACTAATTCATTTCATCGTAAAAAAATTCCAAACTTATAGCTTGGAGGCGTGGAGGTAGACTCCACTTTTCCATAAATTTTTTTTGTGTCTATCCTAGGCCTACCGGCTCCTTGATTTTTACACATGACCTAAGAAACGCCCTGTATACAGCCCTGTAGGGGTATTCAGTCGAGTTTTTCTATTATCAAAGCAGTATATTATGTATTAACTAGCCCGGCGGTGCTCGGAGACTTCAGCTATTTTTACATGTAACTCGCTTTCTATTACCACCTCTAGGGATGTGTGTGTGTACCTAGTATTATTATTTATCTCAGCGACCCCAAAAACGGTCGTTTTCCGTTATTTTTGCTTATCATTCCCTTCCCACCTCCACTCCTTGGGGAGTCAAGGTGTCGTACCCTTACAATATCTAACTACACCTGTACTGTTGTTAAGGCGCACTCTCACGGGATTCATGCATCGTGCTGCAAAATGTGCTTCGGGCAACTATTCTGTCCCATCGGATATTTTCGACTTTAATTTTGCATCTTGCGAATCTTTAGTAATGGTTAGTTCGAATACACAGGGCATATATGTAGACATGTAGTAAAGGCAATCTGCTAAAGCTATACGGGGTATGTCTATAAGAAACCTTATCTACGAGAGCACGAGAATCTATGTTCGAGTTCAAAAACTGGTGAATAAAGACTAGGTCAGTAACTTTGCGTCGCTCTTCCAAAGAGTGCATATTACGCAACCGGAGGCGATCCACATAATAAGGAAACCTTAGCGAATCATTCCACGAGAGGTCTCTTAGTGCGAACCTAACAAAGTTCTGCTGTACCGACTGAACAGCATAGCAAAGTAACCAAACCTGAGATGCATACTCGAGAATTGGTCTAACCAAAGAAAAGAATAAATGAATTAAGGTCTGCCGATCAGAAAACTTGCTCACAGCTTACCATAACTCAGAACTAGACACAATATAGTTTATGTGCAGAGTGAAATCGAGTTTTTTTTGTCAATCTTCAGTCCAAGGTCAGTAATGAAATGCACGCGACGGATATTACATAGTTTCAGCAAAGGTATAATCAAAGAAGAGCTGGTTGAGGTTCCTAGGGGATGACATAACTTCACATTTATCCAAGTTAAGGTGCAGGCCATTTGATACACACCAAACCTTGAAGGTATTTAAATCATCCTGAATGACGAAAGAATCATAAATGTTTCTAACGCAAGAGAAAATCTGCATATTGTATGCATAGATTAAGACTTTGGAGTGTTTAATCGGGAGGAAAATGTCGTCAATAGCAAGAATAAACATCACCGGACCAAGATGGCTACTCTGTGGTACACCTGATGAAGTCCTAACGACTCTAGATAAAGTGTTAAGGAAAAATACTCGATATGTTCTATCTTTTAAATAAGAGCAGATCCAGTTGAGCAGGAAAGGAGGGAAACCCAACTTTCTAAGTTTGAGCATAATCACAGAGTCAGAGAGTTTGTCAAATGCCTTGCTGAAGTCGGTGTAGACGCAGTCAGTCTGGAGATCCTGTTTGAAGACACAGATTATGTGGGAGGTAAATTCAAGCAGGTTAACTGTGGTTGATCAACCAAACAGAAAGCCATGTTGATTAGACGAGATTAGCTTTTGTGCTTCTCTTCTTCTTACTCTTCCAAGGAAGGCACAAAATTGTGAGAAAAAAAGGCGCCATGGAAGAACAACGCAAAGTTGTCGGCAATATCGGACGCGCTGCAATTGAAGCATTGTCAGTTTTCTTCTTCATATTTACAAATGTAAAAAAAGGTACGAGGATCATTATGCAAGTTATCGTGAACACTATTAAGGTATTCCATGTATAACGCTGAAGACAGCAAAGAGTTGTCATAACAATCGACGAAATCACAGTAAGCTAACGTGTCTCTTCAGCGTAGGTAGGTTTTCTATAGTATATTTTTTTTTCTTAAGGCTCTAAGTTCTCTAGTATACCATGGGGAAGAGCAGCAGGATGATCTCGACAGCTTGAGTTATATACACGAGTTTAAAAGATCGTAAATCCTACTCTACGAGGAAGTAATTAAAGGAGAGGCCATTAACTCAGAAAAGCGTGGCAATTTTAAGCTGGTGTGAGATTTATATGCATACAATCTCATAAGCACAAAGCAGGCGATTAAAATAGTATTTTACTTGCGGGAATTTTGCTGGGTATTTTAAAACATTGAACTAAATAATAAATTGTGATCAATGTAATAATTTCTATATAATAAAATATATTTATATAATATAATATATATTATTTCAATTTTGGTAAAGTTCTCCTCGGCTGAATATTGTGTATCGACTACGTAAATTATAAAACTTTAATAGAACCAGTTCCTTCCGATTTAAATTTTTACCTACGACGATGGAACTAAACTCCCAACTAAATGACAACCAATAAAACAAATGTCAACAAACTTTCGTTCGATGGAGTAAGTGGACATTTCCTTTAAAAACTCGATTTAAGTGTTTTGAAATAGCTTGTTTTTTGTGTGTGCCTTATAAAGTACCCTTAATTTGTTTAGTTTACATATGGAAAGATGTTCCGGAAAGGTTGTGGTGTTTGCTATTATCACCGGAATTCACTGAACACTTTATTTTCAGTTTTTCTGAAAATAAACGCACTTTTCTTCTGTTAACAATATTAATAAATTGTCTTAACTTGTTTAGACACTCTTTCAGCACTTCACAGCACAATAATTATATATGTTTATCAAAACAATGTGAAATATTCCTTACTTTTTTATTTCTGAATTTCACTTTGAACCGGAGAAACGTAAACAAAAGTGACAGCCAGTGGACCAGTTTGGAATCACTTGCCTCCTCATTCCCCGCAGAAAAGTCCTTTAAGTCCTCTATAGTCCTTGCGGGATTTTTATTTAATCTTTTTTGTTATTTTGAATCATAAGGGCTCAATTGGCGACAAATCGGGGCTGTTTGATGGTCATTCCATTAAAGGAATGTTTCTTTCATTTAGCAAGTTCCTTGTGCTCCTCGCCGTATGACAGGAAGCACCATCTTGCTGGAAAACGTACTCACCTTCAGGAGATTCCAATGAAGGAATCGAAGGTAAAAGTGCATTTTCCAAGATGTTTTGGTACTTCAAAGCATTGACTGTTCCGTCAATGATGTGAAGTTTCCCCACACCTCGCCACGACATGCATCCCCATACCATTATGGATGAAGGAAACTTAGATTTCCGCTTCAAGCATTCTGAGATAAAGGCCTCTTTCTTATCTCGAATGACGCGCGTACCATTTTTACCTAACTTTACTTCGAATTTGGCCTCATCACTCCATATAATGGATTGCCATTGTCTTAGAGTTCAATTTAGGTGTTCTTTGGCAAAATTCAGGCGTTTTTTCTTTTGACCATATGTCAGATAAAGTTTTTCCTTAGGCTGAAAATAATGCTAATAGGAATAAAAATAGAAGTGGAATGGAAGCAAAGATTTTTCCAACACGGTTACGGTTTTCTCCCAAAAATTTCTTTTCCTTTAGACACTTACTAATTTTTATTTTTTATTACAATAGTTTGACCTTTTCTTCTGTAAAAAAAATGTATTAGGCTAGGTTATGCTAGGCTTGCATCCAAACATGCACGATGCAGTCACATATTTGTGTCTGATTGCCTGTCGTAAGAGATTTTGGACTAATGAACTCGCCAAAATGAGAATTCCTATATTTTCAACAGTATGATGAGCGAAATGAAAAGACCAAAAGATTAAATGGGCTACATTAATTTGTAGAATTGTTACTTTACAAAAAAACAATCGATCGCTTGACAGTTTTCTTTATAGTTAATTTTGAGGTTATGTTAATTTTCCGCGTTCATGCATCTTAGAGGAGACGGAGTTGGATCAATTGGTTGAGCGGCACGACTACTATGTCATGGTTCCCCAGTGTTCGAGAACAGGTCTCCCCGTGGCTTTTTAAAATTTGAGTTTAAAAGTTCACTCCGTCTCTGGGCTGTTGTCTACCTCGCAGCAATGCAAAAACAAGACATTCAAGTTTCCTCACTCCCCTTACCATAATTCCCTTCGGGCCGAAGCGATGCAAACGCATCAAAGGGTTTGGTCCCCTAGGTTTTGACCACACCGTAAAAAAAATTCCTTATACAAAAGCATCCACTTCGTGCGAAATAGAGAGCATGCTATGAATTCCATAAGAGCGTCCTCCCTCTTATTTATCTCAGCGAATCCCAAAAAGTGGATTCGACACTAATATCGGTCGTTTTTGATTACTTGTACATGTCATTCACTTCCGACCCCTTACAGTATTAGAGTTGTCTTAAATCCACAGTATTTTTTTCAGATTGTAATTCATATCTGTAAAAAATTTTGATGTATGCGGCTCCAGACATTCCAGAGTTATGGTCCAACATATACATATTCATTTTTATATGCTATACAGTTTTTTCGGTACCCCGTGGGAACTCCTTTTCTTGCCGGTATTTTAAAATTATCCTGCATGTTGACCCTGTTTCATTTAAATCCGTCCAGTAGTTTCCGCGTGCACAGAGAGACAAAAGACTGCTCTTTTCACCTCCCGCAATTATGATTAATTCATGCACATGCAAATCGAGTTTCCTGATTTTATATCACAGAATATCTTGATTGGTGGTGATTGGTGTAAATTATATTGAGCCATATGCTTGTAAACTCAATCTAAACTACGTTTTTATAAATAAAATAAATTGAATAGTTAATTAATTTAAAACATTATTAAAGCGATCATTTCCTTTCTCTCCGCTTCACACTTTAATTAAATTTTACATATACCAATAAAAGAAGAAGTAAAGGAACAATTTATTGTCAACAGGAATCCCCAATACAATTCTTGATCACCTCTCCTACTCTAATAAGTCCAACTTGTCATCAAATAGCAACAACTCCGCAGCCACAAAATTCAAGTCCTGCATTCCTTTCACGTTTCCCCCGTTCCTTATCCTCTCTTAGTCTCGGTACTCGGAAGAAAAATGAAAAAGAAGTCACGTCACCTTTAAGTAGCAATATAATAATACAACCTGCAGATTTGTTATCTACAACAAGTCCATCACAGCCAGTACCACAGCTACCAGTTCACCAAAAATCTCAACAACAAAATCAGCACATGTTGAGTAATGCAACACCAGTGAAAAAGCGTTTTACAGGAAGCGAAAGAAATTTGAGAGAAGATATTCCGCCTCCACTTCCGCAAAGAAATCCTCCAAGAAGTAGTGGGGAAAATTCTTCATCAGCAGTTGAGTTTCGAAGAAATATTCCAGTTTCCGATTTGGACCATTCAATGTCAACGTCAATTCCAAATTCAAAAGTATCGAACGCTCCAAGTGCAAGTTGTGGTGGTGGACCGAATAATAAAGGATCTGCAGGTAAAAAACGACCAAAAACGAAAACAAAAGCTTTGTCCGATCCGAAGATGAGTACGCAAATGTTTTTACAAATGGAAAAAGAAGGCGGCGATGGCACCGACAGTTCGATCCCTCCGCCATTGCCACCCCGGCAACCGGGAATGATGGAGGAAAATCAGAATATTATGAACAGCAACAAAGCAGCAAGTGGTGGAAACGTGAGTGTTGGCAGTGGTGGAAGTAACAGACCTTTACCAAACAGTGTAGACACACTAATGAACTATCCATTAGTGGCCACCTGCACTTCAGTCAGAGATAATATGTCAGCTGCATTTCCACTATCTCAGCGACCGAATATTGTGCAACAATTGCAGCAGCATCAACAACATCTACATCAGCTTCATCACAATCCATCAATACATTCTTCTTCTCCTGTCAATAAACCTACTGTAAGTAATCATGACACATCACGCACTTTTAACTCTTTCACTTCTACTTACACCTGTCTCAGAGAAACATGGGTTACCTGTAATTTTGCTTTTAGTATTTTTGTAATTGATGATTTAATAGAGTAAGATTATGTAACTATTGAATTAGGGTTTGAAGGTTAGAAGCTGTACCGAAATTTTAATTTCTAATGCTTTCGCATTAAGTATTGCTTTTTTTCGCAATTTAGGAGCTTTTTTAACTAAACTTTTAAGAACTGTTAAGAGTTGTTGGCTGCGTTTAGGATAGCCAGAGAAAAGTATTAAATGATAATAGATTACGACAATAATATTGATGTTGATTAGTTTACAACTGATAAATGAAAGTTTTGGTTTTTCAGAAGAAATTACTTTGTTTTCTTGGAGTTAAATAGAATCTTTTCCTTTTATATGTTTAGTAAAAATTTGAATGGATTAACAAATAAATTAAGAGTTTAAGAATAGCTTAAGAACAGATTTTCGACACTTATTTTTAAGCTTTCACCATTAAAATACGGTAAACCCATGTTTCAATTGAAAAGGCACTACTATATAATGGGAACCTTTGGACATTGCACGCTCTTCAAAATTTATACTAACCTCATAATATATACTAACTATCAACTATAAAAAAAGCACGCTTTAATTTTTGAACATTTGCACAACGAATCACTAATTCTTGTACATAAATATTATAAAATAATACACGTAGGAAATGAATTTTTGCAGCAGCTTTTATCTGGCACAAAGAATGGAATCGATTGATTACGGAACTTCAAAAGAAATTTCACAAAAATGGAAATCCTTTGAATTTCCTTCACTCCCGCTGACTCCTTATTCCTTGTACAAACTTTGCATGTTCCACTGGGAATTTGAAAAACTGATTTTTTTGAGTTTAGTTTTTGTTTTTTTTGTTTTTTCTTTTTAATTTAATTTTTTTTCATGTATTTATTGCATGATTAGATTTGGTTTTTACATTTTGCATTTTGTATGTAGAATAAGTTTTAGTTATTTGAAAAGATTTGGGTTTTATGAATTGATAAGGATCAGTTTGTAGCTTAAGGGCATTTTATTGAGATTGTTTTGATTTTTCAGATTCTAGGACAAACGCCGCAGCATATGAACCACATGAATAAACACAGACGAGTTGTGTCTTCCCCGGAACATATGCAGCCTCGGCATGAACGACATATAGGTAGGTTAACATCCACTGTTTATTTTGAATATATTTTCTATGTTCAGCCGTTTATTCCTAGCAATCTGTAGTATTATAATATGTAGTTCAACACGAACCGAAATTTGAATAGAAGCGAGAAGAAGAATGTTACATTAACCGCGTTCTTTAATCTCTAAAAATACTATTTTTCTGCCCTTATCATTCTAACTATTCAGCGATTGCTCGGTGTGGATTCGAAGGGGATACACCATTCAGTCACCATAAGTCGCATATCAAAGCATGAACCGATATCTCTCTCTCTCTGGCTCCCGTTACTCCTTGTAGGGCATGGGGAGGGAGATGAATCTACAACAATCAATGGCCTTTTTATCGTAATATGTTGTCAGCAGAAAAGAACCGTGGGTCGCCGCCAGTGGGGTTCGAATCTGTGGCTGTTGGGGTAGGAAATTATTTCTCGGGATCAGTAAGACATATTTGAGATTTTTTTTCGCATATTTTTTAAACTCATACAAGAATATATCCGTACCTCAGAGCAAAAGGGTATTAAGTCACAAGATGTAAATTTTAGAGGAGATAAAATAAATACAATAATTTATTGTGTTGTACAGGCTACAAAGTAAGAAGAAATAATTATTATTTCGACTTGCTTTGTAGCCTGTATAAATCAGTAATTTAAACTTGATTTAGATTATTTATTTATATGAATAATGATAAAAAAAGACAACAAACCGGAAAATTTAAATTTTGGACTTAATACCCTTTTGCTCTGAGGTACGGATATTTAATTTATTGAACAAAAAAGGGCCCGAGAGCACTTGAGATGAGAGTAAGTCCGCAGCGCAGGTATGGACGGTGACTACGATTGCAGCCCTCTGCGGAGTATAAACACAAATTTCAAAAGTTTTATTAATTGTTAGTCTACTGAGTATCGTCCGTAGCGCCGAGAGATTAAAATATTGAAAAAAGTGAGATTTTCGACTTTTTTCCATTTAAACGCTTGTAAAAAAAACGTATCAACACGATCGCGTTACTGACCATTGCGGCAATTGAACTGAAGGTGCTGTAAAAGTTTTAAGTTAATCGGTTCATTAAAACTCAAGATATCGTGGCCATCGAAAAACGTGGTTTCGAGTAAAACGGGTTTGAAATTTTTGAATATTACACCAAAGCAAGTTTCAATGCGCGTCACTTTCTTAATTCAACGAATTTTTCGAAACCTCATTTCAGGTATATTCTCGAGGGGTTTCGGATGAAAAAAAGCAAAAATAAAAAATAATGGCTCTTTTCCAACCATCACTGCATGAAGTTGACCTCAACTCACGCTCTCACTATTGTAGATGATATGAAAGAAAAGTGCGCCAGAAACGTTTCAAAAGCTCAACTAGATCAAGCAGAACTAGGAGTTTGATTGATTTTTATAATACGGATAGCTCTAGCAGGGGAGGAAAACTAAAGGCGGCTGCGGCAATGTCTTAGCTGATGTAAGGTTAACGTAACAATGAGATTTAATTGCGGTTACCATCAAACTTTGAGACAGGGGTGTCGTAGAAATTTCAGTAGATCACCGGAAGAGTGGTCCGCTTTTATAATGTTTACGTGTATATGAAGATTTGATAAAAGCAAGGTGAATGCCATTGGTATTCAACTATTGAAAGATCGTTTGCTTGCTATTGTGGCGATTGCTTATCATGAGCAAGCAAAAGAAAACCTTTTAAGCTGTGTGAAGTTGGCCCCCCAAAATTCGAAAATGTAAATACTGGATTCGATTGATCACCGAGTAACCACTATTGCCCAGCAATAATTTTGTTTGACCACCCTCCGGTCACGAAATATACGAAAAAAATGTTTTCAAGATCATCATCTCATTTTTATTACTGGATAGGATTGACCATCGATTGATTACTTGTGACCTCCCGTTACATTTTTTGAGCAGCTCCAAAATATTACCCATAAAACAAAAAAATCCCCATAATATATTTCCAACCCGTCAATTCGAGTTTGAGGGCGTGGTCAAACGTGGAAATCGCTTTAGAGAAGTGCCTTCATGTGTTTAGAATAGATAGAAATAAAAATGAGATGATGATGACCTTAAAAACATTTTCCGCATATTTCGTGACTGTAGTGTGGTCAATCAAAATTATTGCTGGTCATTAGTGGTCAATCGAAAAATTTTCGAATTTTAGGAGGCAAGCTTCACACAGGTACCCTTTTAGTCTAGTTTAGAAGTAATTTGCGTAAAGGTACAAATACAACATACTATAATCTCTGGAAATTTTAGAAATGCCGATCTTATTTTGACGAAAGTTCATAAGTTCTTGTCACCGTTTTTTTTTAGTAAATATTTTCTTTTGACGTCTTTTGTGGAACGTAGCACTTGGAGGATTGCTTACTTCTCACAGTGGAACTTCGTCGGGTGAAAATCGATTACATTACAATTAATTACCTGAGAAGCATATGTTCCTTGGAAGTACATAGTACATACAGTGTTAAGCTTCTCACAGAACGAATTAGTGACGGGCCCATGTTTGTCTTAAGCAGTTAGGCAGATAAGGCACTTGGAAAATGTACCGATTCCTGAAAGAGCGAACTGGAATGGAATACCTTGGAAACTCCAAGTAAATGAATTTTTTTTCATAAAATAACACAAGCAACCGATATGTGCGCTCTTGTAATGTTATATCAATCAGAAGCTTACAGTGTCACTGGACGATAAGTGGTACAACTAATGACAGCATTTGGGGTGACTGATTTATTACACTTAACTCTATTATTGATCCTCTCTGTATAAAGGTCGGCTTTGCTACTCGCAACATCTTCTGCCTCTTCTTTGAAATCAGTAGTTTCTAACGTTCAACGCTGCACAAAAAAGGAAGATGGCCTGAAAAACGATAATGGCTATCTAGTATAGTCATTATCGTTTTTCAGATCTTTCTATCCTTTAAGCTACTCTCACAATCTAAGCCATGGGTCTCCTTCATTAAAAAATTTATTTTAATTATTGCATCACCCCTGCTCCCATTTCAGACTTTTTTCTTGTTCAAAGCACTTTAGAGCTTCATTGCATGTTATTAGAACCACAAGATCAACGTTTAGATACATTCATCTCAGCCCTGAATGAATAGCTCCTTGAGACCAAAAGAATAAGTCCTGGAAAAGGTTCTGTTTCTCTACGCGCGACGAGGACTACCAGGACTATTACAAACTCAACCTTCGTTTCTCTATCGATCTTCAGACGTCCTACAATAGATTTCTGCCCGACACCAAACATATACTGCATTCCAACCCTAGACAGTTTTGGTGGTTTATTATCTCTAAGCGACATAGTGATGGCTACCCTTCCTCTCTTAGGCTTGGTGATCGCGAGAGCAATGACCCCGTGGTTGTGGCCAATTTTTTCGCAGATTTCTTCATTTCCTCGTTCTGTGATTCAACAGTGATACTCTTTCCACCGAGTTTACCCACTTGACTAGGCTTCCCCATACTTCCCTTGAACTTAACGACTTAGTTTTTAACGACGATACCGTCACCGAATATTTGTCGAATTTGTCCAATTTTCGTGTGGTCCAGATGGTATCCATTCGTCTTTGCTGAAAAATTGCTGTTCATCTGTCTCCCATATTCTTTGTCATTTGTTCTACCTGTCTCTGTCCTGTGGCCATTTCCCCAGGCTCTGGAAGGATTCTGTGATAATTCTTCTTCACAAAAAGGGTGACAAGTCTGACATCTCCAATTATAGACCCATCGCCAACTTGTGTCATGTTGCGAAGGCATTCGATGCCTTAATCAGTGATGTGCTCCGTTTTCTTTGTAAAACCTTTATTGGCTCTTTTCAGCATGGCCTCATTAAGGGTAAATCTAGCATCACCAACTTACTCGAATTCGTGCATCACTACTTGAATCTGACTTGCAGGTTAATTGCATTTTCACAGATTTTAGTAAGGCCTTCGGCAGAATTGACCACGAAATTCTTATTCATAAATTTCATCTGCTCGGATTCCCACCGCTTTTTGTTGACTGACTGTCCACTTACCTCTCCGGGCGCACCCAGGGTGTCTCGTTTCGTGGTGCCCTATCCAATAAATTCTCTGTTTCTTCTGGGGTGTCTCAGGGCAGCGTTCTTGGCCCACAACCTCTTTATCATTTTTATTAATGATGTCCCGTTGCTCTTTTCTAGCTCCATAATCCTGAGTTATGCAGATGCCGCTAAAATATGTTTAGCTCCGACATTTACGTTTTTCATCACTGGTGCTCCAGTAACCGTCTCTCTTTTCTAGCTCCATAATCCTGAGTTGCTCTTTTCTAGCTCCATAATCCTGAGTTATGCAGATGCCGCTAAAATATGTTTAGCTCCGACATTTACGTTTTTCATCACTGGTGCTCCAGTAACCGTCTCTCTTTTAATACTAACAATGGCGCCGTAATGACTCTTACCCGCAGAAACTGTCCCGTTCTCTTCGACTACTCTTTATATGGCAGTGTCTTGAGTATGCTTCATAGGCTCAAGGACTTAGGGGTGGTTGTTAATTCCCGCCTATCCTTTGAGGACCACATTGACTTCGTGGTTAGTAGGGCTAATTCCACGCTGGGGTTTGTGAAAAGGTGGTCCAGGAAACTCGACGATCCCTAATCAACTAGGCTCATCTTTTGCACATTCGTTAGACCCATTTTGGAATACGCTTGCCCGGTTGCTGTCCACATCAACCGAATCGAGGCTGTTCAGCGCGGATTCCTTAGGTTCGCTTTTCGCGGCCTTCCTTTTCGAGATCCTTTATTCCTTTCATCCTATCATGCTAGGCTCAGTCTGATTTCTCTCGACTCTCTTTTAAAGAGACGTAGAATTTATAAGATTACTTTTTTGTATGATTTATTGCAGGGGACGATCAATTCCTCCGAATTGCTGAACGATACAAGCATTTCCGTTCCCGCCCGGTCCCTGAGGATAATGTAGCCTATCATTGGACAATTAATCTCAAATGCTAATTGTTCGATTCCTCTTATAGGAAAACATTTTAGCGACTTTTCAGACGTTATCTTTTTTTATGGAAAATTTACTATTGCCGGTCTTCAATTCTTCGGCAAATCGCTTTACAGTATGAACAACTTTAAAATTTTAACAGTAGTTGGCAGTAGTATTTTCGCTCTTCTTATTGATTTGGAGACTTAACTCAGCATTTCTTAAACGTTGTTTTCATTTTAATTATTTTTATATAACCTGCAACATATTAATAGTTCTTAGGTACCAAAAAAAGTTGAATAAATAATAAAATAAAAATTATAAAAAATAAAATAGATAACAGTCAATAATCGTAAATTCCTATAATTATCAATTATTTTATTATTTTCAGACCGTCACAACAAATCTTCGTCTGGCTCCTGGGAACTTCTCGAAAAAGAAAATGAAGCTACACCACCCGGCACTCCTCCACCTCCGTACCTCTCTTCACATCTTACACAATCACAAACCCTTCATAGTGAAGAGCAAGACGTTTTTGCTGAGCATACTGCACAAACAATGGGCAGTCCTACACATCCAACATTCCCAAATCAAATTCTGGCCGCACAAGCAAACACTTTACAAAAAGAAATCATCTCGATGGAAGACGAAGAAATATCTGATCAAGAATGCACTGTTGATGAGCATGGACCATTCAATTATTTGCAGCGTTTACTGGAACCAGAAAATGTTGCTCATTTGGCTGTTTTTCTAAATTATGTTTTGTCGAATTCGGATCCATCGCCGCTATTATTTTACTTGATCACTGGATTATACAAAGAGGGAACAGTAAAAGATATGCGGAAATGGGCTTACGAAATTCATTCTACATTCCTTGTTCCACTTGCCCCACTTTTGTGGTTCAATGTGGACGAATCCCTTGCGCGAGAAGTTGACAACGTCCTACAAAATGAATACGATAAAGTTGAAATATTGCGAAAAGTATTTTGGAAAAGCAGAAAGAAGGCTAAAGAAAAAATCTGTGATCAACTGAGAGAATTTCAGCTAAAGAGAACTGCAGGTCTAGGCACAATTTATGGACCCAGCGATCAACAATTGTCAGAAGCAAAAGGTGATAAAGCAAAAGAGCAAAAGATATTCGAGGACCATCTTTTACCAAAATTGCAGCATTTAGTGTATGTCTTTGTAGATATTTTATTTTGTTTGATTTTTTTACTCTAAAAATTGTTTGTTTTTTATTAGCGAGGAGTTGGACAAAGAGGCACCCTATGAATGTCCCAAAAAGTTGGCACTGTGCTCTGCATTGTCTACTGTTTTACATCGAACATTTGTTACTCGCTCTGCACCTGGAAGTCCGATAGATCGTGTACATCATTTTGTTAGCAGAGAAAAAAGTTTTAAGAGTAGACTGATGGGTAAAAGTAGAAAGGTAAGCAATTAGTGATATTTATATAATTTTTTCGTTTATATTTTAGTCAGAATTCAATTATTTGTAAATCCAGTATGCGTAAGATGTAGTGAAGTGAAATAATAATGAATCCGCTTACCTAATTTTGTCAAGAATATCGTGCTTTGTGAATTTTATATTATAAAAACGTTTGTTCCTATACATTTTTTTTTATATTTTGGTCCATTCAATAATGAAATGCTTGTCTTTATGAACTACTCCAGATCTCAGCAAGTATATTAAATGCAACTCGAGCCTTATTGATGCGAGATTGTACATCACCTTCAGCTCCGCCGTCTGCTGTAATTATACGTCGAAGAGCGTAATTTATCCACCTGTTCTTTGCTACTCTTCCAGATTAATTTCATGTTATCTCCTGGAGTTCAAGCTCATAAGTTTGGTTGATCTTCAGCCCTGCTCTGCGACCTTCTCTGCTCAGGGCTTCGTACATTTGGGCTACATGACTTTGTTTGCTGGATAGGAAACATACATCGTCGGCATAGTCCAGGTGATTAAGGTGATTAAAGAGTTTCCGTCTAATTCCTCGCGATGGGTGATCATCTAGGGCGCTACACAATACGTTATTAATGACGATCAGGAAAAGCGAAGGTGACATTATGCATCTTGGAAGGGCTCCAACAGTAGGACGTGACATTGGATTCCTGTGTAGGACTCCTTTATGATGGTGATAATTTTTTCTGTTATGCCTCACCAGCAGCGATTAACGCTGTCAAACGCCTTCTCACAATCGTCAAACATTAGATGTAGAGGGGATCTCCATTCGGCGAATTGCTCGATGATAATTCAGAGGGTGTTGATGTGATCGCTGCAATAGAAACACTCATGGAAGCCTACCTCTTCATCGCTAAGAGTGCTCTCGATTGTATTTTTGGGTTCGTTTGACCATTTAGGTACGGAACCCTAAAATGGACATTTTTATAACAACTTGCAAAAAGTATTGATAACCTATCAAAATCATAAATGTAAAAATTGCCATTTCTTTCTTCATATTAGGTCAGTCACCTGAAGAATAGATCGCAAAGTCCATTCCAATCCTAAAGTTAAAGAATTAGATTTGAAACATAAGTTCTGAAATAAATTTAATAGTGTTAACTCTTCAAGGTTTTACTTGGGAAGTTTAAATAGCATATCCAGTTAAAAACATAAATATAGTAAAACTGGATACTTGCAATTGCTACATATGTATTTTTTTCGTTTTATTTCTTTCATATTTAAGTTCTTATACTTTTATAATTATCTGATAATATGCATATAAGCACATATTTTTGAGAATGGATTTATTTCAGATGGTGGTACGTGGGCATCCGCTAGTATTAAGACAATATTATGAAGTGACGCACTGCAACCACTGCCAAACAATTATTTGGGGTGTTAGTCCGCAAGGCTTCCATTGTACAGGTATTAAAATATCAGGAATTTTTTAAATCAAAATTTAATTTACCATTTCTTTTGCAGACTGTAAGTTAAATATCCATCGCCAATGTTCAAAAGTGGTAGAAGAGAGTTGTCCAGGTCCGGTACCACAAAAGAGAAAGGAACCGCATGCTGACAATAAAATTAGTAAATTTATGGGTAAAATAAGACCTACACATCACTTTATACAAAGTAAGTATGTTTTGATAAATAATTAACTAAGTATTTATTAATTAATTAAGGAAGAAAAATATTGAGAAAATATTAAACCCACGGGCAGGGAACGTAACTGTTATGGGACTTTTGGAAAAAATATCGAGATATACTAAATAAAACTTAGCGAATTTTTTTTTAGTTAATAAGCATTTCTCTAAGGGTAGTACAGCCACGTGACCAGGATACTGCAAGACAGATGTTGGACTTAATCCTGTCGCATATTACGAACTTCCATGGTGAGATTATCTTTGCAGGTGACTTTAACTGCACACTAGATTCTTCAATCGATTCGAGTTCTAGATTTTAGTCATTCTAGAGTTGAATTCAACTCAGTGAACGCCGCGCGATTATCCAGCTTACTTAGGCATAGCAATCTTGTGGATGTCTATCGTTGGCTGATCCCAACGACTAGGTCATACACAAGTGTTTCCCGAAATGTCCATGTAAGCTTTTCGGGTTCGACGATAGATAGACTTGACGTCAAATCTGACCTTCTTAGATTCTTTGTTAGTGTCACTCATGAAGTGTGTTCATTTAGTGACCTTCTTGTTGTAGCGACTAGCACTTTGGTCGAAAAGCAAACTGCTTACTGGATTTTCAACAATAATTTTTTGAATTATTGCAACAATAGCGTAAAAATAAGACTATTTATTTAAACCTTAGCCGTTTGTGGGATGTTGGAAAGCTTCAGTATCGCTCATTTAATGAGATGAGATTTAATCGAAGCAGATATCATGCATTGAGTTTGACGACCGAAGTCAACCGGATTGGTACGCTTCTGTCCGCATAGACAGTTTCTCTCGCAATACGAGAGAGTGAAAGACTGACAGTACAAACTGCAAACATAGCTTGAAGTTTGTGCTCCGAAACCAGTCGCGCTGAGTGCGACAGGGCGAGTCTCCGAATGAGCAATTTTTTCCAGACAAGAAGACGGCTATCGCTTCTTATAAAGTAGATTCAATACTTGCCGAATCGGAATTATATTCACAACTACTACACGCGACTTTATGCTGCATCGACGTTGCCAAAATTCTCGTCCAATAACGAATTCATACATCATGTTCATACTTTCTCGGATAAAAGTAGAGAATTCCTGGACAGGGAGCTAACTCTTGATGATATGCTTACCGCAACGAAGGATCGTCGACGACATACTTCTCCTTGTTATAACGGTCTAACTCGAGCATTCTTTATACGTTTTGCAATCTTTTGGTTCCTTACCTTTTGAATGTATTCAATTCTGTAGTTGGCGTGGGTCCGTTATGCGTCTGAAACCTAAAAAGGGAGATCTTCAGGGGATGGGAAACTGGAGGACCGATACTGTGTGCAATGTAGACTATAAAATATTTTGCAAAGCACAGGTAATTCTACTTCGCTCATTGATTGCCGCAGTAATACACCCATCACAGCTCTACTGTGTTTCAGGTCGTAGTATCTACGACATCGCCGTAGCAAAGCATCTTTTCGTCTATCATGAAAATGAAGGAGTGTCAGGGTGGCCACTCTGGAAAATCGGGAAAAGTCGGAATTTTAGGAATTGCCACTGAAGCCAGGGAATTTTTCATTCATAAAGTTAAATTATTTTCTGATGAAGGTCCCATGCAGGCACGGTAAAAATGGAGCCATCACTCTAAGTCTATTTTTGAGATCTTTAAAGGGACAAATATTTCAATTTCTATTCTTTGAAATTAATTCATTTCGGTTATTAATCGAATTTTTAAGAAAATCACTACAACGATACAATTGTATGAGTTCCATTATTAGATATACTGTGGTAAAGTGCTTGTGCAAAGTTAGAGAGTTGCTGTTGTATAGAACAACGAATTACACCGTATCATCCCTACCAGAAAACCTTATATAGAAAATTCTTTTTGTTCTGCAAAAAACTCTTCTTCTTGAAAAGAAAAATTCTTCAAACATATCGTCTGCAAGACACAAATAAATCGGTAATGATCCTTTCGTACTGCCGTGCATCCACCACGGTCTCCTTCACTATAACAGTGGGTTACAAATGAGCCAAGAGGGCTAGTCTCATTGCTCACGAAAAAATAGCGTTATTAAGCCCTATATATTATGGTGTAGGGATATAACCCTGAATAATGGCTCACAGAGAAGCGGAGAAGCTATACAACTCTTTCCTTTAATGTTTCCAGATTCAAAAATAGCAGCTAAAATGCGACTTGGGAGGACTAAAATCGCATACACTATCAACTTTGCTTTTGCCCCATATTTCTTTCATGAACTTTAGGATGTCTGTTCTAACTGTGATTATATTGTAGGTGGTTTTGATGAATCACTTAACAAAAAGGACAAATGGACGTTTTTGTACGCTTCTCGGACTCTGAAAACAATCAAGTCTGTAGTAAATATTATGGGTCATCATTTTTGGGCTAAGCGACTGCAGCTGACTTGATGAGATGTTTCTTTGAAGCATCAAAAGGTCTTGATCTCACAAAACTGTTACTAATTCCAATGGGCGGACCAAATGTGAATAAGAAATATTTTCAAGAAATAAAGTGTGAACTCAAAAATGATACGAATGGACCAATCCTCAATTTGGGAAGTTGTGGTTTACATACATTCATATAAAAAAACGATAAAAACAGTGTTAAGAAATTCTTATATTTCTTACGTTGCTCGAGTTTAACAAGTGTTGTTTTGATTTTTAGATAAAAAACACTAACTGGGATCTTATGAATTTTTTGAGATCTGTTTTGCCACAGTCCTGCTCGACGTGAAGATTACATCAGGTACTCAAAGTCTTCATTATTTCCTTTAAAATTGTGTGTTGTTCGTTGGGTGGAAAATCTTAATGTTTCCAGTCGTGCTCTTAAAATCATTCTTAATATGCCAAAAGAGTGACAGCTGACCAGAAAGTGTCAGTGTCAAAAACAGCTTGTTTAGCCTTGGATGGTAAATTATTATGCGCTAAACTTGCATTTTTTCATACTATTGCTTCGGAAGTTGAATCATTTTTGTCGAAGTTTCAGTCAAATGTTCCCCTTCTCACCTTTATTATATAAAGCTCTAGAAGAATTATGACACGTTTCATCAAAGAGAAAATTTTAAATGCATCTTCTTATATTGTGGCTATTGATTTAACGAAAAAGGACAATCTTATAGCTCCAAAAAATATTGATTTAGTCTTATTGAGTTTCGGACTTTACTATGTAGATCATCTTCACATATACATATATCCATTTACAAAAGGAATTTCTTGTTTCTCTTCGTATATTGCGATAAAATTTAAGTTGGGATTTCAATGAACAAGCAAAGCCTTAGATATTTTTATTCAAAATAATTAGAGCTCCCGCTTTAAAGCAGACAAGACTAAACGCAGCTATAATTAAAGTGTCATTAAAGTGTCATTATTTGAACAGAAAATGACTAATTTTTCGTTATTCCAAAAGTAGTAGAATATGAAGATATAGTATTCAGTTCAGTTACCATACACTAATGTAAGGCCTATAAGGCCTTAGGAGAAGACAATTGGTCGCTGAAAGCATGCTCTGCTTATTAGTAGCGGAGAGTGGGCTGGGTCTTAGAGACATGGTCGTGAAATTTCATTGCCTTCAGGTACGGGCATTCTAGCGACAGTTCTGTCGAAAGGATAACTGAATTTCGCAACTATGCGTAAATTACTTAGGGAGTAGTGGCACAGGAGAGCACTACTGTTTGCTCCCAGTTCGTCAACCATATCCGCATGACAGAATAAGACCAACATTCCACATCATCATCATCATTGATGCTCCTGGGAACACACTGATACACTCCCACACTTTAGCTTTTAATTACAGAGACATATCTATCGACGAATTGAAAGAGTTTTTTTGATAAAAACATTTCATAATATTTATCTTTTCAGATGAAAGGGCCCGGCGAATGGAAGAAGAGAGTAGTATGGATGAATTTCCGAATACTGGTAAGTCAAACTTTATTTGTATTTTAAAGGTCTATTTTTATCAAAAGGCAATTAAGACTATTTAAAATTTTAATATAATACACAGTTGTTAAAAAGTATAAATTTTAGGTTGTATTTGATGAATTAATGTAATATTTTTTTTACTGTACATAAAGCTTTATGTTATCTATTAAGGTTAGTGTGCGGCGTATTAAATAAAGAACTAATAAAATAGTGTCATATAATTAGTATAAAGTAAAATATTTACTAGGTCTATTTTCGTACTATTTATGTGGTGGGGGTGAATTCACTTCAGTACAGGAACGACTAGCTGTAATTTTCTGAAAAAGCAGAAGATTTGTTTTGGAGAAAAAAATCTTTTCCTATATATGGGAACTAAACAATCACAGTTCTTCCTTATAGGCTACTTCACTTCCTTAATCCGACGCTTAACTTTTAGGTTATAAAACTTTATAAAAGTTGGATTCAAAAATTTCAATTGACGTTTGGGCAGTTGTCACTTTGACAGAAAGAAGATTTAAGCATATTGCAGCAGGTCAAAGTTGCTGCAGAATTCTTAAATTTTCTGCAGGAGGGGAAGTTGTGACGTAGGCAAAATCTTCTTTGAGAACTGAACACTTTTCTGCAGTATTCTGCAGTTTTCTTCGAAGCGCTTATAATCTATGCAGGTGCGGGAACAGACCTACTATAAAATACTTAAACGATGTAAGATTTAGGTCGAAATTTCAAAAAACATGACTGTCGCACCAATATTAAATTCAATATAATTAATTAAAGCGGATTTCGGCGTACCTATAGCAAAAAATTTGAATATTTCATTACATATGTATGTAGTGTTTATCATATTTTTTCATGAAATTACATAAGCCCAGGAATAGTCACCAAAAAAGAATTTAAAGCAATGGGAAGGAAATCGCATGGGTGTTTTACATTTCGTACGCGATAGATTCAGTTCATTTCTTAATATGTATATAGAGATAATGGTCATCTGCGAAACAGTTTTGCTGTATGCAATACAACAGCAATTACTGAGCATAAAGTAACTGGAATTCAGTTTTCCATATTTTGAAGATTTCTTTTCTTGGGCACCCTAGGTATAACGGACGTCCTCGAATCTGAAGGAAATTTTTTATCTTCGCCTACTGCACAATTGAAGACAATCACGTTATTAGGAACTGTAATATTCTTGAATTTTTAAGTCTGGCCATCATAACCAATTGAAGTATGCCAGTGTATGCGTTGTATTAATAAAGAAATCTTCGATATTTTGCGTTCTATCCGGAAAATCCCTTTATCCATCAGAGATAAAGTACTAAAAAAACGGATTTATCGGGGGGAAAGAATGCTGGCAGAGTCGATGTAGCTGCAATATTGGTTGGTTTAAGTGGTGAGCGTCGCCATCCTGGTAACACTCCAATTAGCACTATTATAGCGCCATTTTGATGCCACAACCAATAAGATCCGGTTTTTTCGTCGGACTGAGTTCACTCACAACCCTGATTCTTATCCGAAATCATGGTTGAAGTCGGCTGAGTTTATTATGGGAAAGAGGAACTAAAGCCAACCGTAGGAATTTAAGAAACTGACTTTTTCCTTAATGTTTACACCCGAGATTGCCTTCAGGGTTTTCAAAGAAGTACTCTTCCATAGCTTTCTTTCTGACTCTGGCTAGAACATGACATTTACAGAGAAGGTCAATAATGGTTTCTTTTCCGTTCACATCGTCACAACTGCGACAGCGTGTATTGTAAGGGGTGGCCAGCCTAGGTGCATGCTCGCCTAAAAGACAGTGGCCCGTACAGACCGCAGTGATTTTTGCGATAACAGCTCTCGGTCTGTTGTGCAGATCGGGTGTCCTAGTTTTATTATAACTTATTCACAGGAGCAGCGAACACGTCTTCATAATCGCATGCACCTCCGTCTGGAAGACGCTCGATGCGTTCGGCAGACGATAAAACTTCGATATATTCAGTTGGAGACGGAGTTGGATGAATTCATTGAGCGGCACGACCACCATGCCATGGGCCCCGGGTTCGAGACCAAGTCTACCCGTGAGTTTTATTAAGAAATTAAAATAATCCACTTCACGTCAATGGCCCCAACATTTAAAAAATTCTGAACTGCTCTAACCATTTTTGATATATGTATGTCTTGGCAATGCTATATGATATATATCTATACTGTGGTTTCTACTGTCTTCTACGCCAGTGTTTAGATGTTATTGCCCTTGTATCTGGCTGACACTCCTAAACGCCTTTCCATATTCATTTTTAAGACATTCTTTGACTGCAGTATCGTGAGCCTGTGCAACATTTCCATAAAAGACCATTATAAGTCTTCAACAGATGAAGGAAATCTCGGCAAAGCCTGCACGCGATCGTGCATTGAGAGAAGGTTCCATTTGCAGATTATATGAACAAGGTAAGAATACCTTATTTTGCTTTTTTTGAATAGGTAGACTAGGTGTGTATGGCAGGTAGACTACTGTGTATGTTTTTCAGTAAATAAGTCGTCAATTGACTAAGTGATAACGTGTTGGCCTACCAATCCGGACGTCCCAGGTTTAAATCCCACCCGCGGCGACCCATGGTTGTTTTCTGCAGACAATAGATTACGCTAAAAAGGCTATGGGGATTACAGAGAAAATGCCAGTGATTCGGAATCCACTTTAAATTGTAGGTACACTTGCAATCGTTGTCTTGAATCGAATTAAGTTCTTCACCCGCCCCATGCCCCGCAAGGGGTTACGGTAACTAAAGAGGGAGAGTTCCTTACACAACCAAAGAATCTGACATGGATAGGTTATTATTATTATTAATGACATTGATTTTATGTATATACGTCTACAGTGTAGTGCAGACTTTAAAAAATAAACTAAAAAAAAAAGTAAGTGTCGAACTTAGAACGTCTTTGTTTTTGAGAAGTCGGTTAAAATGTGTGTGTAGCTCTTGAGTAACTCCAGTGAAGAGAATTACTGAATTAGAGCTAGTGCGTTTTACTTTCACGATTTGGCTACGATTTAACAAAAAGATGATGTTTACATATTTTATTTTGGTTGTCTTCCAGTTTTGGCAGTTTTGAATGATCTACAAAATCAAATACTTTACTGAAATCGAGAAAACCCATAATAGTAGTCTAATCATAATTGAGAGCTTCGTTGAAATCTGTTATCTCTTTGAGAATGGCAAATGCACAGCTGTGTCTTATTCCATGGCCGGATTGAAATAGATGTAAACAGTTTCCCAAATTTACATCTTTTCACGGTGCATGACTTTTTTCAACACTTCCCCGACGAAGAAAACGGCTCACCTAAAACACAAAAACCAAAAATATTTAGGTTCAGTATATCAGTGGCTCTAGCGCATTCTATAGAAATTAATATTTATTGATAAAAATAACAAAATGGCGGAAATGTAAAGAAAAAAACAAAAAATGAAGTTTTTTCACTCTTTTTGGCCCAAAAAAAAAATTTTTGATTTGGTTGTAGAATGCACTGTGTAGAATATGTGATTAAAATTTCATGATGTTCAGTGTTCCAGAGAAATCACGTTCGCCGACCGGAAAAACATAGTTTTGAGAAAAACGCGTTTAAAGTTTTTTTTTAAGCGCGCTCAGGTAGCAGAAGTAGCAACGCAAAGATCGCAAAATAATATAGTTAGATTGCTCCGATCGCTCGAATTTTAACACAATACTGTAAGATGTATATACTTTCGAAAAATGTAAAAAAAAATCGATTTTTTGAAAGTTATAAACCAGAAATACAAAAAAAAGACATTTAAGTTCCTGTATTCCCTTTGCCCTAATTCCCTTCCGGCTGAAGCCATGCTAAACACATCATAGGGTTGTCCCCTGGGCTTTGGCTATACTATAAAAAAAATCATGCGTAGTTATTACTATATTACGAACCGCTTTATAACTGCTTCCGACCGCAGCGTCTTCATGTCTCAAATATTTACTACGCAAGAAGGCCAACTCATCGTTATTTTAGCAAATTGTTTGAGAAATATTAAAGCGTTGGGTACTGCCTTAGCCTTGACATTGTTAACGGCACCTAGAACATGAAGGAATATATCCAACCTCCTGGTACGTGTAGTATAATTTCAATCGACTTACATTTTATGTATGCATTTGAAACTTGTTTACATCTTGTGGCAAGGTCTTAGAATATAAAACTAACTAGGAATGGCGCCGACTAAAATTAAGCGACTACAACCCAAGTTTGTTGGAAGGTGTAATTATTGCCTTCGACCGGGGCATTGAAATTAAATTTGAAAGTAATTCAAAATCACTATAATACTTTATACTTTTTTTAATTAGTATACTTAACGACATTACTTAATACGGTATTTAAACATCACTAATGCAAAATATTCTAGTGTTTTAAATCAATTTAAGAGTAAAGCCGCTTCGGATAGTGTTTTCTTGAGCGGTTTTTGAAGTAAGATGTACTGCTTCTTGACGTTTGCAGTCACCTAAATAAGCAAGTCCGTATCTTAATTTTGCAGGCACAAACTATTTGTTTTCAGTTAATATTCTCATTAATTATCAACGTATCGCTGCGAACTATCCACTTAGTTTATTACTGAGTGTTTTATCTAGCTCTCACTAACCTGAAAAAATATTTTCCCCTTGGAAAATTAGAGCTATTTTCACAAGACATCACACTAGCTGCGTGTGTTCGGACGTTTGATAAGGGAACATCATTTTCGATTAGTTTTACATGTCACATTTGTCTTAACCCCATACTATCCAACGACATTTAGAGTGTGATTGTTCATCTCATTACCATCGGTCGAGTTAGATTAGTTTTGTCTGTCTCTTCCCACTGCAGTGTCTTACAGCATCGGAAATGTCATTATTTATATCAGCGACACCGAAAAATATGGCTTCGGCACTAATATCGGTCGTTTTATTGTTCATGCCACTCTCTTCTTACCCACATCTTATCACTAAATTATTTAATGACAGCGGGAGTGTCATTATTTCGATTCGACGCTTATATCGACCGTATGTACTGGTCGTTACCGTAAACGTCCCTTCGAAATCGTTTCCGAAATTAGCCCGACAAACGGACAAAAATTGTAAAAATACTTAAATGGTTTTTCAATTCATTTAAATAATGACAATTATTTTGAAATTAAAAACAGACCCTTCAATTTTATTAATAAATGACGAAATTTTCAAAACTTTCAATGTCCAACACAATGGCCGGAATATCAGACCATGTTTACTATATGTTTTTGGGGTTGCTGCATTCCCTATGAATCAGAATGTTGACAAAACTTTCTGAAGTGAAACTAAAAGAAGGAGTTTTTGACGGGCCACAGATTCGCACAATGTTCAAAGATACTAATTTCACTGGTACTATGAATCAACCTGAGAAAGCAGCTTGACTTAGTTTTAATGATGTGACACAATACTTTTTAGTAGATACGAAAAATCCACAGTATAAAAAAATTTTCACCAAGATAGTAAAAGATTTTGAAAATTTAGGATGTTTGTCGAACTTAAAGTTACACTTTTTGCACTCTCATGTGGAAACATTTCCCGATAATCTTGGACATTTTAGCGAAGAACAAGGTGAACGCTTTCACCAAGATATAAATGTTGTGGAAACTTTCTACCAAGGAAGGTGGGATGTTAATATGATGGCAGACTTCTGTTGGAATCTGAAGACAGATGTACAAAGAGAAGGTAAAAAGCGAAAATCGCTTAATGATGAATAGTTTTACCCGATATATGTAGTTCAAAAAAAGAGAATGACTAAAACACTTTCGTTATTTTTCGATAATATGCGATATTTATTAAATTTATTAATTTTTGTTATTTATATAAATATATATTCATTTATTTATTTAGATTCCAAACGACCTATTTGTAGAATTTTGAGATTATGTCAAAATCCTGACGTGGTTGGATTTAACGGACCCCGGATTCGAATTCAGCGACCCCAAAAACATATAGAGCAAACATAGTCGGGTATTCCGGCCAGATCAAAATTTTTTTTCCGGGCGATTTTCAAATATTTGGTCGGCAAGTTATTTGAATTTTGGTTGATTGAATTATTGCAATTAGTACTGCATACGTAATGCTTACTGTAATTGACTACATGCCTTACTGTAATGCATACACAATACATTTCGATTGCATTCGTGGATAACTAGGAAGGTCCAATAATCCTGTTTGCGTTGAGTTGTTTGCTCATGAGCAGTTCTACTCAGTTCATTTACAATTATCGCAAAGGAAGTGTAGAAGTGAATGATATCCTCTACATGTGTGAGGAGGCCGTATTGTTATCCGCCTCCGTCTGTTGCTTGAGTGCGTGATATTTTACGACGTCCCTCTGGTAAAGCCATTGGAGTAATACGGTCACGGAAGTACTGTGGAATGTATCGAGGCTAAATCGTTATTCTCGAAATACGAGACGTCCTTCTGGTAAGATAACGTCTTGTGTATTTGGTGAGTGATGTATATTTAAGTGCTGCAATGGAAGCACTCGGTCATCCTGGTGACATCCTTCGAGGTTGATTCAATGATCACCGACGATTGATATCACGATGTTAATTTCGCTGTGGGTTGTGCCCGTATAGAATCCTTCGAGGTAGAGGTTATTACTATCCTCGATTGATGACATATGGTGAGTCGGGTCGATGTAGGTGTACGGTCGGCATCCTTTGACGTTAAATCTGCCATCCTCCGTTTGTCAATTGAAGGCTACTAATTGAATTGAGAAGGAAATGTTTGTTGAAAATCACGGTGAACTCTTTACGACCATTTCGAAAAAATAACCAATTACATATTTTTACATCTTAAATTTTAATGTCTGAACTCGTAGACTTAAAATGAACTGAATTTTCTTAAGTTTTTCGTCCTTTTTATACATAAAAATAATGTGCAAAAATTACTGTTTTTAAAAATTTTAAAATATGAGGAGTGTATTTGCGACAATGAAATGTCGCCAAATTCGTCAGAACGGTTCCCAAACTGTGGTCGTCGCCACAGAAGTATTGAGGGTAACGCGGGTCTATCTGCGAGGACCTTTCTGAGTGTGGACCAGCTTACACGGACATGGACAGGTTAGGATAGAAAACCTCTTTCTTGCAGCACTCGATTATTCAGTCTCGAATATAGATATATGACTATACCCTGTTCCAAAAAGATTGGCAGTACACGGTAAATGGCAAGTTATGATGCCAAATTTCTCAAACTCGCCATAAACCATGTACAGCCATCCTCTCGATCTTTCTTGGTCGAGAAACCAAGAGGCACTAATTGTGATAAGAACAATCAGCAGTCAGCTTTTGGACGCCCGACAATGATCAGCACTCCGTGGTGGGTGGTGGGTGTTTTTACATGCGAAGTTCTCCGCTGCAATACGAATTCGAGTGACTGGAATGGTCGGAAAGAACATTAAGTGTAGCCAGATTATATTTTTTAGCAGTAGGTTTGTAGAAATGCTTCAATTTACTTATTACAAATTGTTTTGAATTATTTATTTTGAAATATGTATATATTTTTGGTTCAATGTTGCACAGCTGTTAACAGTAAAAAGCCCTAATGAATGGTAAGGGATTCATCAAGAAACTTGTTATATTTACATGCTTTTGATATGGCAACCCGAGTACACGAGGAAAAATCAGAAAATGTTCTGAGTTGAAATCGTGGCAACAGCGTGCTGAGGAAGAGGGATGCATGCATAGGAAAATGATGGGATAACAAAGGAGGCAGTAATAGTCTATAAGAGCGTGTACTACCAATCTTTTTGGAACAGACTATAGATTTGAAACGTTTGACGCGCAAATTTAGTTTAAAAAAATTTGACATTTGTTAATCTTTCTTGATTTTTTTAACATATAGAAATAGACCGATTTTAAAAATTGTTTAAAGAACAGTATGAGTGACTAATTGAATTAAGCTCTCTTATCACCAAGAAATCCATATTGGACACAATTTCCTCTATAATATTAAGAGTTTGTAAAATAAGTATATTAAACTAAATAAGGGCTCTTGAAAATATTGCGTGGCCAATTCCAATTTTAAAATCTTGGCTGGCCCGCTCTGGTAACTGCCTTCAGCAAAACGTCTTAGGCATGCTGCTAATTTGTCTCTGGGTTGGAGATCTGGTTTAACTTTTTTTTGTTGTTAATATTGAGTATTTTGTAATTATAAAAATTGTTAAAGAATTTTTCTATGCGTCCTGAGCGAAAATCTTTCCTCTTTCTCCGCAGTAATTACACCTAACGCTACACTTTCCATATTTATTAATTTCACTTTTATCACACACAATTAAAGAGTCTAACTTCATTTTTATATTATTTAAATTTATAAAACTTTTCTGAGTAACGGTGACGTCTCCCTTGGGTAATTCGGACCATTGTCTAATCTCCGCCCAATTCTCCATCTCCTCTCTGACAACCACTAACCTAAATTCCACCAAAAGATTAGTGTGGCATTATAAAAATGCTGATTGGGCGGGACTTAATAAGTATCTCAGAGAGCTGGATTGGTCCGATTGCTTTTCTGTGAGAGACGTTAACAAATGCACCGATTATATCTTAAACATCCTTTGGTTTGGAATGCATCGCTTTATTCCTCATAGCTTCAAGAACATCAAACCAACTAACACCAATTGGTTCAATAATGACTGTTTCGCAGCCATTAAAAATAAGGAAGCAGCCTTCCAGGCATATAAATTGTGCCCTTCAGAGGAATTGAGACGTATCTATAGAGATGCCCGGAATATTTGCAATTCAGCAATTAGTCGGGCAAAGTTCAATTTCAACCAGAACATCAGACGGAAGGTTTTTTCTACCCAAAAGGGTAGTAAGGGTTTCTGGTCTCTAGTAAAAACCGTAAAGAACAATTTCACCTGTTCGTCAACACCACCACTCATTTATAATGGGAATGTTTTTACTGACTCATTGGACAAGGCCAACCTGTTTGCTGCTAATTTTGCTGCTAATTCATACTTACCACCTTCATCGCAGCCACTTCCATCTCTATCACAATGTACAAGTAGGCAAAAGACGCTACACTTTCGCACTCGCGAAGTTTTTAGAGCACTTTCAAAACTCGACGTGTCCAAAGCTACTGGGCCTGATGGTTTCTCGCCCCTTGTTTTAAAATGCTGCGCCTCTGCTTTGGCTAAACCTCTGCGCAAACTTTTTCACCTGTCATATTCAACAGGAATGTTTCCAAGTGTATGGAAACTTGCTCATGTCCAGCCGATACTTAAAAAAGGAGAGGCATGCGACCCCTCTAACTACAGACCAATTGCACTAACCTCGATCATATCTAAAGTTTTTGAATCTCTCATCAACTCTCAGTTGTTGAAATATCTAGAAAACAACCATCTTATCAACGATTGCCAGTACGGTTTCCGCACTGGCCGCTCAACCGGTGACCTACTAACGGCTCTAACGGAACGTTGGAATCATTGTCTTCATAATTTTGGTGAGTCTGAAATCGTCGCTCTTGATATTTCAAAGGCTTTTGATAGAGTCTGGCATGCTGCCCTTTTAGCCAAACTTCAAACATTTGGTCTGCACCCTACCCTCGTTAAATGGATAGAGAGTTCAATTCGTGTAGTAATTGACGGAGTTACTTCTGATTCCTACGAAATAAATGCCGGTGTACCTCAGGGTTCAGTTCTTTCACCAACCTTATTTCTTCTTTTTATTAATGATCTCTTATCCCTTACTCTCAATCCTATTCATAGTTTCGCCGACGACAGCACCCTTGATTTCGCGTACTCATTTGATTCTGTTATGAATTCACGTGGAAATGCTACAGAAGCCAATCGGGAACGCATGTTTAGATCATTAAACAACGACATTTCCAAGGTCCTTGCTTGGGGCAGAGCAAATCGTGTTACGTTTAATGCATCCAAAACCCAATGCTGTTTAATGTCCCTTAAAAAACGCCCAGTTCACCCCCAACCCATTTCAGTAGACGGAGTGAATATACCCAATTCACCCTCCCTAAACATCTTGGGTATCGAGATATCCAGCAATCTTAGCTGGACAGAGATGTAAGAAATATTTCACCCCACCTGACTTAGCGCTGATCTACAAGTCCCACATTAGGCCTAGACTTGAATATAATTCCCATATTTGGGCAGGGGCCGGACACACCGCACTGTCCGCGTTAGACAAAGTCCAGCGTAAAGCTGTTAAGCTTATTGGCGATCCCTCAATTTCTGAGGGTCTTGACTCTCTGGAGCATCGACGGAATGTCGGTTGTCTCTCACTCTTCTATCGTTATTTCCATGGCCGTTGTTCTAACGAAATTGCTAGCCTGATTCCTTGTAGACTCATGACAACGCGCGATACAAGATCAACAAGCCGCTCCCACCCCTATACTCTCCAGGTCAAATTTGGACGTACCGTCAAATTTCGGGAATCTTTTCTAAGCAGAACAACACGAATGTGGAACAGTCTACCATCTTCTGTTTTTCCCTCGTCTTATCAGCCTGAAACTTTCAAACGGGGCGTACATCGACACCTCCTTCACCCAAACTCCTAACCCATTTCCCTCATCCTTAATTCCTTTCCTGCCAAGGCTGTGCTTAAGCATCATAGGGCATCCCCTGAGCTTTGGCATCATCATATATAAAAAAAAAAAAAATTAAAAAAAAGATATTAGTCAATATCAAAAACTACATTCATATGGCAGTACAGATTCTCGTTCCGGATGGAATTGAGACGACGAAGCACAATTCCATTCGAAAAAAAAGATTCCATCGGATTGATATTTCGTTGCTATTTTAGATTAAACTAAATTATCTCTTGCTCTAACTACATGATTTTATTGTATACAACACACTCTTCCCACAGAATTCTAACAGTTACAGTCCAATTTTATTGTAGTCCGATGTTTATAGTCAAAAGTCATCCCCTTAGGGTACATTCGAGGTATCAGAGACTTACTGGACGTTTAGCATGTCAAACCTTTCAGATTAGTGGATAACAAGTCTATCCTAGGCTGCTCTTTACAGTACCTTTGGCGGTATCGTGAGTGCCTTGGGGAGTGAAAAATCGATAGAAAACGAAATTACGAAGTCCATTCTTCCCCCTTACTATGATAAAAAGCTCGAAGAATTCTTTAAATTGCTATTAGCCAATTAACATCCACTAAATAATTGCTAAAACTCTCTCTGTCCCGTCCCTTTACTCTCTTTTCGATGGCTTTTTTCATGCCGCTTAGTTAACAGCCCCCCTTTTTTAAATCCTTCTGCGGGGCGAGACTAACAAAAGCCTCATTTAACAAGAAATTCTTTGCAGTGAAAATTGCTTTTATTAAAACGTTTGCGCGGTGCTAGAAGTGGTTTTGTTTGTGAGAAAGTTGCTTGAATTCACCTGGATTATCCGAAGTCACACAGTACTTGCAACAATAATAATTCATTCATTCAGTAATTCATTGCGTGTTTATATAATTCAATTCCTTGATAAATAATAACAATTTAAATTGCCCGAGCTCTTTGACTTTGGTCTTAAAGTGCACTCGAATGCATCTATGCGAACTACTGTACACATGCAGCTTGCAGTTCTCTTCTCCTTGCTCTGTTTACGTTAAGACACTTAAGATGCAATTTCCCTTTAACACTTCAGTACCATTATCTTGACTGCTAAATTCGGATGAGCACTAAGTTCACCTTGTGACGGAACTGGAAAAGAGACCATCCGTTTACGGCTTAATGGATGCTGTAAAATTGTCTGGACTGGACTTTGATTGTACTGTGATGAGATTACGTTTAGCGTCACACAGGTTTCAGCTGTCGTTTGCTTCGTTAGTCATCTGATGATGACTGGGTCGAATCACATATGCGCAAATACCAGTGCTTTTAGATCATGATGAATGTACCAAGCTAATCCCACGTAAAATTTTGCTAAAATACAGAACAAAGTAAATTTGTAATTTTGTGGCTTTTAAGGGCTTTTAATTTAACCTCAATCTGTACATAAGATACAAGACTAATGGCACCAGCTAAGCACTACAACGGTAAGAAATTTTCCAAGCCATTTCAAACCCTAAAAATCCCCTATAAAGTGAAGACTCTTCCTTAAGAAGTGTAGTATCCCTTCCTGAAAGACTGCCTTGTGTGTTGCGTATGCTTAGAATAGAAATTCTGTACGCCTGGGCCTGCTGTATCTCCGGGAACTGTCTATTGGCAGTGTCTCATCTCCGAGGTTGAGTGCTTATGGATATCGTACACTGGAGGATTTCAATTTGGATGGATTTGCTAGATGGCATGTGCTCGCATTTTTCCAGACGCGTTACCACGATTTCACTCGGTGTGCCCTTTGACTTTTTCCTCGGAGTTCTCATCTAACGAAGTATTCAGTCGTCACTCTGACAGTTATACAATTTTCCAGGAATTAACATCCTTCACGGGAGCTTGGGCTTTCTGCTTTGCTGTGAATTCTCCTGCCAGTAGTACACCTATTCTTGTGCTTGCTCCATCGGTGGAAGTTCCACTTCAGTTTTAGCTTTTCGCGATGCGATCTACACAAGACTTGAACTGTGGAGTGTACTAGTATGGACATGAAAACTGACTGTTTGGCTGTGCAGGGTGCCAGTTAGTTGTTAATTAAATCGCGTGCGGTTCGGTACTGTGCAGCCGGTACGGTGTGCTCCTGTTTACGCGAAGTAATCTAATCTGACTTACGTCTCATACATTTTAATCGTGAAAAATGGCTTAATTGCTGGTAATTTAATGCGCTCGTACACAAAAGAAAAAATCCCGGGAATAAAACAAAAGTGTCGTGCAATAGTGTCAGCCATCAGAACGGATTATGTTTAATTATTAACGGAGTTTAGGATCTAAAACCTTTTCACCTATGTGAGCCGCAACGTATTCTTGATGAAATTTAAAATTTTTGATTATGATGTCAACACTGTGGCATTGATAACGAATTTCAAAGTTGTGACGGAATTTATGTTTTTTAAATGTGCACTCATGGCAAATATTTTTACAGTTTTAATGTGGTCAGCTGAATGAAAATTGCTTTCAGTGTAAATTTATGAGATCTTTGCGATTTAAGATGTTTTCTTTAGTCAAGTTGTTCTCCTTCCTCGAATTTCCGTATGATTCAATATCGGAGTTGATGCGAGTATTTTCTCAGTACACACTAAATGCATTTCCAATTTGCGGTGTTGCGAGAGAAAACAACAGACACCTGTTATGGGTCCTAAGTTAGAAAATTTATTGAAGACAATGAATTCGGACTTTTTTTTTTACCAAATGTATATCAAGAGAATCAAAGTGATTTATTTGAAAAGATTTGTTATTTAGGAGTTGCTAAATTTAAGAAATTGCTGTAGGTTTTTAAAATGATTGGTTTTATGTGATTTCAAAGTTTTCCGAGAAGAATGTCACACCTTTTGTGAGAACTGAAAAAGGCATTTGTTCCCTTGTAAAAAGTTTTTCAATTTCTGGTTTAAATTAGTTCTTTCTAATTTCCAATATCCGCCAATTCTGTCGGTAAAGTTAGCTGCCAAACATTTCTGTTCATTTCTTTAAATATTGAATGATAGCTAATATAAACGTTGACAATAAAGTTTTGGGCGCTCTTTTTATTTTTGATGGATTATGGTCTGACTGCCAGAGAAGTTTCTGTGGTTTCCTCCGTGGTCAAGGACTTAATTTTTTTAACGACAACAAAGTTTTAGCAGTTTTGGGGTTTTTATTTCTAATTCTACTTTACTTGTTAATTTTAAGGCTTCCATACCACATCCATTAATTAGTAATTGGAAGTATTCGATGACGTAATCGATGACATTTCATTATCCAGAAATAGGCAGAAGTTGGGTGTTGAAGTTGAACAACCATTATTTTGTTTTAAATGAAATCTCACTGGATCTCCATATTTATAAAAGCTGAGCTTTTTGCACTTTGTTAATTTTGGAACTGACACCTATTATTCCGGTAAAGTATTATAGAGGTAATTGAATTACTTAACCATCTTACTTTACACTTTCGTATAGTGCCATATTGGAGATGATACCTAGGTTAATAAGTATTTCTTATACTTGCACATTGATAACACCTTCGAACAAATTTTCTTAGTACATTTTATATCCTGTGAGCCATAATAAATAATTATGACGACAAGTGGTGAAAGAAAACAAGCCTTTTCAATGTAAGAACTCTGCGCTTTGAATTATTATCGTTTGAAGTTTTAATTTGACCTTTAATGTTTCGCAGAAGCACCGTGTCGAAAGCTTTCATTATTTATTATAAGCAAACGATTTATCGGTTAACAAAACTACCAAACTCAACAAAAACGGTTTCATTACGATTGATGTTAAAACTTTTTTGAGGGTATTCACATATTTTCACACTCTGTACAGAATTAGGTAAACATATTGAACAAAGTAAGAGCCCTCTCGAATCGCTTTACAATGATGTTAAAACTAACTTTAGTTTCTACAGTTCCCTGCAGTTGACCATAAACCTTGTGAAGAACATCTCGGAATTAAATTGTATTCTTTATATCGTTATAAAGGTTAGAGCCAAAAATGATTCTTTTCTAACAAATTTACCCTTAAAACTAAACCCTCCGGCTTATCAGAATAAATCATAAGATTATTTCTTATAAACCAAGCGTGGATTACAGATAACAGAACACTGTAGTCACGGGTCGTGTAATCTCTGATTAATCCAATTGATCCATTACAAAACAGCAGACAACATCAGCGTACAGATAAATGCAGACCTCACGAGTGGCATTTATAAACTAACAAGCAACGGATCTAGCACAGATCCCTGTGGTACACTATAGTACATTGGTAGGAAATCTGAGAAGCGATTACTAAGTCATATGTAGCAGTTAATCCACCACCAACCATCCTATCAACGATTATCAGGACTGTTTCCTCTCTGGCCGCTTAACCGGAGACTTCCTAACTGCTTTGACGAAGGGTTGGAATCATTGTCTCCTGGAGAGTCGAAAATCGCCGCTCTTCATTCTTCAAAGGCTTTTGATAGAGTATGGAATACTGCCCTTCTAACCAAACTTTAAGCACTTGGTCTACACCTTCACCTCTCCAAATGGATGAGAGTTTTCTGTCAGGACATTCAATCCGTGTAATAATAGACGGAACTACATCTGATCGTTACGAAATAAATGCCGGTATGGGCTCAGCTGTTTCACCAATTTTACTTCTTCTTTTTAGCAATAACTCTCACTTTAAAACCTATTATAGCTTTGTCGGCGATAGCACCTTTGATTTCAAATACTCTTTTAATTCTGTAATAAATTCTCGTGTGAACTATACAAAAATCAACCGAGAAAGCATATTTGGAGCATTAAACAACGACATTTCTACGATCCTATCGTTGGGCAGAGCAAATAGCGATATGTGACATTATTCCCTTAAAAAGAAATGTACCCAGCCTGTCCTCAACCTATTTCAGTCGACAGTGATATCTAGATGTGCGTTTGAAATACTTGAGTCTTCTATCGCTATGTCGACGACAATTATTCTGTCGAAATAGATAGTTTAATTCCTCAAAACGCGCGATACAAAGTTACATGCCGCTCCCACCCTTTTACCCTCGAGGTCACATTTTGACGTATTGTTAAATTTCGGGAACCTTTTCCAAGCAGAACAACACGAATGTGGAACAGTTTACCATCTTCTGTTTTCTCCTCGTCTTATGAGCCCGAAACCTTCAAACGCAGCGTAATCGACATCTTAATTTAATCTCTTCCCTCAGCCTTAATTTCTTTCCTTCCAAGGCTCTACTTTAGCATCAAAGAGTATCTCCTGAGCTGTGATCGTTATTGGTGGGATTAGTTTTTTTATTTTTTTTTATTTTTTTATTTTTTGTTTTTTTTTATTATCAACGACCACACCTACTCTCATCCCAACAACTACCCATAATTGACTGACCCTCAAATTTTTGTAGGAACAACCCCGCAACTCTGAATTTCTTTCTGGAATCAAAGCTAAAAGCAACTGAGTTATATTACGGATTACGGCTAAAGCCAACCCGAGATTTCCTTAAAGTTTTCAAAGAAGTAATCCCCAGAGTCCTTCTGGCCCCAGCAAGATCTAAGCACTGGCAAAGTGGAGCATGGTCTCAGTTTCGTTCACGTCATCGCAGCTGCGACATTGCGTGTTATAGGTTCGCCTCTGAGACAGTGGCCCGTACATCCGCAGTGATTTTTGCAATAACAATTCTCGGTCTGTTCAGCAGTTCGAATCTTCTGTTTTTATTATAACTTGACCAAGTCTCCTAGGATATGTTACATGTTGTCAGGGCGTACCATCTGGACTTTGCCATCCCGAGGGAGTGTAGAAATAGTACCCTCTTAGAAGAGCCCAGCATCTCAGAATAACAATGGCGCAGCGCAGCGTCCTTCCTGTTAAGTTTTTTGGCCATGATGGTTCCAAGCTATGTTCCTATGACCAGCAATTTAATGCAGGATAACGCTTACCCGACTCCACCGAAAGGGAAGTTCTTCTTGACTGCTTTAAGCTTCATAATCGCAAGCACTTCCGCCTGGAGGACGCTCGATCTGTCCGGTAGACGATAAGATGTCGATATGTTCAGTGCCTCAGAGAATACTCTTGCTTGAATACCTTGTTTCATCTTAGAACCGGCAGTGAACAGTACGGTGTCAAAGTTATTAATCAGTTCAGTAATTCCTCACCCCCTTCTGGATGGAATCTTGATAACGAATTCTTTCTTAATGGGTATATTACAGTCAATCGAGGTTTCAGTTGTCCGTTTAGATGTCCACCTAAGGATGTTGTTAGGCCATAGGGCTTGGCATGCCAATATCCAAATTCCTCAGTCTGATTGCACCAGATGACGTCTGTATATGTTTGTTTTTTATTTTATAAATTCAAGCCAAGTGGAATGTAATAAATTCTACGGATTAGTTTAAGTTTAGTACACGGAGAGAAAATTCCAGGAAAATTACGTCTCCACTCATAGTAATAGTATTGCAAGTAACACATTCTGGCAAAATTTAAGCAGCCGCAATTTTTAATTTGTTCAAGGGCAACTTTTACGAAACAGTTACGGTGATGTTTCTTGTTTGCGTCACTTATAAAACTTACTGTGCGATTTAGGATTAATACGCAGTTTTATTACACAAGTTTTTCCGGAATACCTGGTAAATTTTACGGTTCTTCACCGTAATTTAGACAGCTCTTTTAATCTCTTCGGAGAGGAATTGTTTAACGTAGAGATTGGCTTAGTAGTAGGCGTGCTGCTGAGGACAATGCTTCGAATCTCAGATTGCACATTTTTAATTGTTTGTTTTTTGCTAAGGTATTTTTTTGATTACTTTAAGTCTTTTAAATTCTATGCTCGCTCGGAATATCCGATGGAACCGAACACTTATTCGGGGCTCATTGAATTTAGGCAATTTTAAGATTCTGTTTCGTGAAAATTTTAGTGGGATTAATCTTTTTAATGGCTCCATAGCAGTGGTTGCTATTAAATTCGAGTGCGTTGTAAATTGTACATTTACTAAATGTATAGCAATGATTAAATCGATAACCTATCCTATTGCATATTCGACTTTCAGATACAATTTTACTATATTGGTGTCGCGACATAAACACCGCTATGTCAACACAGTCTCTACCTACTTCGATTACTCTGAATTGTTTATTAACTCCAACAAACTCGAATTTATCCTGTACGCATTTTATCGCTTATTAACTTTTTTCATTTCTGTATTAAATTTTTTCCTTTTAATTCTTCTGTAAATTTTCCATTTAACATAAATGCTTGGAATTCCTTTTCGAGAACAAATTCCAATAAACCTGACGATACAAAAAAAAAATCCAATAACATCGCAACTCATTTTATTTCTCATTTTTGACGCAAATCGTAACAAGTCCCTAATGTGTTGGACGGAAGCACCCCTTTAGCAAACTTGTTAGAAGCCCTATCACATTTTATTATTATTTTCCGAGAACTTGCTTGAACCAGACTAGTCACTAGATCTCATTGGATGTGATGTTTCCCCTTTGCTGGTCAGTTGAGTAATTGGATGCAAAACTGTATGCGTGCACCAAATAGGAGATCGCCATCGATTAACTTAACCCATCCAATTTTGTGTTGTCATAGGCCCCCCTCCCCTTTGCTTCGTGTAAAGTGTTGTGTGATATCTGGATATGTTCTTCTCTTCTCTCCCTTCGAAAAGCTTCGCATGCATGAAATTATTCAGCTACGCGTTACTTGGAAGAGGTTTTGTTTCATTTATTCCTAATACTAGAGACAGACTGTAGCGAATCATGTTTGTCTCCATACCTATCTGCCTAATTAAGTGGAAAATTACAAAGGTTTCCTCCCTTTTCGAGTTTGTTCTTTAAGTCAAATTGCTTTTAAGATAATCTTATTAAATTTACCCTAAAGCATTGGAAATAAAATTAGAATTTCTACTCATTGTGCTATTCACACTTGTTGCTTTGATGCTGTTGGGTATTTTGTGGGAAATGTTAAAGACCTTGACGCTATTCCGGTATGCCACGTGTTGTTTGATTAACTCAGAATATCAAAGGCAATTTAAGGATCTTATCATCAGGTTTGCAGCAATAATAGTAACAACCATGTTGAAGCTCAATATCGCTCTCAACTGGCTCGTGTTTGGAACCCGCATGGGACCCAAACATAGCGAAAGATTAAAGAACCGCGGGATGCATGGAGGAGATTCGTAGAGAAGGAAGGCATTCAAATAGGCAAAACTTGTGATGAATTAAAAGCTTTTACGCGGAAGTAGACCTCCGCATTTAGCCATTTTAGTTCTTGAGGCAGCTCAAAACTTCTGCTGTAAGCCTTACATTTTTTTTTCAAAGTGACAGAGTTCTTACACGAGGAAGCCACTTGTTGTGATTACGCTAAAAATACTCCTTGGGAGCCGTTCTATATATGTCTGTTTTGCGCGATCTTCAACCTTTCACAGTATGGTTACCATCTTGTTTTCCTGGCAATCTGGGCAAATATATTTTATACTTCCCCTCACCTACCTCCCCCTTCCTTCTCTCTGGGTATAATGTGCTCATCTTTCCTCACAAACGATTGCTTCCATCAAAGAATTGCCCTGGACAGACTGTTACCGGGATACCAGGTACAGCGAGTCGCCAAATTATTAATGCCTAATAGTAGCGGAAGCCGAGGGTATTTACGATGAATGAGTGTTTATTATATTATGAAACACATTTTATATAAGAAAGTTGTGCGCAAATATGCAAGTATGTGCCCAGGGGACAACCCTATGATGCGTTAGCAAGGCTATGGCCGGATTTATGGTAAGAGAATTGTTGAAAATTGAAAGTCTTGTTTTTGCATTGCTGCGAGCTAGAAAACAGCGCAGAGACGCTGTATCTGCATCCGTGGCGTTGGGTTTGTGGCACTCATACATTGAGCAAATTCTGCCTCCATTTGCCGACAATATGCTGAAAACGCATTCGATTGTAAGTGTCTCGAAGATGTTATGGAATTATTCAACAAAATAAAGCCGATTTAAGGAGCAGGTTATAATCATACATAACATTTTTATGTACCAACTGTGCTCCTAAAGTTGAAGCAGTGGAGAGTGGAGGCTGAATTTAAAGTTGTTTCCCCGAAAAACTGTTTAGCGCCGTCACTTCCTCCCAAGTTTCGCCATATAATACCATTCTTCGTGAGTTGAGGCCGGAGAACATCAAGCCGCTTTGCAAACTTGGCTAAAAAACGGATCAACGAAATCTCACAACGTAACCGGTTTGCGCATCAAGACTGCTCGTCTTTTTACTTACTCTACTGGTTCCTGTTACGACGCGATTTTCCCGACTAAGACCTAGTTTAGTTTGGAGAGTTTACGGAGGGGGTGTTCTTTCTTAACTTCCTCGCAACATCTTATGGGGACTAGTAGACGTTGCTGGCTCTAATGATTGGGAGTTTATTTGTGTTGTTCTTAGGCTCCCATACAAGAACGTCTACATTGCCACAGTGTATGTACGTTCCGCTCTGATTACCTGACTGGTATTGTTCGTTCTTCAGACGACCTATATGTATAGGATTTCCATATGACAATCCCATTAAATGGATTGTTCCTGTGAGGACGACAGCTTTCTGCCTTCCATAGTGGGGAATCACCCATTTTTGGTTTGAATTCCCAACGAGCTCGGATGATTTCTGGACTGAACGTTCTCTTCTAATCTGGAACCTTGATTAAATGATGCTCGACTGCTTAACTGCATAAGCCTTTTCATTTTCATTCGATGACTTTGTCTTCTGCATATTATAAATTATTGTTACAACTTTAAAAAGGATTTTTTAGGATCAATGAATGGCTCTTGGACCGGAACTGGAGTTAGAATTCTCAAGTTTCTGCACTTCAACAATTGAAACTGATTTTATCTTTACTGATCTCAGTAAAGCATTCGATCGAATTGGCTATATTATCCGCTTTAATAAAGTAATGCTTCTTGGGTTATCTACAATCGTATGTCAACTGGGTGAAATCCTATTTATGCCATCGCACTCAAAGAATTCACTTTCGTGGCTCATACTCGGATGTACCGCAGGACAGACATCTTAGACCGTTTCTTGTTATAATTTAACGACGTATTCTTGATCTTACACTATTCGTGAATACTCTGTTTTGCAGTTACGATTTTTCGGGGCATTTTAAATTTCATTGTTAAATTCTGGTATCGACGTCTTTTATGGATGATTCAGCATAAATCACTTACCTTTAAGTGTTAACGAGTGCACGTCTATGTTCTTTTCACGTAAAAAGTGTCCCCAGACTTTTATTTTCAGCATTCGGTCTTTGAGCAGATTATGCAAGATTAAAAATTTTAATGTTTGGATAAGGTTTTGTTTGAGGACGCAATTGTCAAAAGCACGAATGCCTCTTTGGGCTTTATAAAAGATGGGTCAGTTTGGTCCCCTTTCCACGCGGTGCACATCAACCGCATCAAGGCATTCCATTGTAGATTATTAGCGACCTTCCTTGTAACAATCCTTTCGTTCTCTTCCCTTATCTTGTCTCTTTGGATTCTTTAGAGACTTTACGCGATATTGCCAGAACGTCTTCACTTTAAACTGCTTGCAGGGCACGATTGTTTCCTCTGAGCTCCTGGGTTCTTTCAATATCTCGGTTCCGGCGTACTTCTGGAGAGGGCATAACCTATCTAGGTACCTTTTCATCGAACTAACTATGGCTTTCATGAGCCTGTATTGTCCCTGTCTCGTTGGCTCAATTAGAGCTCTGATCACGGAATGAAGTGAAGAATTAGCTTCGTTAAGGTTAAATTGTAAGTCGTGTAATTCTGACTGTTATCAGTTATTAGATAAATTTCGTAAATAAATAAGTCGATGACGCCGATAGCGCAGGGTAATGCACAAAAGAAGACATTTTTCATCAAGGAAATGCACTACTTCACAAAAGTTCTTTGGTGATGGCAAAAATTATAAATTGTCCCTATTTCTCATATTTGCACTCCCTTCTCCTTTGTGAGAGAAATAAATTTTGTATCAAACGAAAACGTGAAAGCAACTGTAAAGAGGTAATTCCTACTGGAAAGTCGTCGGTGTTATAAGGAATAACGTGCTGGTATTCCACACACAAGTCGCAGTATTGAATCTTACCGCTGACGGCTTATGATTGTTGTCAGATTACGCTTATGTCGGTGATTTGCATTAACTTAAATTGTAGGTTCACTTGCAATCTTTGTCATCAAATCGACTCTCTTCTCCCTCCCTGTGCACCACGAGTTCTTCTCCCTTAGAATTTACTTCCTCTTACAAAAAAAAAAATTTTATATAATAATATATATATAATATAATAATGTTGGAAAAACGTTGAAGAAAATGGAAATTATAAAAACAATTCTGTAGAGAACGTTTTAACCTTCCATCCTGGAGGTCCCAGGTTCGAACCTTACTGTCGGCGACCTATGGTTGTTTTCGGCTGCCTTAGGGGAATGCGATAAAAAGGCCATTGGAATTGCAGAGCTATGTCGGTGGTTCCGTATCCACTTTAAATTGTAGCCGAATCAGGTGAAGTACTTCTCCCACTTCATGTCCCAAAAGGAGTTACAGGAACTAGAGAGAGAGAGAGATATTGAAGAATTAAATCACTTTTGAAGCTATAATTACGTTTCAGACGCATTCCGAGGACTTTTAAAATGACCTTCGCATCCGAAGCAATCTCTCTACTTTCCGAAATAACTTGCAGAGAATAGTGTGAGAGAAGAACTGCAGCTGTTATGAATAGAAGATAATCATCGGTTGCCCTCGACGGGATTTGAACCCGTGGCTCGGCTCGTAATAGGACGTCTGCATCCTTACAATATAATCGGTTGCCCCCGACGAAATTTGAACCCGTGGCACGGCTCGTAATAGGACGTCAGCATCCTTACAATATAATCGGTTGCCCCCGACGGAATTTGAACCCGTGGCTCGGCTCGTAATAGGACGTCAGCATCCTTACAATATCATCGACACCAAAGGAATTTTAACCTGTTAAAATTTGCTTAAAATAAAAGTCTAAAAGTAATGTAATCAGTGTCAACGGACTGACCGCAATGACTTGAACATTTCTTTCAAAAAATTTCAAATCAGGAAAAGATTTCAAGTTTACGACACATGAAAATGTTTATAATTTATGACAGCTGAGGGTGCCAAAAATTATCTCAGAGACTCTAGTCTGAAAAATTGTAAACAAAAGTCTTAAGCACTTGAACATTAAAGCAGAAGTTCAACCGGACTAATACAAAAAAAAATTTGTTTGTTCGTGCTGCCACCTAAAATCTCGTGAATCCAATAGTGGAGAAATTCTAATGTTCAATCGAATATTTTGGAATAACTTGTCGCGACGCTTTTGACGTCATTTCCACTTGTGTAATAACCATTTATTGGTTCAGTTTTTGTTAGCGCCAATTTGAGGAGACTAGTTTCGGCTTTATCGTCATTACTGACTGGCGTCGTACCACATCTGACGCAATTCATCAAGTTCTCGAGGTTTGGCAATCTTTCAGGTACTTATCCTGGACGAAATTCCTCGACTAAATTCAAATGGCGTTCTAATTTTAAGCGATTTGCGATGATTAGCGATATTAACGTGAGCGACGGAAAAATTTTCCATTTAATGTAGTAACACATCTACAAAACAGCAGTCGCGGAAATCGCCTTAATTGCGAAACTCCATATGTTTGTTGTGTTTTCTTCCCGTTCCCATATCTCCTCCTCTTGTTGCTATTTTTGTTTTCCCTCGAAGCTCCTCGTGACTTATACGTTTAATTACTAGAACAAGTGTGCGAATAATGAATGGTTTCAACTGGAAAATGAACGGAAGTCTTGGATGTCCTTCGAACATTTTACTCAGAAAATTAAAAAGAGAATTAATTTCTCACCCTCATCCGTCCTGAAACTCATTGAAATATAGCCAGGTTGAGCATTTTCTGTGAATTTATGTATGTCGTGACCTATCCTAAGATAAGGAAAGGCGTCTGTTTGTAAACATAAAACCTCTTGAAGTGCTTGAGAAAATTCTTCACCTAACACACATTCCTTCTTTTTGTAGTGCTGTTTTGGCTATTAAATGAACAGCAATCGCTTTAATTTACATTTAGTACTAAAAACAAACTCTTATTTCTGCCGCGAACACGTGTTAGACTCCAAGGAATTTATCTCTGTTGCAAGTAATGATACTGAGGTAACGCTGACAAGGAAATACCCCAGAAGTGGGTGCGGTGCGTTCATATTTACTTAGGGAGGAGTACGTCAGCAGGAAGTAAAAGCGACCAACTGCTGTAAGTAAATTAGCATCCCTCAAAGTTTGTCGAGACGTAAAATATCCAGTTCGCTCGTGGCATTTCGATACAAAAATAGAACAGGATATTTTGTTTTCTCTTATATGAGTATCCAAGCTAAGGCTGATTCAACCATTTCAGGTTTCACTTACTTTAGCTTCGGTATCTTTCTAGTTAAGTCTTAATGTATCATATTCAACAGTATAAGTGTCTAAAAGGAGATGGTTGTGTGGTTTTTGTACATCCTCGACCATTGATTAAATTAAATATACAAAAGTTCAGTTATATGTCACATATCTGTAAATTGGACACCCATTGAATCCTTTTAACAACAGCCTCAGCAACAGAGGGTTTGTGACAATAGCTTTCAAAAGGATTTTAGTTGAATATTTTTTTCGCAGCCTTTACATAACGAATGGATCCTTAAAAGGATTTGCTTAAATTCCCCTTTTCCACTAGAGACAATAAATACATTACAAACTTTTTCTCTAGTCTAACATTCTTCCTGAATACACTACTGCACCCTTTCTTTAATTGCATAAAAATGGAAAACAGCTAATCGAGTTTGGTATTGTAAAGTGATTAAGTTTTATGGAAATTGCCTTGTATTCTAATTGTAGTTCGACTGGGTGCATTGTCTTGTTGTAACATGACACTTTGTTTCTTTTCGTGAGTATTAAAAAGCGAATACTTTTTTGTTTGTGGCTGCTATGTCTTCAACATCGTTCGTAATATTGTTAACAAATAGTGCTCGGATAGGTTTTTGTGTCCGTTGATTTTACCGTAAATTGAAAATATAGTTCAGAAGCTTGACGTGCAAAAGTTAATTACAACCACCACAGAAACGAAAAAGGTCGAAAAACTAAAAAAAATAAAGAACAATTTATTGTCAGCAAAATTCAAATTCGTCGCTCATGAATTTGATTCTTGATTCTTAATTCACAATTTCGCTGTCACCTTCACTTCACTGGCAATGAGATTGAGGAAGTATCGTCGGCATATGCGGACGAAATTTTCGTAATCATATCATCTAAAATTGTTATGACTACTTCTCTAAATTTTATACCGACGAAGGCGTGTGCGAATCCGGATTGTTTTACATAGACAAAAGACACTGAGAGGCTCGTACTACTGAGCGCGTGCATTTTTACCCATTAAAACCACCGCCCCTGGTATCCTCGAAACATATTGCTATTAAGGAATCCAATCAATTTACCGAGGATTGGCTTGATTTCTTCCTTTGTTTGTAGGACACGGTGGCAAGCTCTTCGGCTCCGAGCCAAGGTGAATCTTTTGCTTGCTAAGGTAGAACGATGAACCTCCAGGCAGCACATTATGAATTTTCAAACTCAATTTTGGCGTTCACATCAGCACACTGTCTCATGGCTCTGAGATCTGACATCGTCATCACGCCTGCTACTTTCCAATTGGACACCGTCTGCACAAACCCCTCACTGCATGAAGTCACAAAATATCACAAATATCGGTTCCGTTCTCCTGCTTGAAAAGTTAAAAGTGCCTTGCTGCAATGCAAATTCGTTTAGTTGTAGTTTGAAGACGAAGGTGGATCAATGGTTGACATGACCACCGCGCCATGAACGCTGGTTCGAGCCTCGACCTGCCTATGAGATTTTTATTTGCATAGCAATAAATAAAAAAAATCTACTCCGTCTTTGGGATGTTGTCTAGCTAGGGTTGTCCCCTGGGCTTTGGCTACATCATAAAAAAGTTCTACTTCTCCGCTGTCATCACATACCGTGTTATTGGAATTACACACACCACAACAAGCCCACTTACCTCATAAGGTAAGTACTTCGAGGCCGAAACAGCCATTCCAGCGTCTGCTCCTATTCTAACGACCGGCTCGACGTGCAGAGTTGTGGCAACAAAACTACCTGAACTACCCGCCGCACCAGAATTTAGTTTACCAACAAATTTTTATGTCATTGGTTAAATATAAGGCCTCTGTCAAATAGCAATTTCATCTGGCGGACGGGATTAATATCTCACAACTCCCCTTCTACCAAGCGTGGAGGAACTTAGGTATCGATTTTAGACCAGTGAGATCTAACCGTGAGATCTAAGATCTTATTTACAGGTGCTTTTTGATGCTTATTACAATCGCGTGGTATTTTTTGGATCTTTGCTAAAACAATATTAAGGCCCATACATAAATAGATTCGCATGTTGCTGTTCGTAAGTAGCTAAAGTTACCATATGATAGCTATTCTGAGCTAGTTATATACTCCGTTTAAATCCAATCACACCTGGCCTTATTAGTGGTAGTCGTCGGTGGAGAGGTAGTGTCGGCCTATCAAGTTCTAATCCCATGGGCGGCGATCCATGGTTCTTTTCTTCTGACAACAAATTCCAAAAAAAAGTTCCACTTGCATTTGTTGTTTAGAATCGGGTGAAGTTCTTCTACCACCCTATGCCACAAGGGGTTACAGGAAGAAGAGGGAGATTCACGGGTAGAATAGTCTTGTTCTTCCTCTTTTGAGATTGCTTAAAGAGAATACTGTCTTTAGAATCCATAGACATCGATGCTTACCAAAGAAAGTTTGAATAAATAGTGGGCAAAATATATTCTTCTTTTTTTATGGATGGAAGCGAGGTACGTGAAGCTGAGAGAACTAGTTTGTCCATCTGGTGGGTAGATGGAGGGAGTTATTGGGTGTCAGAACGGAATTATGTCTAATAACATTACGCCCGAACAAACTGTCTGCCAACGCTGCTGAGAATGTTTCGTGGTATTCCGCGAGCCAAAACGGAAGTGAAGTGCCGCATTGGCTGTTGTGTGGCCGTGTGGCGAAGACAGCAGCTCATATCGTCCAGGACTGACTACACACGCATGCTGGTCGTGATATGGGACACAATACTGTTGGTACAGTACTGAAATACAAGTTGGGCGTCCGCAAAAAGCATGTTTCTGCAAAGCTGTTCGATTTAGAAAGTCGGATCTTATTGCGGTTAAAGACGGGACAGTTGTTGTGATTGATACGTTTTCAGTGGTGCAACTTCTCTAGATCAGGTTCAGGAAAGAGGGAAACCAATGACGTTGTCGAAGCAATTTTGAAGTACCACACAATTAACATTGTCTTCCCGTACTCTCTCTTGGAGGGGTATATCTACTTAGTTATGATGTTAGTGAAAAATTGATTGAATTTTAAAGAAAATTGATCAAATTAATTGGGAAACCTGCACCCATAACATCATGATTTGTCTCAAATTTGATCGTTTTAGCTTGGCAATTACTGAAATAATTTTAGAATTGAATTGTTCTGCTATTTCCTTCCATTCCTTTATTTTCGCATCCGCACGCACTCGATCAGTTCTTTTGTACTCATTAAACTCACTGTGAAACTAAATTTGGCTTAAGCGAAGTTTAATCCTTCGTGATCGATGCCGCCACAGTGGCGGCATTAGCAATTTGTCGTAGAAGTCGATGCCGCCACTGTGGCGGCATGATGTAATTCATAATCTACTGGCGCGCGGCACGGCGAGCGAGACTAGCGATAATGAAAGAAAACTATCCTCCCGATGTTGGATTCAAATGTTTAGAACAACTTACAGATATCAACGTTCATCGATCTTTTCGGAGAGGGAAGATTTCTAGAGTGCGAAATTAGCGAAATCAAGCAAAATCGAGAAAATTAATGAATTCGAGAGTTGTATCGCTTGTTTGTACTCCTCAAGCGAATTCAGAACTAATTGTCCGAAAATCCGGCTATAAGTGACCCAAAAATTATCGATTTTGATATGTGCGAATTTCACCGCCATGCGTCCAAGCATTATCTCGTAGAATCTGTTGAAGAGTTTCAACGAGAGTTTGCTTCTTGTAAATTAACCATTAGTGGCATTTTATTTCAACTTGTAAACATAGTTTTTACTATTATTGAACTGCCTAAACTACTAATATTCAGGCAGACCACATGTGTTGTTAGGACTCGTTTCATCTAGTTTTATTTGAGGTTCGTTTAGAACTACATGCAGCCGTCTAGTAAAAAGAGCGCTTTTACAGTCCATGTTTCAGTTCGCGTGGTTGATCGGTGTTATCTGTCGAATGCGGACATCCTGCGTGCGAATTTGTAACAAAAATAGTTTAGTGGAAGATAGCCAGAATTAAACCAATATAAGATAAGGTCTCGCTAACACACAATATAGATATCGGTAAGTAGTAATACGCGAAGAAGACGTAGTAGGTTCGACTGCATTAATTGTTCTCAGGTTTTCTCGCTTTTACTTCTCTCCACAATATAATTTCTTACTGGATGTTATACCTTTTAAAAATTACTGCAATAAAAGGTGACTGAATCCTAATTTTGTTTATACCATGCTACTTACTTGGATGAGAAAAGGGGCTAATGGCGTCCTTGAACTGTTGAAGTTTAATGTCTGGAAAAAGGTTGTGTTCATGTTTTTCCATGGGTCTGGTTGTCTGCATTCTTTAGGCAAATAGAAGTCTCCTATTATATTGATGATAGCTTTTAACTTCAATGATTCATTTCTGCGACTGAAAACGCAAAGGTCATCATTATATTATCCGTCAAAGCTTTTTTGCGGGTTTAAAGCCATAAGGTTTTTACGGGAGCTAGTTGTTACCTTTACCCCAATGGCCATTAACTCTGTTTTATGGTACGGGGCTTATGCCATTTGTCTTAACTTCTGCTAAATAAACGCTTATAAGAGACGACTAGGGCTGTTGTAGTACCTTTGACTGCAATGATTTTTTTTCGTTTTTTAATGGCAAGCAATAATGAGGTCTATATAAGTCGCGCATAATAAAAGGTTGCCATATGGACAGTCAATTTCCAGATATACATACCATTTGTTATATCTTTAGAAGGTTTGTGATATCAAACACTTTTACTCCACTTACAGATTAGATCTCTTTTTATTGGCATGTTTTATAATAGACTGCAAAAAGAATCGCAAATGACCACAAAATTTGCGACAACGCCAACTGCTCCTGATAAGGGGTTCGCGCTTTCCTTCAGCTGAAAATAAATATGAAATCGAAAATAAAAAATTTCGCACCACATTTGTCGTGAGTTTTATTTGGACTTTAGTATCTTTAAGTAAATCCACGAATTCGTTGTTTGCTCACAATGAATGGAAAATGAAAGTTTTAAAATTTTTAGAGTTGAGTTGACTGAGCTAATAAAACTGAAAATGATCTAGATTTGTGTAAATTCAATACTATACGTGTATTTATTTATTTGTGCGATTAAGTTTGAAGTGCTCTGGTGTAGTGATTTGAACAAGTGAACAAAAATGGATGCCGGCAACGAGCCTGTTATTACGCAACCTGTCCGAAGGAATCCTAGCATCAAGAAGCTGCTCAAACTTCCTATGTGGGGTTCAGGTACAGTTTACGCAAATTTTGAAATCTTTGTTAAAATTAAATAAGTAATAACTAAATTGAAAAATAAGAACGTTCTGGATCCTTAATAATCGCAGATTTTTCATCGAAGAGGTCTATGAGGATATGCTTCAACAAGTGTTGTCATTTAATTTCTATAGGTCTAGTTTTTAATATAAATCGTGCTTTCTGTGATAGTAGTACACATATTGAAATTCCTCTCGTATATTTCTTCTGCACGCTGTCTTAAGGTGACAGCCAAGGAAAAACTCCGGAGCCTTGGATCAGCCAGTCTTGGCTCCTCTACCGTACGAACCAGGAGGAGGCTTTGCTTCTCAAGGAGTGATGCCCATTATCTTACTTTAATTTTCTTGATCAGTTCATTTCAGTTTTGGAAATTTCATACAGTAAGTAAAGAATAAAATGGATTTTGCGCGCGGAGCCCAAACAGCTCTAAAATTGTGTCAATTCTAAGCGTAACTCCGATGGGTACCGCTCAGCAATGCGTACCGAGAATAGTTAGTTGACTTTTTTTAAAACTACGCTCTTTAAGAACACATGTGATATTAGTCTTAACGATCTTACTCAGTTGACGAGGCTTCCGCCTACCACGCTCACTGGTAAATACCTCATACTTAACGATGTCATGAATCCAAAAACAGATATCTTATATGCCTATCGGTTTATTTCATCGACTTGTTGTGACATTTTTCCGAAAGAGTGGAAACTCTCTATCATCGTCGTACTTCCACTGTAAACCTTCCAGCACGCTTTTATAATGGGTATAAGTTGACTGCTACCAACTTGTTCGAACTCTGAAGTTTCTGTAATTCAACCATTGAAGCTGGTAATCAAGTTGATTGTATAATATCTTTACTGATTTCAGCAAAGCCTTCGAACGGATTAACGACAGTATCCTCCTTCATAAACTAATGCTTCTTGAATTTTCTACAATCTTTGTTAAACGGGTGAAATCCTATTTATGCCATTGTACTCGACTTTTTCGCTTATTTGAATCATACTCGGATGTTATCGAGATGATGTACCGCAGGACAGACCTCTTAGACCATTACTTTTTATAATTTATCAACGTATCCTTGGCCTTACGCTTTTCGCGAATATTTTACTATGCGGATGATACTAAGATTTTCCGGGGATTTTAAATAAACGCTCACTGGTAAATTCCTGACTTTTCATTTCACGATTAATGGATGCTCTTTGGGCATATTGGACTCTTGTTGTTTTAGGACCATATCTACACTATTGTAAACAAGCGAAGGCTCTTTGGGCTTTATAAAAAAATGGTCTCAAGAATTCAACGATTCGTACATTATGAAGACTTTATACTGCACACCTCTTAGACCAATTTTATGATACGCTGCCTATGTTTAGCTCCCTTTTTACGCGGTGCACATCAATCGTATTGACACATTCCAGCGAAGATTTATAAGATTTGCTCTTCGCAGGCTTCCTTCGTGCGACCCTATTCTTCTGCCTGCTTATCTTGACCGACTTAGTATTATCTGTTTATAGAATAAACGTGTTATTGCAAAAACCATTTTCGCTTGCAACTGCTTGCAAAGCGCAATCTATTCCCCTGAGCCTTTATTCTGAAACACATTCACTTCAGTGACTTCGACTTCAATTGTTTACTCATTACCTTATTTGGTTATACTTCAAGCTGTCACAATAATTAGAGGCGAATACAACTTCAACTTCATATTTGAAAATTTTTAAAGTTGCTGCAAATTTTCCAGTACTGACAACCAAATAACTTTGAACGCACTGTAGGAAAATTGAGAAAACAAATTTTCTGCCTGTCATATTTTAGTAAGGATTTGTTTCGGTTGCATTTTAATTTTATTTATTTAACAAAATTTCATCAAGGTGCTGAATACAGTATACGTGACAAACAGTAAAATTCAAAATTATAAAATCAAAATACAAGGAAAGAATTAAAAAATATAAAGTAACTTCAACAAAGCGGACTCCTTACATGCTTTCGGTACAGATGAAAATCAGTATGATAATAGCAGGAATTAAAATGTTGCGACATGGTTTTTAGCGGCTCATTCATCTCATAATTATAAAAAGGCTAAACAATGAGGTAAATGAAGGAAGCCCTGATTCCTAAGAGAGTGAGCCGCAACTGATATATCAAAACATTTCATAAGCAGACAAGCCCAAGTCAGAATTTAAAAAAGAAATCGGCATTGTTTGACACAGTGCGGAATATCTTCGCGTCGTCAGCATATATTTGAATGAGACGGAATCAGAGATACATCATTGATGTAAATTATAAACAACAATGGTCCCAGGCGCGAGCCTTGCAGTACTCCGGTAGTATTGCAAATAACATTAGAAAGAGCTCCACGAAACTGCTGTGTTCTATTAGATAAGTACGAATGAACACAGTTTACGAAAACTGGCGAAAATCTGAGGAAAGAGAGAGTTTTAGAACAAGAATTCAATGATTTATTTTGTCGAATGCTTTGCTGAAGTCAGTCGATTTGATTATCATATTTAGTTGTTAGTTGCAGAGATACGAAAATTGAAAAATTCGTTGTAAATTTCTGGCAGTTGATTTGTTCCATATGAAGCCATGTTGGAAGGGCTGCAAGGACGGAAGTGGAAGCAAAGAACATCGCAAATAACAGCTTAAAAAAATAATTTGGAAATACAGCAAAGATTAGCAATAAGAAGTTCGAAATATTAATCACTTTTTTTTAAGAGAACTTCCAAACCTTCGGACAAACACCACAAGAAGTTGACAGATTAAATAAATTACACAGAACAGAAGCAAGACAAGAACCGCATCTATTAACAAATGAGACTGGTATACCGTCAGAACAACTTAAAAAACTATCAGCCAAGGTAGAAATCTGCTTTAAAGTCATAGATTCGTCAAGTAAAAGATTCTTGGATTCGAGAGAAGTCGGTGGAAACCTCGTTGACAAAGAAATTTACAATCGTCAAAGGTTCATTGCTTTCACGATTGATAGCCATCAAAATTGCACTTGAAGTTGAAATTGTTCAGGATCCGCACACAGAATTGCTTTCATTCTGTTCAATTAGTTATTAAAAGATCTTACGACCTTATGAATGTCTCGTTCGTTAAGGACGCAATCCAATCACAAGCTGAGAGTCACTTGTTTATCAAGTAGAAGTCAGCCTTATTAATGTTATAACAATAAATTCTGATCTCTTTTGAATTCGCTCTAGAATTTTATAAAATGTGAAATCCGTTGTCAAAATGCAGATATTGTAGGTCCGTGCTATGAGCAAATCTAAATTATGTAGATCTTAAAAAAAGGGTGATTGGCTGGAGCTGGAAGGTGTAGAGAAAATCAGGATGGTTTCCTCCTCTTCCTCATCTTGACAACTCCTAAAAAAGTCATTTGGCTCGCGCCAAGTTTGTCAGCGTGCCTGTCTATAAGGCAATAGCGGGTGATAATAGCCAAGATGTCCCTAATGATAAGATGGATTTTTTTGCATCTTTCCCGCGAGAGTTTCAATATTAGTTTGACGATGCATTTTATGCTTGGAAAATACTGTAGTGGTCTGGTAAACGAAAAGAAATATATCCAGGTGTTCTGAGTAGATACCGCCACCCAATTTTCCTTCCAAATTAGAATAGTCAGTGTGAGGATGTACCCCTGTTGGATTTGGGAGGAGGGGGGGGCATCCTCCTACTATTACTGCCTAGTGGAAATAAAGGAATCGAACATGGCGTTGAAAGAAGTCTTGAGTATGGTGAAGTCAATGTTTTTTTTTGAAGTATTTAAAAAAAAACATTGACTTCACCATACTCCAGAACTTTGAAATGTAGTTGGTACATGTCCATACTGGGTTGAGGGCGAAGTTTGTTTGCCGAAGAGTTGGGCCGGCGTTAGGGGTGGAGAATGGTATTAAGGGCTCTAAAGGGTATTGTTTCGAGCAGTGCAATCCACCAGAAAACCACTCCATATGTAAGTATAGGCTTAATAATGTTGACTAGTGCAAAATTCGTGGCTCAATTCAGTATTTTTTGCTTATAGCCCACAGCTTTGCGTACTCTTTCTTGAATGTTGGCTTTCCAATTAGGTTTTTTATCCAGAACAAGGCCCATGCATTTGACTTGGTCACTTAGTTTTAGTTTGACCCCATTTAGTACTGGGATGTTAAAGGGAGGAAGTCGACTAAAAGTATCTTAATTCAATCAAAATTACAATAAAATTAGAAACAAATGTAAACCATAAAGGCACTAATCCAAAGCAAAATTCCTCCATTAAATACACCACACCAAATAGAATCCAATAATGTTGTATAATCACAGAATTCGCGCTAAATTTCGCGGTTGTACTTAGATACTGTTACAACATAACAACCAGATTGATTTAACGAGCAGAAGTGTTCGAAGTGTCAACCTAATGCAATCAACATTCACGTCAGCAGATGTGGCCAGCTACAACCTACACCTTGGCTAACCATAAAATCGAAGGGATACATCGTTCACCAATTGTTAATTAGATTTATACGATCGGTTTATATGTTTCCTTTCACGGCCCTTCGACCGCTTTTATGCTTAACAAAAAATTGATTTTTATTAGGTAATGAAAATCCGACAAGATATTTGCAGTTCCCTATAAAATTCAGAACCTGCCGGAAGGTAATGAAAAGTCAGCGTTTCACAAAGTCCCGATTTATGATTTCGTAGGCCGGTAGGATTAGAGAAGGCGCGAAGTCGGATAAAATCGAAAAGAGGAAAGTAATCGGCATCACGATTTTGTCGAAAGTGTTTGGAGGTTTTATAAAAAATAATTTCAAAAAATGCTTTAGGAAAGAAGGTAATAATGTTCGAACAGATTTATGATAAACATTCACATAACCGGGTATTTTAAAAATATTTGATTTTCACATTGCCTGAATTTGAGAACTTGAATTTTTTTTTGCTAAATAAAATCGAGGGCGAATTCGACATATCCGAACTCTTTTTGCTTTAAATTAATTTACCATAGAAAAAGTTTAATTAGGCGCAAAAACAACAATATGCATAATCTGCTGTGTGGTTTGGATAGTTATCTTGATGAGTTTTGAGTTATATACATATATGCAAACTTTTTTTGTTTGAATAGTTTTTTTTTTAAATTGCAAAGTGAAAAATTAATAATTTTTTCGCATGTATCTCAGCGGTTAAAGTGTTTAACTCAGTAAGTGGAAAAGACTTATTAATACACATAATCGGCACTAGTAACTAGTGTAACAACGTTGTTAACGCCCATCTTCTGACTATATATTTCTGCGGTTTTTGATATCTTGTTAGTTTCTTTCTAGAATCAACTTAGGAATCAATTTATGTTTTGATTTGTGTAACTGATGATTCAGAGAGTTTTGTTTTTTGATTATGTTATTAATGGAGGGAAATTGTGGATCAAAGTTTTCGGAAAATTTACTTATGTGTCCGATGGACAGTAGCAGTCATGAATTCCTTCTGACTGTTTTCGATGTATTTTAATACTTACTCAGGTTCTACGGAATCGTCAGGGATGCTAGGATGATTTATTGTTAGTCATGTTTTATTATCGGTGCAGTCCAACTGTCTTCCGTTATCATAAGACTATTTTTTGCTAACGTTTCTGTGATTTGTCCGTTTTCTTAACGCGTGTTGGGGATTTTCCATACCTCGGGCTGTTTTTGAGTAATTTGGCGGAAGGCAAAGACAAGACATTTTGGCGCTAGTAAAAACTCAATCCTGCACAAGTAATCTCTCTCCTGCCAAATCAATGTCAATGTTCTGCGATGGCCTCGGCATACCTCATTTGGTGGATTCACTATAGTGTTTTTTCGGATCGTGGTTGTGGACTTAAAACCACCGTTGGACTGTTGTGGTACAATTAAACGACTGCAACATAGTCTACCACACTGGTATCAGCTATTGAATATTGATCGACTTTTTATGATATTGATGGTAAATTTTATTAACTAATCGGCCCGTCATTCGACACAGGCCGATTATCTTTAGGGACTTTTAGTTGAGCAAATCGTCTGCTCAGCTAACTCGACAGCTTATCTCTTCTAAATAAAAGCTGGCCAAAAGAACCAAGCGGAAAGTGACTTCATGAGCCACTAGAACAAAATCAATTTCTCGCCAGTAGCGCATGTACAATTGACGGGCTGATAGTAAAAGTGACCTATTTATAAGGTTCAAAGGCAAAAGTGGCTTAGAAAATGTACAGCGCAAAATCGCGTGACATTCCGGACAAAAACGATTTAACTACAAAAAGTAATGCAAAGTTAATGCAGTTAAGTAGTTAAGTCGTTTTTGCCCCGAAATTTTCTACGATTCGTTTTTGCCCGGAATCTCACGCGCTTCGTTTTTGCGCGAAACATTTTCTAAGCCACTTTTGCCCGAACCTTATAAATAGGTCACTTTTACTCTCAGCCCGTCAGTTATTATTTTGTGACGGAATCAAGTGCCCTTAACGCTGCCTGAAACCCTTTAGGGCTAAGACGCCCAAATAGCTGCATCTCTTCTTTTTGTGAATGATTGCCCGCTGTTTGGGCGCGTAACAGTGGTAAAAATTCTGAATCTAGCTGGACAAAATTAATAATTTCGTAATGCGTGGACCGATTTTGATGATTCTATTTTTGTTGTGTAGAATATGTTCCCCGATTGTTACCATATCAAAAATTTTGTTGGTAGGAGTGGGTATGGAATAATTATTTTTGTCGACGATAATGTTGCGATTTGTTCTTCAATTTTATGCACTTCAATTTTGATTACATCAGCTTTCTCTTTGGCAAACACGAATTTTATCGGTCGACAGTATCAAGGTGCAAATAAGGATAATATTTTGTCAAATATTATGCTTATTTACACCATTAAGTGACTAAATTTGTATTGGCACCATTGAAATGCTGAACAAGCTCTCATCACTATAACTTTTATTACTAAATTTCTGTCGGTATCTGGTTTGTTCGGCACCATCACAATCCCATTTTATAATTGCATTTAAATATGTATGAGCCAAAGATAAACTTTTGAGCACTTCTTCTTGTACTGTACATAATCGTGTTACAGTATGGTCAATCAATGATTGGAGTTCTATTTCACCTGGAATTTCTTTGATCGCAATTTGCGAGGGATAACACAATTGTTTGGCTGCTTTGACCCTGTAATATGATGGATACAGTCTATTGTTCACATCTTTCGCTTGCTGACGTATAACGTTGTACTGATATGTTGAAAGATTTGCGTGAACCATTATTGCAAGCGCTTGATCTTCCTATATTGCTGGTTCTTTTCTTGACTTTCTTGATTGTAGTGCCTCTTCTAGGAGAGGTAATAGAAACATATTTTACTATCATCGGTGAATCTCTTTTTTCTGTCTTTTGAAGTTGTACTGCAGTGGTCACCAATCCTTATGATTGGTCGATTCAACGAGATGTTTTACTCTACGTAGTGTGGTTTTGGAACTGCAGGCACATGCATGCACAAGCATAAGATTAAAAAACATCACACAATTACTACAGCGTACTCGTTTAGCAAGCTCAAACGAGTTACGCATAGTTTTAGGGTAATAATTCGGCCGGCTCACATTGGAGAAGTTCCACGGCTTTTGTTTTCTATTGTTCCGAGAGATTTCTTAGAAGAAAAAACATACATGGTCTTTTGAAAGGGATATTTTAGTTTTAAAATAAAATATTTTTTTTTGAAATATCGACTGGTAGTAAAATTCAATTTTGTCCCTGTATACCAACCGACAAATTTTTCTATGCACCAATTAATGTTTGTGATTTTAAGTGATAAGAACTACTATTCAGGTACAGAAAAGTTCGACCACCACTCCAGCGAATGAATAATTGCAAAGACGCTTTAAAATTGCGATTCTGCTGAAGGATTTGAAAGAATATCTTTAGTACCTATAAGTTATAAGTTGACTTATTAAATGTTAGGAATAAAGTAAGGACAATTTAATTTATAACAATTTTAAGTAAAACATAATTCACGAATGCTCCAAAGTAGTTCGCCTACGTCAAATATGCAACAAAATTGTTCGCTCATCAAAACAGGTGAAGTAGCTACCACCTTTACTAATATATCCTTTAATCCGAGCAGACATTGTTTTAACAAGTTCTGCACACTACGCTAGTTCTATTGACTCTACTCTTCCGTAAGTTGTAAGCCAGGTTTTCGTGATCTCTACGATATGACAGAATGCCCCGTGCTGTTGGAAAATATTTTCGACTTCAGCGGATTAAAATAAGTAAATCGATGGGAGTAATTCCTTTTCTAAGATATTTTGATACCCCTCGCTGACATGCATTCCCACACCACTCCAGGAAAGAAGCTCTGTCGTTCTTTTTAAGCAATCTTTGTGAACAATTTAATTCGATGTTCGAATTATCCTTTTACGGTTGTGTCCTGCCATCCTGACATTGCCTTACGATCCAGTTTTTATGTGCTGTTGCGTATTTCTGTTTTCGGATCGCTGTAAGGAATAGTTTTTCTTTCACCGGGAATGTTTAAATTCAAAATTATATTAAAATTGCACACTCAAAATGATCCCTTATATAAAACAGCCTAATTTTGCTATCGCACGTTTACATGTACGAACAGAAAAATTCTTTTCTATTGAATCCTTTCATTAAGCGATAATTTCCGTTACTGTTGATATCGCTTATTTTTTTAATGATATTCTTCAGGACGCGTAGATACATATGTCCATTTTCTATACTGTGATGCCCTGTTCTTTTCCTCGCTATTACACTTATATAAATAAATGGTACTCGGACCGTCGATTGCTATATAATAAATATTATATAATTTTTTTTGGTTTTTATAATAATTTACCTTCCACATTTCACAAAATCTTTATTTTTCTCACTTTTTTTAATAACATAATATGCTGCCCAAACACTAGCAGACACTACTTCGTCGGAGAATATTTCAACATAAAGTAAATATTCGCATGGCGAGTTCCTGGAACAAAGATCATACCATTAAAACAGAAAATCGCAGGCTTCTTGAGACATGTATTTTGTGCATGAAAAACATGCAACTCCTTGCGTCGTGAACTAAACGCATGAGAAAAATGCGTTGTGGAACCGTACCTTAAGAACCCGATTGAATGTATTATTATGTAGATCTAAACGTCATCGACATACATATGGATATAACAATCCTCAACCACTTCGGGGAGGTCATTTATGTACAGAAAAAATAAGATAGGACCTAAAACGGAGCTCCAAGGAACACCACAACTATCACCTATCTTCACATGCTGATATCTGTTTGATAATTAACTCAGTATAAGAGACGCAGATTTCGAGGAGATTTTAAAATTTATGTTTGACTTCTTACTAAAACAAATTCCCTTCAATAGTTTAAATACAAAGTGCTATCATCGAAAAATCACATTTTATTAAATAATAATTAAAATTCAATTTTATTTTGTATTATTTGTAATTTTCAACTTACTTTTGACTTTCATTGTAAGTTAATGTTGTAGAGAGTGTTATGCTCCGTTTCTTGAAACTAATATGCTCATCAAACTGTATTACAGCCAGACAACGATCCTAAGTACACTTCGAAAAAATTATAAAACAAACAGAATAAAAGTTAACAAAAATATTGAAAAAGTGATGGTAAATTGAAAATATCAAATCAAGTTAAAAATTCTAGGTCAAATGTGATGGCTCTATTTTTATAACCAATACTTCTTGGTTGATCTGTTCAATATCAAATACGCTGTTTTTTAAAAATTTGCTTCGTCTTATGTTCGCACGAACAAATTCAAAAAACAACAAACCTCAAACTTTGTTAGGAGTCTGCTAAAACAAGCTAAGTTTGGTTAGTTTTTGAATGCAAAAAATTTCAACGCAGAATGTTTTGTGCAATTTCCGGTAGGTAGTCTTCCAAAAATATAGTGAGTGGGTAGATCAAAAAATTGCAAATGTGTTTTTCTTTTAAAAAAACGCAGATGTCGGTGAAGAGATATCTTCGGCACTTGTTAACCTAATCAAAGAATCAATGTAAATTGTTTATACAATTTCTTAAAGTTCCACTAAATTCGACTTTTAATTAACTTGTTATTTTCATTAAAATGTTTTTGTTTATTTGTCTCTCTATCTCAATCGGTTTCGCTTTTCTGGTTGAAAAATACTTCGCAAAATGGCCAAGAATATACCTAAAAAAACGAAGTCAATTTTTTATTGCAAGGTGTAATTAAATGGTAATTTTTTTCACGATTTCTTCTTGATTTTGAAAATGAAGGACGAAAACATAATTATTTAAGCCGTCAGGCTGCTGTGATGGGCTAAAAATTAGTAATTGTTCGTCGTGGATTGCCGAAAGAATGACACAGCTAAAAATTTGTTGTTTGGAACATATAATAAGCGTGTTAAAGGAATAAAAAAATCACATTAATTGCATAAAAATGTTATTTAATAAAAAAAAAAATTTACCCAGTAAAACATCATTTAACATTACGATTTCACCATTTTGGATAATCTGAAATGAAATAAAGTCTAAGCATTTGCTGAATTCTTAAGGATCCAACCAACACCCTTGACTGTAACACCTTACTCTTGATAGTATAAATTTCTAATACCTAAACAAATCACGCGGCAGCGCTAAATCTTTCTCTGCCTCTTTTAACAACTGCAACTGTTTGTTTCTGTAACTGCTCCAGAAATTTGGCCTAATGGTGTCAGTGGGTTCGTTTCCAGCCATAGTTTTATCAGTGATTCGTTTAAGGACTATCAATCTCTTCGTTTCTGTTAATATTTCATCAAACGTCGTTTGTTTAACCAGACATGAATCTGTTGTTTGTTTGCTGCTACTGAGTTTCTGGATCCTGGATTGACAACATGATCGTAATCTTAGTACTATTAATTCACATATTAGCAATAAAGTTTTGTGCGGTGATAGTAGTATCTTGTACAACGTTCTTGATCTGTCGATCGCTAATGATTTAGAGATTCTGTGGGTTTCTCTTAAATTGTCATAAAACGTGGTTTTCATAACTACTACTTACATTTCGCTTGGCTCACCTTTAAATACATTTCACTTTTTTTCTTGATGTTTCCAATTTATAAAATCCACTCCGTCTCTGTGCCGTTGTCTAGCTTGCAGAAATGCATAAACAAGACATTCAAGTTTTCTCATCCACTTACCCTAATATCCTTCCGGCCATCAGGATATCATAGGGCTGTGGTCTAGGCTTTGGATATATCATAACAAAAAAGAATTATAATAACATCGTGTACCGCTGCTTATGTCTAAATGAGTTATGATAATGATAAAAAGTATAAATTTCAATCAATCAAGCTAGCTAAAAAATATGAACCAAACACGCCTGCCAATATTTTTAGGTTATGGTTTCCGTAAAAGATTGGAAGTTGACCAACCTTAAATGTTTCGTTCCCTCTAGCTGATTGTGATATGTTTTCCGTCCTACTTTGTGTTGTAATTTTAGAGGAGGTCTAAAGAATACAATGTCTTTGCGCGAAGAAATGTCAAGTGGTGTGACGTCAGTTATGAAAAATATTATTTCTAGTTCATTAGAAGTTTACTGAAAATTTTGTTTTGATACTAGGCGTAGTGAAATCACAGATTTTTTCACAAGGAATTCAATAAATTTCTGTCAAAAGTTGTTGCAAAAAGCAACACCGACTTCCTTCGGCAAAACACAGCTCCACAAAAAAAATTGAAAAAATTAATAATTAGGTCTGACTATGTTTACCATATGTTTTCGAGGTCGCGGAATCCGAAGTCCGTTTAACGCCATCACATCAGGATTTTCCATAACCTCAAAATTTAGACTAATAACCCTTATTACCCCTTGAATTTAAAACCCCATAGCCCCATCATACCAAAAACCCTAAGCCCTTAACCCCCAATCCATAAATCGCATAACCCCATTATCCCATAACCTCAAAATAAAAGCGGCAAAGGTCACAATACGCTCCTCATTTCTAAAGCTAGGGCTAGATAGACAGTTCGACAGTACATAACGAATGGAAAATCCTGATGTGATGAGGTTAAACGTACCTCGGATTCGGATTCAGCGACGAAAACATATAGTAAACATAGTCAGACCTCATTAATTTTTTCAACTTTTTTGTGGAGCTGTGAAATTTAATTTTCACAATTCACTCCTCACTTCTGAAAAGTTTGTGAATAGATTGGCAACGATTGGTCAATTATGACAGTAATGTCGCGCAAAATGGCGTCCATCCAGAATTATTACACATTGTATTATTGTGATTTTATATTCCTGTCATATAATTTACTTTAAAATATTTACGAAATCGAACGTGACATTTTTATTATGACTCCGGCTTTAACTTAACGACGCTTTGCGACGAGATGCTGCTTTTTGGTGATTTTAACTTGCCCATTCTTAGCTGGTAATTGCTGCGTTATGATTCCGTTCTCCTGCCTTTCTACTCGCCTTAGACAAGCCTGTTAGTGCTTTTATTGCAAACGTATTCCAAACGTATCTATTCTTTTTCAATTTTAGAACTTTGTGAACTCAAAGCCAGATAGTATGGTTACCTTTAGAGATCCGCGTCTTTAAAGAGATCCGTTTGAACTTTGCAAACTACCTACCTATGATTTACTAACAGCACTGTTTTATTCAATATTTTTCATTAAATTGAATTAATCCGTGATGTCGATGACATCAAAGTGTAGGCTAATTTTTTCCCGCGAGTCACGTTTTCAATTTGGTAAACCGAAAGTAGCTTTTAGGTTTCAGGGCGGTGTTATTACAATTCATGAAATTTGGAGCTGGTGCATTGTCGAGCTGGAAGAGCACATCTTTCTTTGTCAAATGGTGTTGTGTCTCCTTAAATGTCTCGTCAAACCAATCATTGGATCCCCATGACCGTGCTCCCATTCCCAAAAACAAAACAAAAAATGTGGACATGTCCTTTATGGCGGATGGGATCATCTTTGTTTTCTTTGGAGCAGAATCGGAACTGTTTTGCCTATTGCGTGATCTCTGGAGTATAATCATCAAAACGACCGACGAGTTCCTTAGAAAGGTTGAAACATTGTTTCGGCATTGATTTTCTCAAGCCTGACTTACCATATAAAGTATTAATTACCCCTTTCCATACGACAAGCCTACGGCCTTTGTTAATTCATACACTTTCGTTTAGCGACCAGCGAGAGCCTTTTTGGCGAATTCTTTAATAACCCCTTCTGCCGAGTGGTCTGGGTGTTATTCATCAAACACAAATACATTCGTTTAACCAATATTTTACTAAAAACCGACATAAATCGTCGGAGTTAAGTCTGCTCGTATTAACACCTTGTCAGCTGTCAAATTGTATCCTATTTACATTTCCTGTCTCTTCTTCTGACCAATTGACACTTTTTTTTCCTTTTCTCCCTCTCTACTTCCCGTAACGCCTTGTAAGGCTTGGGGCGGGAGAATGGCTTCATCCGATTGTAGACTACGATTGCAAGTGGATCTATAGTTTAAAGTGGATTCTTGCTCTGCAACCCCATGGCTTTTTTTATTGTAATCTGTTACCAGCAGAAAGCAACCATGGGTCTCCGGCGGTGGGATTCGAACCTGGGACCTTCGGATTGGTATGCCGACACGTTATCACTTACTCCACCAACAAAATTATGTGTTTAAACAATATTATTTCGTTGTAAACAACAAACATTAGTCCGCTTTGTTGTTAAACAATTCCAAATGTAAAGTTATGTCACTTTTAAAACTAATTTTATAAGTCAGTACCACATCAGATGGTGACTTAAAGCAGTACTAGTTTTTGGTAATTCAGGATGTTTCGATCACATCAAATTAATCCTATACGTAAACCTAGTCCTAAATGGCACAGTCTAAACCAGCTCAATGATTAATAGTTGATCTCCATGGCTAAGAAAAACCACAGCTCAACAAACTTCATTATTGTCAAAAAAGCTGTTTAGAAATTCGAAAGAAGGCAATTCTATCCTTTGAATATCAAGATAAATTCCGAAACTGAAGACGTTATCTTGAGTTTTTTTGTTTGGTGTCGTTAACAGAAATAGCTTTTTAATTAGCATGTAAAGTGGAGTATAAAGCTTAATTTTTACTCGAGTCTTTTTAGACACGGCTTAAGTTATGCGGGAATGTAACGTTTCTTATAAGCCGGGACGTTTTCAGATGAATTGTTATTAGTCACGACTTTACTTTAAGTTTTGACGTTTCTTTCATCTCATCTTTATTTCTAGCGAGGTATTATTGTGGTGGATCTTTTGTGTCAAAACCCCTTCTATTGTAAATAACGCTTAGCCACCCTCAGGTAGACAAGGAGGTTTTTAACAGGGGAGGATATAACAACAACCGGGCTCAGAAATTCGTGACTTCTGAGAAATGCCAAAGCAGGACAAAAGCGCATAATGTGCATTGCCGCTTCACCGTCTCAGGCAGAGCTGATACTCCGTCTCACTAGATCCGATGTAGATGATATCTTAGCCCATGGTGAACAGATAGGTAACCCGATTGCAACCTGAGGACTGCCTAATTTAAGGCGGTGGTACCATTGTAAGCATAAGGTCTAATAAGTGCCATAGCCTGGGTAAGTCCAGGGATATTGCATCAGTATAGCAACTGTTGATTCCTGGCCCAATCTTCTCGCCGACAACGAGCTGAGGCTACAAAAAGGTTCGGGTCTTTGGAACCGAGAGGATTCCACGATGTTATTGCCCTCGATACCCGATTGACCAGGTATCCAGCGTACGGGCGTCTAGTTGTTGGAGGGTGTCTAAACACTTCTTAGTAAGGTTCGAGGAAAAAGTTCAGTCCTTTGTTGATGTTGATAAGTACGCAAACTTTGATGGCATGGATTTCGATTTGAAGACAGTGGGCCACTTATCCAATGCAATCGTAACTTTAATATTGGGTCCAAAGACATCAGCACCAGTACCGTGTTCCATGTTTGAGCCATCAGAGTTGGACCACCGTCGTCCCAGTCTGCTGGCTCATGAAAGAGAATCCTCAATCTTCTTTCGAAGCGCAGTTTCTTAGTCATGTGGTCCGTTACGCTGTACACATCTACACAAAAGATATCTAAAATATTAAAAAAACTTAAATTAAAGTTACATAACTTAATTAAGATACAAGTCTTATTAACAATGACCAAGAGCTACAAAAGAAAAAGATTCTGGGAGCGAAATATTTACAAATCGTGGAAGAAACCTCGCGCATTTTTCACGTTACTTCCTGAGCTAAGAGAAACAAATCGAAACGAGGGAAGTAATGAATTTTTTTTTAATTACCTAATTTTCCATTTCGCCTAAATTCTCTGTAACCCAATGAGCTTTAATGGCTTCCACTGTAAACACAAGAATTGAGGTTAAACTCGTTCGGCTTTGTCTAAAAAAGAGGAACAAGTTCTTAGCCGTGGATTAATTTATAGAGTTGACAACAGGTTGGCGATGATTTGTTAAAAAATTTGTGAGAATAAAAGGCGGCTTAGAAGGCTCGAGTGAAAATTAAGCTCGCAGATAGAAAGAAAAATTAACAAATCCATAGAAGAGTGGGATAATTTCACCCAGTCATAAACTACAAGGGAAAATTTCAAATGCCCTTCATATAGATTCTTCAACAATTAAATGAACCACCATCTTATTTCAAATGTGATAATTTGTGTTGTCTAGTTATATTAATTACAATCGAATATTTGCGTAAAACATTGTTTTGAAGTAGGAAAAAGCTGTCCGTTCTTTACGCACAAACACTACATAAATTTTAAAATATCGCATTTTTTTAAATATATAAAATAAAATGGATACCAAACATTGTGATAAACAAAGTACCCGTGCGTGAAGCTTGTTCGAAGTAAGTTACTATCAACTTAATAGCATAATAAGGCAAGCTCATAAAAATTATTGATAGTTTATAATTGACGGGCTGAGAGTAAAAGTGACCTATTTATAAGGTTCGGGCAAAAGTGGCTTAGAAAAAGTTCCGCGCAAAAACGAATCGCGTGAGATTCCCGGCAAAAACGGATCGTAGAAATTACTTACTTTTTGTAGTTAAATCGTTTTTGCCCGCACATTTTCTACGATTCGTTTTTGCCCGGAATATTTTCTAAGCCTTTTTTGTCCGAACCTTATAAATAGGTCACTTTAACTCTCATCCCAATTATATTTGTCGTAAATTATGAATAAACATATCAATATTTACTTGTAACATCTGCCCGAATGGGAATGTTTCAGCGTTTCTTTTCTCTCTTGCCCTGCACGCTGTAATAATAATAAATAAAATTAAATCCCTTCAGTATCAAAATAAACGTTTAAATAAAATTATTTTCCCAATGAGTGTAATCGTCATTTTAACAATTATACTTTCGCATGCAAACGCAATAATTTAATATTTATTTCCTCACCACCTAAAAAAGTGTAATTAGCTTATAATTATCACTTATTAAAAAGCTTCGTTAACACCATCTGTCTGATAATAGATTCACCACAACTTTAGTAAAGCTAATGCATGATTATGTGATTTTTATTCCAAAAAGCTCCCCGAAGTGATCTTACTCGTAAATAATAAAATGCTTTGCCCCTGCATGTTTTATTTATACCCTGTGAGTAATTGATCATTCAAAATGAGAATAAGATAAATATGCCTTCGTTTTTTTCCTGAAGGTCGAACAATAACTTCATTTCAATTTTAGGTAATTGAATTTCGAACAGTGGCAAGTGAAATGTTTACAATTTTCTTCATGGAATTTTTAAACCGATGAAAAATGATTTATTGATCAATAAATTTTAAAAGACTTTAAGAGAAAGGAAAACTCCTATAAAATAAGCAGTTATTCTGAAATAATGTGTTTTCGAAGGGAAAGAAATTCGCAAATTAATTTTTGTTTATCAAATCAGAACTGTCTGGCGTGTGTTGTGTGTCATCAGAATAAAATATCAGATGTTGAAAGGATAAACGATCCATTTATGTAATAAAAACTTTTATTTGTATCTTAGTTTTAAATCTGAAAGTGCTCTTCCGGTGTTGTAGCAATTTACTATTTTTATCTCGAAAATATCCTCCTTCGTTATCATTAAACTATTACTTTACTGTCTATGGGACTTGGTCGTCGTTTTTAGAATGTTTGCTTTTAAAGTTTCTGCAGGGATCCAAAAAGATCGATCATAATTAGTCTAAATAATTTTCTTTCTAAACCAGCTGAATGCTAAATAAGCTTTGTGAGTTCCAGCATTATCATGTCAAAATATGATATTCAGTAAAAAAGCATATGTTTCAAAGATTTCATAATAGTTAAGCAAAGATTTCATAATACGACTCGTCGAGTCGCTAAATTTTCAACGTTATCCTTCTTTAGTTAGGATAGGTTTTGCAAGGGAGAGGCCATGTTGATCAGGCTGGCAATATGTTCGTTTTAACAGTTTTGCTGACGGTTACCTATTTCGCAAAGGGTGTTCTACCAACCTCCCAGTTATCTGACAGTTTTTCAGCAGAGAGTCAATCCGGTGGCAAACCAAGTGATTGCCGCCGTAAGATAGGAGAGTCTCAGGTGTCCTAATACAGGTACACATCAAGGAGTCTCTCCGAATCTTTCAGAAAAAGGGACAAAGGACAAATTGGTCTGCGGACCACCGAACTTTCTGAAGTACAATACATAATTTCCCATTTAGTTTTGGTGACCATTTTACCGTTCATGTGTAACTGTGGCACGCATCCGTCCACACATCAGTTGCCGAGTTACCACGGCAGTAGGTACCCATAAGTACATTAAGCGTTTACTCCATTGACTCTGTACCACCATCGTCACGCCTCAATATGAAGAATACGCTTGCCTACTTGCAGAACCCTTCCAGAGTATCGTCAAATTGCCTGCGCAGTCCGCGGACTTACAGCACTTGTGCTTATTTATTTATCTAGTTTTTGTCCTAGAGAGCTTGTCTTCAGTTTGTTTATATCAATTCGCCCTTTTAATGATCTTTCGTACTCTTGATTTAGTGAGCTTAAAGGGCTGAGCATGATAAGATATATTTGAGGTTGAGCTAAATGGAGCGCTTTCCTCGGGGAACTCATTACAAGCTTTGGATAATTCCTTAATTGAATCATCGATAATTGAAGTATTTGCAAGAAACTCTCAGGTGAGTTTGTTATTCATCCCTTGAATTCAGTCCAGTTCACAAGAGTTTGCACTGGTTCAAAACCTCCATCTTTCTGATAATCTCTAGAAAATGTTTAGATAACGTGGGTCTTTTAAGAGTGTTAGATCTTTTTTTCAAATAAAGACTCATCCCATTTTTTCTGCTGCGTCAATTAGTATGACGAGATGGAGTTTAGTGCGGTCATTATGCGCCATATATGACGAGAGAGCGCAGAGCTCAATACCTCCTGCTGACCGTTGTGTTTGATTGGTTTCTACGTCGGATATTACATCTCCATCACCTTCGCCCTTCTAGTGGGCTTCCCTGGGGTACCTGGGTCCCCGTATAAGGATGTTTCACATAAGGAGTGCAAAATAAGGGGGGTGATAAATCTCACCAAAACACACAAAAATTATATGGCAGGTGTGTACGTGTGAGGCAACTCGACTCGCGTTACATAAATTCCACATTTTCATAGTATTATTACTGCATTATTTTATTTTCATCTTTCGATCTACTCACGCAGCGACATCAAACAAATGCCAAAAAATTTATATCTCAATGCCATTTCCAAAACTGGCAACAATGTTAATCGAACTCCTACCATTGCAGGTACAGCCACATATGAAAGTGAAAAACATGTTTTACGATTACCTATAATTCAGCATTTTCCCAAATTTTCTCAGAAATTCATGTAATTAATTAATTATAATTATTATACTCATCTTATTACCTTTCCAAAAATGCGCAACATGTCCCGGTAGAGAAAGGATGCAGAAATTTATACGTAGAAAACCGTTTCGAGAATCTGTAATTTAAAGAAATTAAACTCATACTAATCCTAAAATTCTTTTTATTCAATTTGAAAATTACAATTAATTATGTTATAGAAGCTGTCCGAAATGTCCCCCGCCGCTGTCTCTGCATGACAAGAACCTCCTTCTAATTCCCTGTATAAAGCGTATTGTAGCCACCCTCTCCCGTATTTTCGTCATCCATCATTGTTCCACATAAAAACAAGTTCAATTGGAGTAAAAAGATCTGCAGATCTACCAGGCCAAGGAATCGGTGGATCTCGTCTAATACAGCGGAGAAGAAATTTTTTTCATTTAATATGAACTTCACAATGTTGGCAGTATACGCTGGGGCTCCATCGTGCTGTTATAACACTTCCCCACGATTATCAAGATGGATGTCCTCTCATAGATCTAGACTGCCAGATCTCCAAAAAGTCCGCATAAATTTGGCTATTAAGCACTGTGGCAAAATGAAGGGCCCTATTAAGTGGGTGCCGATTGTACCAGCCCAAATATTGGCAGATAATTTGCGCTGGAATGAGGTCATATGTCCTATGTGGGTTAGTATCCGACCAGGTATGGAGGTTGTGAAACTTCGTGATACTATCCCTGGTGACCTGCAATTAATCCGATGAACTACCCTCCAACCTTTAATTGAAGACACTCCTAATCGTCTTGGGACTCGTCTCGTGCTCGTTTCGGAGTTTTCTTCCGATGTTTCAGATCGCAAATTCGTGCTATTTACACTTTTGCTTTCCCTTGATTATCGGAAAGTCTGCGATTAGACAATCTCCTCTCACCATCTCTATCGTTTCCGTCTACTACACAATAAATGTAAATTATATCCGCGTATTCCTCAAAAATAATTTTTAATAATTTTAGCTTAAGAACATTTGTTGTTATCGATTTGTTTTTCAACTATGATCGATGTTCTTGCTGACCAAAATTATTGACATTTTTAGAAGGGACATTGAGATGGTAGTTTTTTAGCGTTTGGTTGATGGAAGATCAAAAGATAAAAATTAAATAATGATGTGCATACCATGAAAATTTTGAATTTATGAATCACCCTGTCACTCCCAAACGCTTGAGTTGTTCCCCAACCTGGGGAGATCTATCGCCCCACTTATTTTGTAAGACCTTATGTGAAACACCCTGTGTATACACTCTTGTCTCGTGTCATCTCCATCGGCTCAGGATTGTTGGAACTTATTTGTTTAGTAATCCGCGGTAGGGAAACACCTCCACAGAACTAAGGACTATGGTCATGCAGTACGCGGCCTTTTGGTCGTTGGTCCATCCAAAGTTAAACTGCCCCCAGCCAGTCAGAAATGTAATATAAGGAAACTTAGCCCCTGCCTTGACAATGAATGATCCATAAGAATGTCTAAAAGCTCTCTTTCCCCCCAACTATCAACTGAATTAAGCTCTTTGCGGTTGTTGAACAACTAGCAGAGCTCGATGCCAGTGGCGTTCGCCACACGAAGAGTTCTGGAATTTTTATACAAACATTCTAGTAAAAATTACGGTTCTCAGTTGTAATCATGTTGAAACGTGTTATCTTAATTTTTACGGAACAGTACCGTATAATTTCCTCAATGAGCTCCGTTTTAAAGGATATCCAGCATATATTAAAAGAAAAAGAATATCTAATATAGAAAAAAATTGTATGCATAGAATTCAAAAGGTTTAAAATTAATCAAATTAACTCACTTTTAGAAAACGAAATAAAAAATATACACAGTCTGAGGTTTGAACCCTTGTCCTCAGCAGCATGGTCCAACGTCAGCATCACTAGGCCAATCTTCACTTTAAACAACTTACTTTCAAAGAGATTAAAAAAGCTGATACTTAGCAATAGTTAACAAATTGATTACAAGTTAATTAATCATTAGAACAGAGAAGAAGTCTCACGCAACGAAGAAAATAATTTGTTTGATTTCACCTTAATCCATCAAATTATGGTGGAGAACAAGCAAATTTTCGGGATATTCTGGAAAATGTTGTATTATTCGAGCAATTTTTTCTAAATCACACATTAAATGTAAATTTTACGGTTCTGTTCCGTAAAAATTGCCTATGAACAAAATTTTTACCGAACGTTTGTGATTACGGTGAGTGGAACCGTAGTTTTTACTGGCATTTTCTCTTCTAACAGGGCCTTTCTTCTTTTTACTTACGTTCACCACTTGTTCTTTAGAACTCGCAATTTTTCATATCTTGCCTGTGTCAGTGACGCTTTTAATGATTGTTACTTTTGTTTCATTTTTTGACCTAGATTTGTTTAGCAACGGAAAAGGTTTAATTTTAACTGTAGATTACCAAAATGGGGTTAATAATGTTTTACAGAGAAAATGACTGTCCGATGCAATCTCAGCAAAGAGCAATTACTGACTGTTGCTTCTATCTTTATTATTGTGATTTAAATGAAATATTTCTTGTAATTAGTATCTAATGATGATAAATAAATCAAAATAATTTTATGATTTTGATGGCGTGTGATGTGCTTTGGTGATAAAACTATTTTTTACTACACCTAGTCAGAACGTCTAGTTTCACATTTTTTCTTGATATTGCCTCGGTCTTGACAGCAAAAGAGTATCTTTAATGTTAATTATATTTTACCTGAACTTAAAAGTACCAACTTTGCAGCAAATTGCATCATTGAAGGCACTTCGCTGTAGTCGATTTTCTTACAACAATCTAATCGAAAAACTGGTTTATCTTAGTTTTCAATGAAATCTAACTCTCGTTCACTTGAAAGCCAGACAAATTTATTGCTTCTATTTTGTGTGGAATGAAATATGTGAAAATATATGTTGGTAAATTTTAATAGAGGAATTAATAAATGAAATAATAAACAAGCTGGCGTGAAAATGGAAGCCATCATCATGCGAAAGGTTTTATGCAACCTTCAAATATGCTTACCCCCAAAAATCTATCAATCAAAAGTGCTCCCTCATTAATTTGAAAAATTACACAGTCTGAATGTGAAATCTGGGCAAAATTCTGAACTTCTTATATTGTTTACAAACTCAAAAATATTTTTTATGCTCGCTAGTTATTCGAAATATTTACATTTTTGAAGAATACTTTTGTCTCAGGTCCAAGTTTATCTAAACTTGAATCATTGTCTGTGTTTACATAGCACCGGTCACTCAAAGAAAAAAGTTATTATCGCAGACGCAGCGGAAATAAGGTCACTCAAGTTAACATGGAGGTTATAAAGAGCAGAGAAATAAGTAAAAATTGACTGCAGCAGACTAATTGGAGTCATAACAGAAATGTTTTTTTTTTCGTCGCCGATCAAAACAATGCTTAGTCTGCCGCTTAAGACCATCACTTCAATCAAAATTCAAAAACAAAACAATTTTCCAAACATTCATTTAGTTCCGTTTGTATATGGCACACCTAATCAATTAGCAATCATTTTCACGGATCATTTCTTTAAATATTTCAAACAACTTCTTTAGAGGGCCATTTATACTATAAAAGTCACATTTACGAGCAAATTAAGACCCACATGTGTTGCACACTCGCACTTGGCGTCTTTTCTGAGATTTAGAATTTACATGTTGTCAAGAACTGGCCGTGAATAGAGTCTAACATCCTCCACGCCGGTTTCCGCTGATCGCTAACGGGCATTTTTTTCAGTCGGGCTTAATAGCACGCTAAACTATATTATCAACGGATAGGGTCCGTTCGTAAGTTTGTAAAATTGCCATATCCCCCTTATGACTGTCATCTAATAGTCATGCTGCTCTCTAGCTCCACTCACCCATTGAGCACATCGAAGAGTCAGAAAGTATTTTGCGATCTCTGGCCGCCGAAGCACCAGATCATATAGACGCCCTGCCCTATCTATAGTTTGCTTTTGATATCCACTTCAGTTCCGAATGTTTCTTTAGAGTGATCAGTGATCGTGACGCGAAGTGGTTTCTTATGATTTTGAAGCGGAATCGGGCCACAATGTTTATCTTCCGAGATCAGTTGAGGAATTCAGCTCGAAATGGGGTCCAGGTCCAATGAACTTGACACGAAGTTATTGTTTTATTACGTAAAGTGCCAATGTTGTAAATTAGTGTGCGACCAGTTATAGCGTTCTTTAACTTGTGACAGTTTTTTTTTTTACGGATAGCTAACTCATCGCGATGAAGTAATTCTTCAGTTATAAATTCTTACGAAGCTCCTTTGTAGCTATGTGAATGATAGTGTTTCCCTTGAATTTACCTGAGTAATCGCACGGTGTTAAAATTATAGTGAATGTATGTAATCGATCAATGAGAATCAGAGCAGGCACAGATATGCATACTGCCAGGAGCATGTGTTTTCTTTTAGTTCAACGTTTTTTATGCTTTGGCTTCAATGTTCAGCATTTGCAACATTTCGTTTTAGCTCACCGTCGCACATTTCAGTTTTGTTGATATTTTCGTTTGTAAACGTTGTAAATTGCAAGAGAGGAAATCTTGCCAAGTTTGTGATTCAGAAGTGCACAGCTGCTTCACTGTATGCAGTGTAACCAAAAATAATCACAGCACGAATTATTATTGGAATTAGGAACTTGATTTGTATGGAAAGTAGTAAACAAAATTTTAACCAATAACAGCTCATAGATGCATACTTTTATGACACTTATATTTAAAGGAACACCACCAAATTTACATTAATTTATTATCTAAAATATATTTTTTTACACACAAATTAAATTTAATAATAAAAGAAATAAGACTTGTATTATAAGCGATAAAAAATAATTCGATTTGCATCATTATGCAGAACCCATAAAGTATTTAGGTCCCGCCTGAAATGTATGTTATAGAATGTTTTAGACAAGATGGTTCTATTTAAATTGCGCGCTAATTTTCATGTGTCAAAGTTGCAGCTGTCCACAGCCTACTCTAGATATAAGCCCGTAAAACATGACAGTTCGGCCATTTAACCACCAAGCGTTTCTTCATTATTTCATTTTTGTTGTACCACAGATTAAGCAATCCTTGCACACATAAATAAAACTGCACGTTATCCTTACCAAAACCAAAGAGAAACGCTGATGTCATTGAAGCATTTTAAGCTCAATACTTGAACAAAACAAGCACAAGAGAGTTTTCCCTTCAAAACACATAAAAATTGTATAAAAGATGCACTTTTTATCGTGTTCACATGTTCAGAATATTTGTAGGTTAACTTCAAGTAAAATCCAATTTAAGAATTTAAATATATTGCGAGTAATACAACGAGAAAGTATAATTCCCCCAACTTTTCGTATTCTTTACTGCGGGAAGTTTTGGTTTGTTTACACCACTAATGCTCAGCTGTTCATTTCAGCTTCCGGTCTTATACCTGGAGTAGGCTGTCAGCTGTCATATTTTGACATTTGATTAGTAAAAACCTACGAACTGTCACCGTGAAATTTGCACAATTTTTGTTGTAAATTTCCACAATATCACTGAGTTGTAGAAGCGTGTATCGTTCCATTTCGGTAAACGTTAAGTTTTATTAAAGAATGGGAGCTCTAAAGTGAGCTAGAACTTTTTCTGATTTACCTTTTTTTGTAGGTCAAGTTTAAGCAAAAAAGTAAACTGTCAAATTGACAGAAGTAAAATTTCTGATATTTAGATTTGGAAGTTAATTTGAGAAGGGAATTATTCATGGTTTTATAATTTTATCGCAATCGTAGGTTTCGTGTTCACACCAAACAAGTATTCAACAGTTCCTTTGACTTTTCACAGTCCAGAAAGTTTTAAACCGGTGTTCATTGAACTCCCTGCTCTTTTCTGCTCGGTTTTCCTCGAACTTAAAATTGACAGCTCCTCTGAGCTGTGCTACTCTGCTTTACACTACTTTTATTTCGCTGACTTAGTTTAGTTGGAGGGCATATGTTTATTCTACCCAACAAACAACCTTTGATGTGTAGGTCCATTTATTCTTCCTGATCTCACATATATTTTCAACAAACGAGACATGGAAAGTTAAAAAAATTTCTAAACGACCAGCTGGTACTGTTGAATATCTTTATTAGCTAAGATTCTGAAGCAAATTTTGCATAAACAGATGATTATCGGGATGATCGAGACTTCGAAAGAGAGTGTATAATAGATAGTAGTAGTACTACTGCATTGTTAAAAAAATAGCTGACAAGGATCTCATTGAGTCTTGGTGTTATTGGATTTTTCAAAGGCCTTTTATAGCATTAATCGCAACACCTTGATATATAAACTTCGTTGAACCTTCGATTTTTCGAACTGTATGTCTAAATAGTTATGGTATTATGTGAGGCGGTGACAGCAGAAGGTTTTTTAAAATAACGTGTTCCGGTTCTCTGCGGAGTGCCACAATGATCTGTCCTTGGGCCGTTATTATTACTTTACTTATTAATGACCTTCCACTGGTGTTTACTAACTGTTTTTCATTTATATGAAGATAATTTTCAGTTTTATATTTCATGACCGATTGGGTTAATTGAGGATGCCATTTGTCGGATAAATAATAATCCTATTTGTGCATCAAGATGTGCTTCAGAAAACGATTTATCTCTAAATGGTGTGAAGCTAGCAGTATTTATAAATATGATTTAGATACATTTTCCTCTTCCACACTTCTTTGAATACACGTATCATCCTGGTTAGATCTCTACTCGCTCCTCTGATATCATGTGCTTGTAAAATCTTCTGTAAGCTGGACTCCGTTTCTACCAGAAAGCTCAATGTTTCCTTATATTCTATGGGAGTTGTTTTTGAGGTCTCCAAATTGATTTTAAGAAGTACGCTTAGCTGTTATCTTACTTTAAGGAAAGTAATGGTCTTGGGAAATTTAATTTTAATCAGTGATTCATACTATTGGTATAGTAAAAAGTTGATTGTCGGTGTAGCGTATTTGATGTTCTTCTGCAGACAGTCCAGCGCCTAGATCTTTAGTGTACTGTTAGGATTAGATATTTCCAAGATTTAGACTCTTTCGCGCTGCATGCAGCTATACTTGTACAGTGGACGTCAATTCGTCGAAGGTGGAGTATGATCTCCAACGTCGCAGTTAGCGTGGTGCTAATTGCTTTGGGGATGCCCAGATAGGTAGCTCTTTGAATTTTGGTTAACTTCTTAAGATTACGCAGTCTTTCTAAAGCAGTCCACCAGACTATTCCATAAGTAAAGATTAACGTCACAATGGAAATATGCATCCGGTGAACAATGAGAGGGCTTAAGCTTCATTTTTAACCAAACATTTTCTTGCAGGCGTAGAACGCTATCGAGCTTCTCTATATTCTCGCGCCAGTTCGATTTGGAGTCGAGTATGAAATTTAAGCACCTGGCTTGATTGGTGGGTACCAGCGTACTCTAGCACAATTCGTGAGGTTGGAAGGATTCAATCACTCTCTTCCTTGTGAAAAGTACTGCTTCCGTTTCTTTGAATTGACCGATAAGCCGGGCGAATATTTCACCTGTTCGCCTTCTCACTAGCATGCTCCTATCGGGTCCAAACAAATTAAACTTACTCTCGTCTGAAAATATCACTTTTTCACAATCCTTAGGAGTCTAAGCTTGATAATTTTTTGCACACTCTAAACAGCTTGACTTCATTTTTCCTTCAACATTGATTTTTTCGGTCCCTTTCTACCGCACAATCCACCCTCCTGTAGTCTACTACGGATCATTTACACACTAGCACTTGTTTGACCCTGAAGTTCTCGTCGCAACTCGACTGCAGATTTGAATCGATCTTGTATAAAAAGAAACAATTCGGAGCGGCAGCCGATGTTTAGAGGAAGTGGTCTTTCTCTGAGGATCAGTCCCCTTACAACGCTCTCTGAAGTGGCGTGATTGTGGCTGTATATATGAGGGCTGTACAAAAAGTAATGATAATAGTGACCCTGAGGAAAATTTGTTCTGAAGGGTGGTAATACTGTACCCCATCGTGTAGCCCATTCTTTTAGCCATCTATAACGACGAATTTCAAGTCGATCGGTGCAGTGAGTGGACGTATGTGACGATTCGATTAACGTGTGTTAAATATTCGCCTATCAGGTCCAGCATAGACAACAAGTAAGAGCAACGTTGTAAAACGACATGTTTAGTAAAACTTTACAAGTGGTATAAAGTGTTCGAACAACGAATTACCATTCGGGAGATCGCCGGATTTATGAATGTGCCCGAATGCTGCAATGCGTACGATATCGCTATAACTGTTTCCAGGAAGTGCTTATCTGGGGTTTTCTAGTCAGTGGTCAGATGCGGGCTAGATGCTAACTATAAAAAGATCGAGCTGATAATTTTCACTAGGAAAAATAAGATTCCTCATTCTAAACGGCAGCCGTCAATGTCTAAATATTGTTCTGAATAAAAAATAAATCTGGAGGCCAAACATCTAAGAGATTCTTAAGAAAGCAACGGTAGCTGTTTATTCTTATAAGGAGTCAATTGATAGCAAACCCACTGACTCTATGTGGCAGCCATCGCGACAATCCTGCTGTATGTCTGGTCGCCATATTTGGACAATGCGATGAAACTCAATGTTCTAGGGAAGGTTCACTGATCATCCTGAATCTGCATTAGTGGAGCGATGCGGGCGACACCCAAACACTTCTTCATCTACTTCCTCTAGATCTGATAGATCAAAATCGCTGAGATTAGGCTCTCTGTCACCTCTCAGTAGGCCAATGTTCATTTCGGGCACTGTACAATTCTTGACTTTTTATCTCCTAAAAGGTGCTTTCGCGCGACATGTCTCAGTTAGTCAACTGAGACGAAACTTTGAGAAACCGTCTCAGTTATTTCAGTTCAGGAAATGTCAATTTGTACAGCTGTTAATGTAACGAACTTTTCCAATTTGAAATTTAGAAAATAATATTGCTTTCTGTTTGCTAAGGACACTATTTTGTCCGTTGACGCAAATAGCTGCTACCAAAATATAAATAACTTTTAAAAAATTCTTTAACTGAGACGTGAAAAACCAGTCTCACTTGCTCAGTTGCTCAATATGTGTATGCAATTTTTTTGTGGCTCAAAATGAACTGAGACGGTTTCGCGAAAGCACATTTCAACTGAGACAACTGAGAATTCTCAGTTATCTCACTTGTATTAGGTCGCGAGAAAGCACCCAAGGTAACCTTGATAATACCCTACCCAGGCCCGTAGAGACAAAATGCGGGCCCGGGGAGTACCACATACGGGCCTGCGCGAAAGGAATTTCGGGCCCGGGACTAAGCGTTTACAGGCCCATATACAATCAAATGAGTGCCTTTAAATTTAAAGTCTGTCTAGTATATTACACTTTTTCGATCGTGAAACATTTTTTATATATATATATATATATATATATATAATTAAAATAGAAAAAAATTTCTGTTGTAGATGACGTGGCCACATTTGAAAGCCCGGGATTTACCCCTTTCGCCCCCCCATTCGGCGGCCCTGACCATACCCGTATCAAGATCGACAAATCTCAATGGTGAATTCGTTCTGTGACGGTTCAAAACTGCAGGGTAGGGTAGAGGGTTTTCTGAAAAAGACTCAATGTTCATATATCAGGTCTGTCTGTTTACTCGAAACTTTTTACACAAAACCGAAAGTTTTCGTCCACACTTCGTCTGTTTACTTTTGTACTTGAAGAAATTTGACAGTCAAGTAATTTCCCCTTCTATCCAAATTTTACATACGCTGATGAGTGTGGACAAAATTTCGACAGAATTCTTCTTCTTCTTTTACTGTTGACTGATGATTGATGTTTGGCAAGTTACAGATTAGAAATAAAAACGGGGAACTATTAACTTTTTCAGTAAATTGTTATTCTTTTTATTTATTTTTACGGACTGATCGTTGCACTGAAATTTACTTTTGACAGTTCTTCAGTTGCCACCAATTTACCCATTTTCACCCCCTCCACCAGAAGAACGATTTTTACCCACGTTTTCACTCAAAAGTAAGCAGATCATTTCTTCGGGATGATGTTCTATTTGCTGCTCTTCAAGATAAATTTCATTTTGTCTCATGGAGTCAAAGATCGTAAGGTTACAATTTAGGCAGCGCTAGTTCGCTGAACCGTGAGCCAGATATAAAATTGGTATATAATTTCTATGGCGGAGATCTATATAGCTCATTAAATAATAATAATATACTACTTGAAAATGTTTTCTCAACCCCTCCTTCTTGATTTCTTGTCAGCAAAAATAAAACAACAATCTTTTAAAAGTGGTCTTTGCGTAATACTAGGAAACTATGGAGACAAAATTGAATGGATCATGCTTAGCCACAAACGCCATAAATCGCCATTTGAAAAGCATTTTAACGACATTTAATAAACCTAATTGGCTTTTCCTTAAATGCAATAAGATGGTGGTCCAAAACTTAATAATAAGCCACAAGAGTTTACATATCGCACTTTAATAGAAGCTCGGGGAGTACGCCACGGGAGTTGCATACTTTGACCTCATGGTACCACAATGATTACCATCAGGACGAATTCACAAGCCTATTTTCAATTCCGCCGGAATAACAATTCGATTGAATCTTGTTTTTCGAACCAAATTGTGCTTCGTATTTGTAATGCCGTTTCGAAATAAAATCTGTACTGCCATATGAATCTAGTTTTCGATACCAGCAGATATCTTCAGATTTACCAGTCTTACAAATTGAATTAATATAAAAGTAAAATTAATTGTGTGTAATGAAAGTGAAATTAATAAATATACAATGTGTAGCCTGAGGTATAATTGACGGGCTGAGAGTAAAAGTGACCTATTTATAAGGTTCGGGCAAGAGTGGCTTAGAAAATGTTCCGCGCAAAAACGAATCGCGTGAGATTCCGGGCAAAAACGAATCGTAGAAAATTTCCGGGCAAAAGCGACTTTACTGCATTAACTTTGCATTACTTTTTGTAGTTAAATCGTTTTTGCCCGGAAATTTTCTAGAATTCGTTTTTGCCCGGAATCTCACGCGATTCGTTTTTGCGCGGAACATTTTTTAAGCCACTTTTGCCCGAACCTTATAAAGTGATAGGTCACTTTTACTCTCAGCCCGTCAATTAGTGCAGAGGAAGACAAGGTAGTTCTTTTTCAAATTAGTTCCAAATCAGAGATATGTAGTTAGATTTCGTTCAAAATATTTTCAGTCCGCTAGAAATTAGAATAGGCCTAACAGGCTTACTGGTGCCCCAGAGGTCCCGCTTCTAAAGACTTGCTATGGTTGTGTTGCAGTTCTTTTTTACAAACCCCATAAAATCCAATATTCCATGAATCTGAAATTTCTTTATGTAGTCTTGGGTAATTAATAGTCTCATAATAAACGCCTACAAAAATAAACACTAAAATTGTGTCGTCTTCGCAGTTGGACGTGCTTTTGATACATAATTTTAAATAAAACAATTCTAACTGCAATAAATCAGAGCATTTATAAAATAATATACACAAACATTAGAAACGAATCTAATTTCTAATTTAGAACTATTTATATGAGTCTACACGTTGCTTTTTAGCAGAATCAAAGCGCACGATCGCGAATCTTCCACCATCTGGTCCAAACTGCAGACAATATTTTCTTAAGATCGCATGCGTGAACTCTTGCAGATATTTAATCAACGACTAATTAACTGGTGGTAGTGAAGACATACGAAAATAAACAGAAACTATACAGTAAATGAATGCTATTTTCGTTGTTTATATTCGTTTGCTCTATCTCAGCAAGTAGATTGGAAAAAAAATTGATCCTTGCCTCTTTCACGTTTATTCACTTATTGAACGAAAATGTAAACAATTCTTTGAATTCTGGACGCTTTATGTTTTCTCTCGATAGAAATAAATTAAGAGATTCGATAAAAAATTATTAAAAATTATTTCAATTTACGTAAGCGTGAAGATAAGATGTACCCAGGTATGAATTTAAGACGTTGGTTAAAGTGTTTGAATGGTTGCGTTACATTTCCTGAAAATGAGGAAGTACTGAATTGCCATAGGCTACATGCAGCCCATTGCTTTGAACTCAAAAGGCTGACACAACCATAAATTCGTTTCAAATGGTTAGTGGACAGTCTCCAGCGAATAAATTGTGTAATTACGGATAGAATATGATGTGGTCTTTATACTCATTCAGCAACTCTTCCCAGTCTTGACCGGGCATTTCTTTTATTTCCCTTTGCAAACGTGACTCTGTTCCATAATGGACATAACTGAAGAGTGATCCAAGCCTTAATATTTCAATATGTAAAAAAAGTCCAACTGTTGTGGTTAGATACCGAATTCTTTTCTTGGTTTCTTCTGCACCTGCTTATGTACTATCTGATTCTGACATACTATAGTTTACACTTATAATGGCTTTCATTCGCAAATGCAATTAATTTCGCCACAAAGAACATCTCTTAACCTATAATTTATTGGAAATCATTTGAATGCCAATGAATTCACCTGGCAGAAATGTAAACATAAATTCACGAGCATTTTTTTTTTCTGTTGGAGCTTTAGGGGCGTGATATTGCCATAAATTTTTAATATTGCAGATTGGGCTCGCGTTCACTTATATAAAGTTTTGCCAACTGGCATAGATGCTCCACAGCATTTTTCACTTTACATTTTCTGCCTACACGCGTCGATAGGGAGAAATATTTTTCAATTCAGGTCTATTCGTATGCAAATTGATTTTAGTAGTTTGCCAATATTTTTTTAAAGTTTGCTATCTGAAACGAATTTCTAAAATAGCTTGGGCATTTTATGTTATCTACGACCTGCAGTCGTTCTGGAATTTTGTAATTTACATCTGTTATCGCAATTAAGCTCATGATTGTTTATTAACTTTTTAAAATTCTTACGAAGGTATAAAGGTTTTATTTGACTAAGTCAAATGACTAAGTTTTGAAAAATACATGGTAAAATTAAAGTTATTCTATAAATTGCATTTAAGTGATCTTAGTTTTATTGCTATTTGTTGGCCAAGATATACACTTGCGCGGTCATGAAAACCGCACCACTTTAATTCATAACGTAAAACTTTTCCAATGGAATGATTATTTGTGGTAATAATTAATAGAAGGTTGTAAATAGTTTGGCGGGATTTCATCTGCCTACTGGCTTTGTTTGGGAGATATGAATAAAGAAACTAAACTAACGATATTCATATATTATAAATTAGTTTACTATTTATGTACAGTCGTCAGTACCGCGTTGCTCCTCCTTTTGGCCGCAATAACCAATTCGATCCTAGAAGTCCACCAATACTTCAATGATGTCATTAGCAATTTTATTCCTCCACACAAGATCCAGGACTTCAATCAGCTTTGTTTTGCTCTCTGGTTTATGTTCTGCTACTTTCCGTTTCATCACATGCCAGAGATGCTCGATTGGATTTAAATCAGACGAATTTGCTGTCCAATTTAGTCTCTGAATTCCGAAATCAGAAAATAAATTCTGGAGCTGAAAAAAACAGAAGATCATTAATTAGTTTTTTATTTATTGTTTATGAAATGGACATTTGGCAGTCCATATGCCACAGTCTACTTACTGATACTGGATCTACTTAAGATGATATTGGCACGATTACAACGTGCAGAATCATCTTGGAAAATTACTTCGTCAGTAAACGAAAGTTGCTCTTCAATGACTCGTACCAAAAACTCCTTTATGATTTGCCCATACTTTTGAGCATTCATTGTTTCATCAACGAAGTGCAAAGTACCCAAGGTGTAGAAAGAAAAGCATCCCCAGACCATTTGACTTTGCGGAAACTTCACTGTTCTGATCATGCACTCATCCTTAAATATTTCTCCTGCTGAACGTCGCACGTGTGGTAGATTATCTGCACAGAACAAGTTGAATTTGCTTTCGTCTGACCAAATCACACATCGCCAGTTTTCCTTCGTCCAATTTTTATACTTTTTGGGCCATGCTAGACGAGCTGCCTTCATTTGTCAACATGAGTTTTTTCAGTAGTCGTCTTCCATATAGTCCAATCTCTCGCAACCTTCTACGGATTGTTTTGGCGCTAAGGTCAACTTAATAATAATCCTTCAACTCTGCCCTCATACGGACAGCGCTTTAAAAGCGATCCTTCAAGCACATCCGTCGTAATGTTTTGTCCGTCCTTGAGTCTGTCTTCCATTTTCCTCCAGATTATTTCATCCTCTCCAGGGGGTCCAAATTCTCCTTTTTCTTCATTAAGCGAACGATGCACCCTATTCTAGCGTCAATCTGGCGATATGGCAGACCTTGAAAGTCAAGATTTTGACTTTTTCATCTCGAGACAACTGTTTGTATTTTCCGGCCATTTCACTTTATTCACTTTGTCGTTATCAACACTTAACTTAAACTGAACATCCTTTCACCGGAAGGGTTGCTTTTATACCCCCTACCAAAGCGGTTTACATTGTTACATTGAGGAACTAAGGGAAGAGAACCAATCAAGGCTTGATAGCAATCACCGATAATTCAGGGTCATCAGTCCTAATAAGCCTTTTAAATACATTGACGCTACAGGAAGATTGTACATGTACAGGAACTTCATTCCAAAAACGGGCAGCCTGAAAAGGAAAAGAATATTCCATAACCGTTTTCCTGAATCGAGCGGTAATCACAGTGAAGTAAGGCAAAATTAAAGTTTTTATCTACTGCATTTTAACGCTTGTCATAAATATACATACCGAGAGCCACAGCCTACGCATACCCGCACACCCACATACAGCCTAACAATTGCTGAATTAACATAATCACAGAACTTCATTTTACTGTTAATGGGAATACCAAGATCTGTAGTAATTTTCGACTGCACGATTAAAACATATCCATTTAGTATAAATTAATAGGTGGAACAGCAATTACATTCATCTCAGAGTTATAAAACATGATGCACTGCGACTTGGTGGGGTTAAGTATTAACCTATTACGGTTTGACCACATGCGTATTCTCTCGAGGTCATCGTATAATACAGTCCTCCAGCAGTCCGATGGGCCTGCTTAAGTATATCTGCACATCATCAGCATACATATGTATACTGCCGTCCTCAACTACTTCAGGTAGATCATTAATAAACAAACTAAACAATAAAGGACCGAGAACTGATCCCTGAGGAACACCATGCCGCACAGACAGAGGACATGCTCCACTTAGACGTGCTGATATCGACAAGAAATATATTCTTTATTCAAGGCTGCAGCTGCAAAACTGAACTTATAATCTATGTCGAATTTTTAAAGCAGAATATTTTAGTCCATACTGTCAAATGCTTTGAAAAAGTCAAGAAGAACTAAGGCACTAAACATATTATCATCCAAAGCACCACGGAGATAAGTAGATACTTTTAATTCAGCAGTCTCGCTGCAATGGCAGGAACGAAAAGCTGATTGCTAGGGAACAATAGCATACCTCCAAGCTTTCGGAAACACTGATGTTATTAAGCAGGTGTTGATAATGTGGCGAATATATTTATCAATAAGACGCAGAAGCTTCTCAGTGGTTTGAACATATTTATTTAATTTCACTTGATATCTGCCGGTTGCGGTTAATAGGTTAATAATGGAGTGGAAAATAAAATAATTTTATGATTTCCTATTACTATTGCGGCATTTGTTATTACTACTCTTTTTAAGACTTTGAAGGTATTATTTTTTTATTTGTTTACCGTGTCAATAATTTGTTCAAGAAAACTGGTAGAGTGAAATACTGTCAAAGATCGAAAGACAACATACCTTATCTCCGTACGCCAGCAGCTAAAGCCGTCAAACCCGAATCGGCTGGAATTTGGCTAAAAAACAAAATATTATGTAAAATGCAAATATTAAGATAATTCAGATCTTGTATTATGAAAGATGATTTGGGGTTATGGGTTTTTTTTCACCGTTGATTTGAAATAAAGTAAAAGCAAAGATCTTAAAAGCTTTTAGCGTACGGTATGCGGATGGAAAGTATCTAAAAAAAATTGTATGGCCAAACAAAATCTTTGCAGTTGTAAAATTCTGATGAACTGAGTGACAAAGTTTATGCTCAGTTCAACAAAAAACGTCTAAACTTGGGCGAAAGATTCTAGGGGGTCACCATCCAGCCTGTGTAATGGTACCAAGCTGCATCAGCAACTATTTTGTGAACCTTCCCCCCCCCCCCCCCCCCCCCCCCCCCCCCCAGCCCCTACAGCTTTGGCCACATCGTATAAAATCAAGAAAAATCAGAAATCAATTAACCGTAAACCGATATCGTTTGTTGTTTGTTATGATCGAGAGAGAGAGAACTATGTTTGTAAGCTCTTTTTGTCTTACTGAGTTGTTGCTTTCTCGTCTTGAAATATTACGCTTTTTCTCCAGATCGTACTCCTTTTTTTATTTATATCATAGGTGGGATATTGATTACATTAAATATTACCATTACAGTTTATCTTGCACTATACAAAATAATAATTTTCAATATATACCAACAAATCGAAAAATGTGATGGTTTGGTGATAAAGGACCTTCAACGGAAACCTTACTGTTTGATTACAAGAGGAGTTCTATTTGACCTGGTCATTCGCCTTTTCGTTATCAAAGAAACGTCCGTCCCCGGTATCCAAACCAAGTTGACTCGATTTGGTTTTCAATTTGTTCGCGATTTGAGATTCAGAGCTTGACATTCCCAGACCAATTTTGCTTTCTTTATGGATTACTTTCATTTTCACTGCCAGCCCGAATAAGATATATGTCAAAAACCTTTTTAAAAACCACTGAACTAAAATAAAAAGTAAGAAATAATGTTCAATGTATGAAACTGAGGCTTGTTTCAAATAGGAGGTTTTAAAGTATTTCTTTTTTTCCTTCTTTTATAGCGCGAGGTGAAAATCTTTCAAAAGACACCGGACAGACAGCTAAACTAAAAGACTAAAAAGACCTTTCTGGGGATTAGCCGAAACAGACCACATAGAAGCGGGTCCCTTTTCGTCGCCGCGCAGTCTCCCATAGCGGAAGAGCATCCAGTTAACCCGCTGTCGCCGCTAACCTCGGTTTCCTGCTAGAATCCTAGTCTATCTACAGGAATCTATGTTGTTCCAGCGTCTCCAGTGTTCCTTCTTGATCCATGCGTTAATCATAACCTTTACCTCTTCTCTGCCCACGGCATTGAAGGATTCCGGCCCATGAACCTTTAGTCTACAGCCAGGACAAGTAACCTCATCCGAATTAACCGCAGCTAGCCCTTCGGAAGGCAGGTCCGCAACTTCTACTGGTGCTTATACCGCGGAGATAGCCAACTCGTTATTTATTTGTGTACTTTCTAAGTACCTGTGCCTAGGATGAGTTACCAAGGAAGGGGTTTTTCTGTAGTTATACTTTTGAAATTTAAATTTCACTGAACATTATTTGTGGCTTTTAAATCATAAAGCATGTTTTTAAATAGGTTATTTAACATATATTTAATTTTATACTTTTTTTAGTAGAATTCGTTTACTTATGTTCCTTATAACATAACTGTCTGTATGTTTATTAACATTTGATGTTATCAACTTTGACTTCTCACATGTTCAGTAATTATATATATTTATATTTCTGCTTTAGGCATTGTTGTTACATGGTGTTTTCGTTGATATTTTAGAGCAATATGGTTAACACCACATAATGAGTGAACTCTGCATAGCGTAACATAGGCTTGCTCAGCGACCATGTTGTTGAATACCTAAAACTAAACTAAACATACATATATCCGCGGTGTACCAGGGTACTCTATCGTCATCAATGGCCATGGTTAAATTGAAGTTTTGCCGCCAAAATTTAACGTGTATACAAAATTTTAAGTCGGTTTTAACCGTTAGCAATCCGACATCTTGGGACATCCGGAATTTAGAATAACGTCGCATAGTTTATCGTAAAAAATGATTTTGAGACAAATGCGATTGAAAGTTTAAGTTTATTTTTCCGGTATTAAAAATTAATATTTTTTTAACTACTTGTTTTTATTATTATTTTATTGAATAAAAGAAAGAGCTTCCGATAACTTGAAACTTGAGCTCGTTGTAGTCCATCCGACTCGGCCCTTCTCGACCACTTTACCTTTTTGAGCGCGCCATAGTGTTGTTGTCCCCCCCCCCCCCCCCTCCTAACAAAGTCTTTCAACGTAAAAATTTGCAATAGCTGAAAAGAAATTAAAAAGAAAGAGAAAAAGTGGTTTATTTTGTATAAATTATTTCCTTTTCTCAACCACTCCGAACTTTTCGGACACGCGCTATAATTGGTCACAAACCTTACATATATCCGCTAAAGCTGTTTCAGACTAGCTCAGATTGAAGTTTCAACGCTCTAGATATTGTAGCTATAACTGAAAAAGTTCTTCGATACAAAAAATATTTTTATTTGAATTTAATTAAGATTCTGTAACGCTTGATGTAAAGGAAATTCTACAAATTGCGTAATACTCGCAAAATGAGAAAGTGCAATAGTGAATAGTGAATTACGCAAATCGTTTGCATATTTAGTGTGAAATAGAAACAGTTCAAAGGCAAACATATATCTAAACAGAAGAAGTTATGGTAATAAATAAAAACTGTTTAAACTAAAATTGCCAACTTCCACTTTCTACATTTGGTTATCATCCATTCCCCCATTGAAGTACTATTCACATTTTGCATTCTCAATAGCAACACCCGAGACAGTTTATTTTTTGAAATTCATAAATATACCTTGACTTGGTTTGCGTCATTTTCAGGTTGACGTAACTTCAAAGAAAATAAGCGTAAATGCTATTCCAAAATAGCTCGTGTGTTTAGCTTCCTTCACCATCTCTACTTTTTTGGATAATTTCTGAAAGAAATTCTTCCTTCATTCAACTAAGCTGACAAAAGAAGATTGATCTAAATTTGAATCCATAAAGAGTTCCGGCGAGAATATTCGACAAAATCTGATGTTGTTTGTCTTGGCCCGCCTTTCATTAAGGCGAAAAATAACTGCAGAGCTTTCCCTGGGAGGAGCAAATGTTAAACCTGACATCTGATGGAAAACTATTGCATCCCACACAGGTAAAATTAAACGGAAATTTACCCTGGAGATAATGTGCATAATATTTAATTGCAATTTAAATTTAAAGAGAATATGGAAATGAGTTGGTTCTTAGGTGAAATCTAATCGAGTTAATCCAGAGAAGTCGTCCGCTTTTGAAGTAGGTGTTCGAATGAACGAACGATGTAACGAGACCTTGTGACTTTGAGGTTTGAGCTTTAGTTGTAAAAAAGGAATAATCAGTTAATGGAATCTGCAAAGTGTAAAGGTCATTTTAGATATACATAGACATACATATGTACATATTTTGTACACAGAATTCTGTAAATGAATCGATACAAGGTTAATTCCATCGTCTTCAATTACACTACACTTGAAGTAATATAATAGCATCTTCTACTCCTGATTAGGTTCACGTTTCTTAAATTCCTTACACATCATATCCTGGCAACTAAATCCAAAAACGACGTTTTGAATGACTCTTAATTCAAAACGACGCTTTTGAACTTGGTTGCGAAGAGATACTTCTGTTAGTTCTAATTTATGTATAAAAGCTACTTATGGTTTTCTGCTAACAAAAGAACAGGATTAGGTGTAGAAGTACCTTTATTTGAGTAGCTTTTAAAGTGAAGTTGATCCTAATCTGTACTATCTGCCAAGGCTTTCCTTTCTTTGTATATATGTTGAATTTAATTATTGGTTAATTTCAAATTCCTGTGATGCCCTCCTGTGATGGAATTTGATTTACTTAGATATTGGAATTTAATAATATATCATCAATACTCAGGGCTCTCTGTGTCATTCCCATAAAAATATGATCAAACATGAGAATCTATAGCAGTGTTTTTTTAATGAACTGGTTCATGGCCCATTAAAAGAACGTTTAGGGAAATTTTTTAAATCAAACTGCAGCTAACTTCCCAAGTTACATATTTGTCAGTTTTCAGTCGTTATAAGGTTTATATTTTACGTCTAGCTAAATCGTAAAAATGAATAGATAAAATATAAGATGTATTTTAAACGCATTGAAAAAAAATTGTGTTTTCAAGCTTAACCAACATTTTAACTTCTTTTGCCATATTGCACATTCTCAAAAATAACATTTCCATTGAAGTTGGAGGCATTTTATTTTTAACGGGAATTTCTTAAAATGCCTTGAGCTGGATAGTGATCCGGATACAGAACTGGTTCAGCAGTTTGCATGGCGGAGATCTACTATATATAGAGCATTAAAAAAACACAAATAAATCAAAACATCGATGCATCTTTCAATTCCACTATTGTCCGTTCTGAAAAAACAGGGTATTTCAGATCTGATATGCCAAAATAAGTAAAAATTGTATAGCAGGGGGTAGGGCAATATCAACCATTTGGGAGTTACAAGGTGATTCATAAATTTGCAATTTTCATGGTATGCATCACTATTTTATTTTTAACTTCTGATCTACTTAACGCAGAGACATCAAACAAATGCCAAAAAACCACTATCCCAATCATTTTTCCAAAATTTTCAACAATGTTAATCTAACTTCTACCATTGCAAGTGTAGTCATTTCCAAAATTCCAAAAAAAATATTTTCCAATAACTTAAAATTCAGCGTTGTCTTTAACACTTAAACGACCTTCGGGTCATTTTTGACCCGACCTTCGTTTTTGATTTTTCACTTCAAACACTAGCTGTTTAAAATATAACAGCTTTTGGATTGATCTTTTACTTATATTTCTTTATTAAGGTATTTAATAAAATAATACAAGCAAAAGATCAATCCAAAGGTACTAATATTCCAAACAGCTGGTGCTTGAAATGAAAATCAAAAAATTAACATCTGGACAAAAATGACTTGAGGAGCGTTTAAGGGTTAAGGGTCTGATTAAGGATTACACAATGTAAAACATGTTACTATTTTCTTCAGTTAAACCATGTTCGGCTAAACGTCTTCTCACCATTCTGGTCGTTTCGACTTGACCCCGTTAGTTCAATTAAAACGATTATTCTTCCCACAGATTCTGTCCCCAAACTCATTGTAATAATTTTCACAAAATGCACAAAATGTGCAGCAAAAATTCACTTGACCCGAGTTAATTTTCAAAAATAAAAATCAAAACAAACTACTTGTACACTCGAGCAATGTAAGAAATATAAAAATTTCTTAACATGATCGGCGTTTCTAATGAAGAAAAGTTAAACTCCTTTGGCTCGTTCTCAACAGCAGCACCAAAGGGTTAACTTTTCTTCAGCTGCTGGACGCCTTCGCGAAAAAACGAAAACTAGATTGAACTCCAACACAAAATATTTTAAAAAAACGGAGTTTAACTTTTCTTCATTAGAAACGCCGATCATGTTAAGAAATTTTTATATTTCTTACATTGCTCGAGTGTACAAGTAGTTTGTCTTGATTTTTATTTTTTCATTGTAATAAACCTGCATAATAAATTTGTAAGCTTAACATCTCGATAATCAAACTCATTTCAATTCAAACTTTAAACAGCTCAGGAATCAATATCAAAAATTTCAAAAATTGCAAGAAAGTCATAGAGTTTATCTCAGCCCTTATACCTTTAACGTGTATTGGCTCTAGTAAAGTAGAAAATTTAGTTCTCTTAATTCTATTTATTTCTTTCGTAGGAGGCGCGTTTGACGAGATATTCAAGAAAATTTATTTTCTAAAATTTCAGTTGAAGAATCTATCCGCTTTAACTCGCGTTTGCAATCATGGTGCATCCCTGAGCTATTTTCAAACATAAAATCGCGTGTGCAGAAAAAGGTCTCCGTTCCGGGAGTATAACATCGCTTTTCAAAGAAAATTCGCTAAGTCCAAATTAACACGCACCAACAAAGGTGTTCTTCACCACATTACTTTCGGCCATACAGTGGCATGCCACAGAAAAGTCATATTGGTCCATTATTATTCATTTTTTACATGAAGAAGGAATATTAACTTGAACCTCTAAAAATATGCTTGCACATACCATAACCGAGCCTCCCATATACGAGATCCTTTGCTGGAAACAGGCTTGAGCGAATCTTTCACCAGGCCTTCTTCAAACTCTTCGTCGCCCATTGGGTCCATATATTCTTATTATTATTAGGAAATGATCTAAGGACCAAATCACCCTTAAGTCACTTAGAAAAAGGTGATCTTTTGTGACATGATCCTAATTCAGACTTAACCCACCCAATCAAATTTTAGTTCCTTAATTAAACCTAAAATTTCTTTGGGGCTGCCTTAGTTGGATATGTTCCGCTGTCTCTTCCTCTTCAAAACAAAAGCGACAGGTATCTTCTGCAGCTAGCCCCATCTTTTTTAGGTGGTAGCCCCAGGGACAGTGACCAGTTAGAAGTCCTGTTATGAGCCTTAATCTGTGTCTGCTGAGTGGGGGCAGCGCTTCCGTTTTCTGTTTTGAGTAGGTTATAAACCTCTTAGCTCGTCTTAACCCTGGAGTATTTGTCCAGTTTGAGTGCTTGCGTTTGTCCTCTCATGACCGTTTTTCGCCACGGTGAAGTTGTTGCCCTGAGCCAGTTCTTTGAGAGCATTGATACAGTCCCAGACAATTCAAGACTCAAAGCTGTAGGACCCTAGAGCCTTGAGTGCCGCCTGACTGTCAGACATTATGTATATTTTGGCACCGTGTATACTACTATTTATAATTTTACGTGTCTTCTATCTTGGATCCATCCGTGTACCAAACCAGAGATCCCTTTTCAAAGCCAATAATCTCTGCTCTCAAGGATCAGCTCGAATGGTGTATCAAAGTTGCGCCCTTTCGGCATGGTATCTGAGATTGAGTTGATCACAGGATCATCCTTCAGTTCTTCAAAAACTTTCCTGTGACCTGCTAAGAGAAGATCGGTACCATGCAGCCTTACTGCGCTCGAGGCAGCCTCCTTCTTTAGGTGTAAAGGTAGGAGGTATAGTAAAGCCTCCATATCCATGTCCTCTGCAGTTTTTATAATGCGAACTGCTCTGTTTTTTGTTCTGCTTTTGGCCAGCATACGAGAGCTGCATAGGTGACCATGGGTCTTATAATTGCTTCGTATGCCCATAGGACCATTTTAGGCATTAGACCCGAAGTTTTACCAAAGAGTCTTTGACAGGTACACAGGACATTCATAGCCTTTCCTATAACTCTATTGAGGTGAGGATTCCATGTGAGTCTTTGAACTAGAATCACTCCTAGATATTTGACCTCACTTGTGAATTCTATCCATGCTCCTACAAGAGTAGAAGCTAGCTAGCCTGAGCTTCCTTTTTCTTGTAAAGGGTACAATGGTTTTTTTTTACTAAGGTTGACTTTGAGTCGTTCCCTAGTACCTTATTGAGAGCGTTTTGCACTTTTACCGGCTTACCCTTGATGGTAATAACCAGGTCATCTGCGTATCCCTGGCATTCGTAGACAGCAACAGTCAGTTTAGAAAGGAGATCATTCAAGTGACCACAGCAGCTGGTGGCTCTTACTGTTACCGATTTGTGCTCCAGCCTGGCCGTGAAGTTCCGGTTCCTCAGCATTGCCCCAATCTATCGGACCGTCGGCAGATCAATATCTCTGTCAATGTCCGTTATTTCAATAGATGGGAACGACGTTTTGTCAAAAGCACCTTCAATATCAAGATACGCGCAGAGGGCAACATCTTTACCATTAACAGTGACTTATAGTTTTCCAGCTAGACTGTAGTGCTGTTATGGCTGATATGCCTACTGGTTCGCGTGTCTTTGAGAACACCGTACCTAATGTGTTGGTCATTGATTTTCTCCATTGACTTAAGAAGGAAGGAGGAGAGGCTTATCGGACGATATGCCTTGGGTTGAGCCGCTGGTCAAGAAGATGCCGTCACCACCGGGAGATTTGTAGGCTTTAATTGTGTCCATATAGCTAAAATCTCGATTCGTCGGTGACCATCACACATGATCAAGCATTCTTACTTCCTTGGAAATCGTAGCCGAGTAACTTTATGGTTTCTGAGTAGTTTGGATCCTTTTTCTTCTTAGGGCTCTTCCACACACCTCATAACGCTCTTGTGGAGGAAGGAGGGGTGTCCTCCAAAGTCTAAATGGTGTTAAAAACTGGAAGGTGGGTTCATTGTTATTGTTACCTTACCATTAACTTAAGATTATCCTTCTCAGAAAATCTGTGTCAATTAAACACGTTGAAGTGTCCTTTTGATTATTACTTAGGCTCATCTTCAGGACAGATCGTGCGTGCATTGCGGCAAATACTTTGCATCAAAGCAGAACATTTAAACGTATACAAAAACTCATACAGTTCTATACATATGCATATACAAAATTGTACTTAGCTTATTTTTCCAAAATTACAATAAAAAAAATAACTTTTATGTCAGTTGTCTGCCGTGGCTGATAGCGTACATTAATGCCACCACCAAATCGACTTAATATCTGTGATATTGTTTTCGTGATTATTTACTCGTATATCTCTCCCCGATAAGGAACTACTTGAGAAAACTGGATTTGACCTAATTTGCTAGTATTGTTTAAATTTTACCCAAAAACATGTTTTTTAGATGACTTCATAGGTAACAATGCTTAGTAAATTAAGGTAAGAGTCGCCAATTAATATTCCATTGACTCAGCACCTGTCTCAAGAAATAAAGAAAAATTAAAAGGACCGCCTACACATATCGCGGTAATATCACTTTAATTTGACATTAAAACTCTCCAACAATTTGCTAACTTAAAAGAAAAGAAAAAATAAAACAAAAAATCCTCACATGTGAGCTGATTTGAGTGTAAGTCGCGAGGTCGGAGAAGCGCTCCGTCGAAACGAAATGTCTTCACAAAAATAAATTCAAAGTCGCATTTCACCTCGATTACGAACTGCTCTAACTCAGGTCGATCTGCTCAGTTTTGCGCATTTAATCGATGCACGGGCAGAATATTTTCGGCACTTTTTTGGCTTAAAAAATTAAATTTGTTTATGTTAACAAAGGAAAGCTTTGAAATCGAAGAAATTTACGAAAAACGAAAAATGCTATTTGAATTCTTGTATTTACATAAACGATTCTTTTCGCGAACAAACGCTTCACTAACTGTGCGATTACTCATCAATGTTTTAAAAATACGATTACGAAAATGTCCGCGTAGAATTATTTTATAGAATTGACTTTGAATCGAATAAAGTGAATTTGAACAATGTGGTTTCGACCAGGTGGTGGCCAAGGCACCATTGATATTGACAAGTTTCGTGTTCCAAGTTTCAAGAGACGCATCAAAGGCCGAAAATCACCAGTCAAAAGTTCCAGTGTCGAGTCCGACGTCATAACGTCACCGTCAGCAAAATCAACGGATGATTCTATTGACGAACCGCAAAAAATAAGTCGTTTTAAGGCCGCTACAGATCCGCCAACAAGAAAGCTTAACAAATCTCTTGGAAATGAATGTGGAAAGGAAAAAATTTTACTTACTGATCGCAAATTCAAAAACAATCGAATTGAAAAGAGTTCGTCTAAAACGAAAGTGAACGATCTCGAGAAGAGAGAAAGTCTTAAGGTTCGCGGAAATCGGAAAATCTCTGCTCCGCCAATTCTTGATGGGACAAAAGGTTCGCCGTCTCTTAAGAAAAGCATCCGTGCACATTCCAACCTTAATCTCAACGCTCTCGTCAAACTGGTTACTCCGAGCAAAAAGTTAAGTTCCGAAGAGTTTGACAAAATCCGAAGAAAGTCACTTTCGGGGGCAACCTCGCCTGTCATAGCTGTCGACACTAGTAAGCAAATGCCTTTGAATGTCAAGTCTGACGGCCAGGTTGCTGATGATATCACCAACGACAATGTTGTACTTGTTAAACATGACGTGAAAGATTCATTCGACGACACTATAAACAATAACAACAAGTCAAATGGTAACAACGAAGAATGCGATTGTGCAAATGAAACTGAGCCTTACGGAAACGAGGATGACATTCTTAGTGCAACGAAGAAATCTTCACCGTCTCTTACCTCAAGAGTGGCTGCAAAGATTAGTGAAACAACGAATAACTACAAGAATCGAAAGAAATCGCCAAAAAAGCGAAAAGCGCCACGTCGACCGGAGTTCTATAAACAATTAAGTACCGGTAAAATCTTTTGACAGTTTTAATTGCCTTTTGTTTGTATCTCACGTCCCTATTTTCACTTCACTCTCATAGATTGTAATTCTAATTTTGGTTTTATTTTTTCCAGATCGTCCGCATTCGACTTCTGTTGTTCGGCAACCATCTGACCGCAGACCAGATTTATCTAATACATCTGTGAGCTCCAGTGGTGTAGGAACTGCATCACATAACACCAGCGAATTAACAACATCTCAATCGTTGGACAGTGAGACAAATGCGCTGGACGCAGAGCATGATTCGAAAAGGGATAGGTGAGTTAATTGATTTACCTTTTTTTTGGAAATCTAGAATAAGCAATGGTGCTCATAATTAGTCTCTGCGAATTACCTCTACTGGCGTTTATTCGTTTTTCGTCCGCATTTTAAGCAATCTTGCGCCTACAAAGGAATCTATGCTGCTGCAAATGACATCTTAGTACCCGTATAACAGTTCACTATTCCAAAAAATGATTTTGCAGTTTTTTTTAGTTTTTTAAAATTAATATTCAAAGTTGAAAAATAAATATGTTCGGTTCTCGTTTGTATTC